>CM040119.1:221000099-221468631 GCA_022559845.1 Amorphophallus konjac
ATGGAATTGCTCGAGAAGTGCTTTCTTCGTCCGAGTACTTCACCTTGGGGAGCTCCTGTATTATTCGTCAGGAAAAAGGATGGTTCGATGAGATTATGCATCGATTATCGGCAACTGAACCAGCTAACTATCAAGAATAAATACCCATTGCCGAGGATCGACGAATTATTCGACTAGATAGCGGGAGCACATTATTTCTCTAAGATCGATCTTCGATCTGGATATCATCAGCTGAGGATTAAGGAAGATGATATTTATAAAACGGCTTTCCGCAGCAGGTATGGTCATTTTGAGTTTGTCGTTATGCCTTTTGGTCTAACGAATGCACCAGCAGCTTTCATGCAGTTAATGAATAATGCATTCCGGCCTTATCTTGATCAATGGGTCGTGGTATTCATTGACGACATACTAATTTATTCCAAGACTGAAGAAGAGCATGCCGAACATTTGAGCATGGCATTGCAGATATTGAAAGATCATCAACTATATGCCAACTTCAGTAAATGTGATTTCTGGCTGCAAGAAGTGTCCTTCTTAGGACATATCATCACCAAAGAAGGTATTTCAGTTGATCCTTCGAAAGTGGAGGCAGTAAGGAACTGGGATCAGCCTACTACAGTGACCGAAGTGAGAAGCTTCCTAGGCCTGGCAGGCTATTATCGGAGATTTATTCAAGACTTCTCCAAGATTGCGGTACCTCTCACTCGATTGACCCGAAAAGACAACAAGTTTGAATGGTCCGAGGAATGTCAGCAGAGCTTTCAAACATTGAAGGATTGCCTTACTACTGCACCCGTATTGGCTTTACCTTCTGGCGACGGTGGTTTCGTGGTCTATACCGATGCTTCTGGTATTGGCTTAGGCTGTGTACTCATGCAGCATGGTAAGGTGATTGCTTATTCTTCTAGGCAGCTGAAGAAGCACGAAGAGAATTACCCCGTTCATGACTTGGAACTTGCAGCAGTTGTGTTCGCCTTAAAAATTTGGAGGCATTACTTGTATGGAGAAACATTCACAGTATTTTTAGATCATAAGAGTCTGAAGTATTTATTTTCTCAGAAAGAACTTAACATGAGGCAGAGAAGATGGTTGGAGTACTTGAAGGACTTCGACTTCTCGATTGAATATCATCCCGGTAAAGACAATGTGGTGGCAGATGCATTAAGCCGGAAGCCTGTGGCTAAATTATCAAGTCTCATGTTACAAGAGTGGAGGCTATTGGAACAGTTAGCTAGCCTGGATCTAAATGTTGATAATGATCGGGTTATAATTGCACAGATTTGACTTAAGCCCGAATTATTGATGGAGATCAAATCCTTGCAAGATAATGATCCCGAGCTGGTTGAGATCAAGGGAAGTTTGAGCAGCAGACCCGACTTCATGGTGGCTGACGATGGAAGATTATTATTCCAGGGTAGAACTTGTGTACCTGATGAAGCTGAGTTAAAGAATAAGATTCTGGAGGAAGCACATAGATCCAAATACACTATTCATCCTGGAGGCACTAAAATGTTCAAGGATTTGAAAAGGTCCTTTTGGTGGCCAAATATGAAAAGGGAAATTACAGATTTCGTGAGTAGATGTCTGGTTTGTCAACAAGTTAAGGCTGAACATTTCGGACCGACAGGAAAGTTGAAACCACTCGACATACCCCAATGGAAGTGGGAAAGCATTGTCATGAATTTCATTATGGGTCTACCTAAGACTCGTGGTGGATTTGATGCGATATGGGTGATCGTCGATCGCTTGACAAAATCGGCTCATTTCTTACCCATTAAGTCCAAGTGGACAGTTGATGTTTTGGCTGCTTTATATTTGAAGGAAGTGGTAAGGCTCCATGGTATACCTGTCAGCATTGTGTCTGATAGAGACCCGAGATTTAC
The DNA here is from genome assembly GCA_022559845.1 of Amorphophallus konjac. Classification (NCBI taxonomy): domain Eukaryota; kingdom Viridiplantae; phylum Streptophyta; class Magnoliopsida; order Alismatales; family Araceae; genus Amorphophallus; species Amorphophallus konjac. The sequence continues at coordinate 221,001,983 of CM040119.1, forward strand.
TTCACATTTCTGGAAGGGACTGCAAGAGTCTCTTGGTACTCGTCTGAATTTCAGTACTGCTTTTCATCCACAGACAGATGGACAGACTGAAAGAACCAACCAGATAGTGGAAGATATGCTGCGAGCTTGCATGATTGATTTCGGAGGCAGTTGGAGTAATCACTTGGCATTGATTGAATTCGCCTACAACAATAGTTACCAATCCAGCATACAAATGGCTCCATTTGAAGCTTTGTATGGAAGAAGCTGTCGTTCCCCGTTGTGTTGGGACGAGGTGGGCGAGAAATAATGGCTTGGACCGGATCTTATTTCGGAGTCGTCACAGAACATCCGTGTTATCCGAGACCGGTTACAAGTGACTCAGTCAAGACAGAAGAGTTATGCCGACACAAGGAGAAGAGCATTAGAATTTTAAGTTGGCGAGCATGTGTTTCTGAAAGTCTCTCCTTCGAGAGGGATTCGTAGATTCGGCATTCGCGGCAAGCTAAGCCCGCGGTATATCGGTCCGTTCGAGATTCTGGATAGAGTGGGCGAGGTGGCTTATTTATTGGCGTTACCGCCTCAGTTGTCTGGCGTGCACAACGTCTTCCATATTTCTATGTTGCGGAAGGATGTGTACGACCCCACTCATGTTATTCATCATGTGGATTTCGAGCTGAAGGAGGATCTGACCTACGAGGAAAGACCGATAAAGATTCTAGACCGAAAACAGCAGCAACTCCGGAATCGGTCTATACCGATTGTCAAGATTCAGTGGAGTCGGCGTGGAACCGAAGAGGCTACTTGGGAATCGGAAGATACTATGCGGAAGCGGTATCCCGACCTATTCTAGATGATCTATCTTCTCCCTACTTTCCGTATATAGCGCAGTGAATTTGGAGGACCAAATTCTTTAAGTAGGGGGGCGTGTAATACCCCGATTAATTTATTAAGTTTTATTGAGCTTTTATTAATTAAAAATTGAATTAAAATGAATTAATGTTTGAATTTTGAAATATTAATATTTAATTCATTAGAAAATAGAACCTATAAAATTCGACTACCTTAGAAAAATCTGTAAAAATAGTAATTGGGTAAAAGATCATTTTTATAGCAATTTTGTCTTCTGGACTTGACCCAAATGAATTACGTAACCTTGTCTAATTAGAGGATTAATCCTGAATTTGACTTTCACCTACCCTTTACCTAATCGTAACTTAAAACGTGAAATTAGACCTTATTACTCAACCAAATGATCTGAAATCAAGGGCAAATGGAAGGCCACGAGGTAAGGAACATTTACCCCCAATCAATTTGAGGTAAACCTAGCCCTAAAACGTGCTGCCGACATAGCTTTGGTCGAGTCAAGGATTCCGGCGCCGTTTCTAAACACGTAACTTGCAGCGCCAAATACTCCCAACTCCGAAGGCTCCAGAAGCTCCATGACCTATAGAAATGTAGCTCTTCGACTCTAGTTTCATTTGGTAGCTGGGTCAGCCAACGAGGAGTCCAGATCTGGGAGCATTCGTCGTTTTGGTGGAGGGTGTTGGTAGTTCATCGTTCTTCATCTCCAGCCCTTTAATCCGTCGATTAAGGTAGGTACCCTTAACCAATTGAGACTTGTAAATATAGTATCTTGATCAGCTCGACGAGATCTATCCAATGGGACTGAAAGCCCCAAATTTCATTAGGTATCCGTGGAGATATCAAGCTTTTTGTGAGCTGCTGTCAAGCTTGTTCTTCATTCTAGGGTTTCGAAGTCTTTCTCCGATTTGAGGTACGTTATAACAGCCCAACTTCTAATTAATATACATGAATGTAATCAGTAGCTTGTTAGCTTTCTTTTGACACCAAAATCCCCAAATTCCGTTGTGTATGTTGGGAGAATTTTTAGATTTAGTGGAAGTATGTCAAGAATTAGGTCTTCTTGTGTTCTTCATAGAATAGGTTGTGATTAAATGGGTTTCTGATAAAATTCATGCTTTAAAACTCATGTATTATGACCCTCATATGTCTAGTAAGATTCTTATAGCATGGGGTTTTGATTTCAACTCTATTGAACCTCAAATGGGTAAGTTTACATGTTTTCCGGAGGCCCCGGCCTTTTCTGGGCTTGCAGGGGTCGACCCATGCCCCAGCAGCAAAGGCCAGCCCGAGGGTCGACCCCTGGGGTCGACCCATTCGGCCCAGCGCGAGGGTCGACCCAATGGGTCGACCCATGCTGCTGGATTTGAGGGGGTCGACCCCAGGGGTCGACCCATCCAGTAGGCAGACCCCATTTTTACAGGGGTCGACCCATGTACGAGAAGCCCGGTTTTCATCGTTTTGCGACCCGTGGATCGATCCGGATCATTAGGGGATCGACCCATTGAACTTAGACCAATTGAAAACTATACTTTTGAAGAACCAGTGACCTGTTCTGGAAACCTTATGATTTCAATTTACATTGGTTCCTACTTGTAAATATAGTGTAAAAACATGCCGTTTACCATCTTCATTTCGACTCATACATTGGTTAAATAGAAACCCACATAATTAGTGGTAATGGTGTAATTAAATCTCTGTTAATACATTCTTTTTCCTTCCTGTACAAGCTTGTTCCTTTACCTTATCATCTTGAATCAACTTTTGGCAATTGTCTTAATGCAAATGATAATGGATAATCTTTGACATATTAACTTGATAATTAGGATTAATATGTTGATTAGCTTGTTGGATAGCTGCTGTACTACAGTAGCGCTGCATGATTAACTCTTATTGTGACTTGGTTTTCAATCTTCTTGATGATTGTGCTTACCTTGAAATTTTGAAATGAATCTCCTTCCTACTTGAAATTGTTATTGCTACATGGTTCAAACCTTGGAATTCTGGCCATAAATTGTGGAAGTCTAGATTCGTGGGATCTTTGATCCAAAGAAATCAATGCCTGGCAAACAATTAAGGGCTCGGTCTAGTCCTGGGAGGAGCACCCGAACACTACGTGTACCCCCGGGGAGCTGATTGACTAGGTGTGGCATTTGGCACCAGTACTATGACATGGGTTAAATCTAGGACTGGCCACTACTCTCCACTACACTCTACTACTCTGATGGAGGCATCACCCACGATTCCCTTTGGCTCGGGTCCACTTCTTCACATTCAGGAGCTGGTTGAGTTTGGGCCTCACTCTATTAAGGCCCCTTATCCATTTTGTAGCTTTCCTTTGTGTCATTTTGATGTATTTTCATTTTATTGGAGTCATTTCCCTAGGTCTAACACTTATTTTCCTATGTTTTTGTATCATCATGCTGTCTAATGAGGCTATTGGGCCCAATTCGTTGGGCTAGGCCCATTGGCGCCCCCACCCCCCCTTGGTTATTTGTAGTTGCTTATTTTGTCAGGGACTTATTGTAAAGAGTGGGTTGCCTATAAATAGGACCCCACTCCCCCTCATTTGAAGTTAATGAATGAATGAATCCTTTTGGGTTAAGCCTACAATTTTGTTCAATTTGGAGAGATTCCACTAAGTTAGGGTGAGATACCCTAGGGAGTGATTCCCACACCCCCCCCTCCACTCTCTCTTCTCTCTCCTCCCACTAAGGGGTTCGCCCCCTTCTCTCTCTCCTCCCTCCCCCCTTCAACTCCCAACCACCACCCACCTCATTCATTGCCCCTCCACTTCCCCAAGCCACCATTACTCTACCCCATATTCCAAGAGGGAATCTCCCCCACTCCCAACACAATCTCCTCCCTTCCAAGGCAATCCCCCTAGTTCCCATACAACCCTACACATTCCAAGACCATTTCAAAATTTGAAACCCATTCCCTCCACTTGTTTTGGCCGCCCCCATCCATTACCCTCCCCCTTGCCAAGTTCGCCCCCTTCACTCCCCATTTCCCTCTCTCACACCCTCATCTTCCTCCTCCACCTGCTAGCCCTTGCTTCTAGCCTTTCTCCCCCTCATTCCCCATCAACATTAGCTCTTTTCTCCACCCCACTAGAGCCCCCACTCACCCTTAGGTCGCCCCTACCACTTCCCTCCACCAAAGAAGCCACCTCTCCCTCTCATTTCATTTTCAGGTTGGAGCTGTGCAGACCTGCAGATCCGCCCTTAGTTGCAGCATCGACTACGGCTTCCTCCTGGGGTTCCTGAAGGCGTGTCCTACCTTTCTAGAAAGGCTTACCAGTCTACTTCGCAAGCGAGGTGGAAGCAACACGATCCGAGGTCGGAGCTGCCAGATAGAGCCAATCTCCCACCATTGCGCAAGAAGACCTTCATCCAGAACCAGAACCTAGGAGACTGCCGTCTCACGGTTTACTAAGGCTGAATCAGGCCCAAGTTCCTTCAACAAAGTTCTTCCCCGTCTAGTCCTCTTTCAATATCAGGAAGCGGAGCTGCATTCGGCCACCGGGACGTAGAGTTATCATTTTTTCTCTCCCCTTCTGTCCAGTCTTGCTTCGGCAGTCTGCTTCGACCAGTGAGTACTGTTCTGGGTGCCCCGCTCTCCATCGACATCGGAACGCTGCCCCGTCACTTTCTGCTGAAAGCTACTTCGACCAAGAAGATGTTGCCGCTGGTTTCGTGCTGATCAGAGATCTGGAGAGCGCACAGTGACCTCTGCAAGTTGCTGTTCCAGTCCAGATCAGCCTGCGGCCAGACAGAGCGATCTCCTTCCTGCTGCTGGAGCTGTCACCACCGACCAACAGAGCATCCCCAAAAATTCTACAGTCATCCCCTTCAAGTCAGGAAGCTGTAGGAGGTGGTTTCACTCAATTCGGAGTCCGGACGAGTCCGTGGCAACCTCAACCTCATCACCCTGTCCTGCAGGCCAGAACAAGGCTGATATCGCACCGGACGCCACTTAGTAATCGAGAGCTTTTCTCCCCTCCCCGCTTGGCCGGCTGAAGGCCCCACCCTGCGTGGTGGTAGTTTTGGTTGTAACACTTTAACCCCCACCCCAAGATCCCCCTCCTGCGTGAGGTGTAGTTTTGTACTTCTTTGGGCAGGTCAAGCGACACCGCCGCGGCGTGTGGGGAACCACCGCCTCCCCGCTAGCCCTCGTCTCCGACCGGGATCGGTTTCTTCAAACCGGTCGAGTAAGTGTCTCATCCTTGCTCAATAGTGTTGTTCTTTCAATATTTGCTTCATGCGCCGCTGAATTTGTGAGGGAGCGCCCGGTCCTCAAGTCCATGACTTAGAGTGACCGCCGTGGGGTAGTGTGAAACCGGTGCCTTTGCGCACTTTGTCGGCCCCAATTGAATTGGACATCCAACCTTTGGGAGTCAAACCTTGACCTTGCTGGCCCTCTACCAGCAAGGGCCCATTCCCATACTTCACACTTAGCATCGCCAAGTCACTCCGGGTATAGAGTGCAACGGGAGAGCGGTGGCCCATTAAGGCCCATTTGAATGCTATTTGTGAATGCTTGCTTAAGTCCGAGGTTGTGTCACATCATACTCTCTACTACTTTTCGCTTTCCACTCTTCACTGTTCTATACTCTACTTGTTGTTACTTACTTGCTGTTACTTGAACGTGGAAATGAAACTACACACGTGCTTGACATGACTTGAATTATCTTGATATGGCCAACTCTTTATCGTTATCTCCTGTAGTAAATTCTTGTCTTTGTTATTCCTCTTCAGTATTACCATTCTGTTCCTTTATATTTCTTGACCTTGCAAGATCTTTAAATTTTGTTTCATTATATCATCATTACTCTTTTATTGCATTATCCTTTGTAGCATGATATTTTGAAAATGTAATTAAACTGCTAATCACTTATACCTATCTGTTATTTCCTACTGAGCGTTAGCTCATAGTTGTTGTTTCCCCCCTTTCCAGGCTTTTCAGGTGACGCGCTTACCGATGGGGAAGGGCAGGAGTGATGTTTTGAGTGTATCAGTTAGTTGTGTTTAGAGTGTGTTGTGCTTCAGTTATGTTATTGTGGTTTAGAGTTGTTATCCCATTTGTATTGAGTTGATTTGAGGATTATGTACCAGTTATGTTTTGTTTGATGGTCAATAAGTTATTTCCATTTCTTAGCATTTGTATATATTTAGATTAGTTCTCTCTCTTTCCAGCTCGTTTCTAACTGTACGTCCCGATATTCCGCGTCGGGACGTGACAGTTTAGTTGGTATCAGAGCCCTAGGTTTCATATTCCTAGGTTCCCTAAGTTTAGGTTTTCTTGCATTGCATCCCAATAATCGGTATATCAAAAGGTGTTGTCCAAACGTTAGGCTACGCCTATCGGGAAGGTCGCATACTTGCGCGAGTGGTCTTCGGACCGATTAGCTCCGCCAGGTACCGAGTTTTTGGTCGTGTTTAGGTGCATTAGACCTCTAACCTTGTTAAAGTCTAGAACCTGACCTGGTGAGATTGGGTAGAAACTTGGGTTAAGTTCGTTCCTTAATCGTGTTATTATCTATTTTATTTGACCTAAGTAATCTATTTCTCGTGTAGATGGCAGCCGAACGTGCTGAATGGAGGAACTTGCAGCGCACGGTTCAAGGCCTGACTCAGGCGTTACATCAGGTAGCTCAAGCTGGAGCAGCGGGTCATGGCACCGGTGACTTATACCGGAACTTTCGAGAAATGAACCCGCCAAGATTTGCTGGTTCGACTAACCCCGACGAGGCCGAGCATTGGCTCAACGAAATGGGGAGAATTTTTGAAGTCATGCAATGCACCGACCAAGAGCGTGTCCTTCTTTCTACCTTCCAATTGGAGCGGGACGCGCGTACTTGGTGGGATTCCGTCAAGGCAACTCTAGGCGATCAACAAGTCACATGGGAAGAGTTCGAGGAATTCTTCAAAGACAAATATTTTTCCGATCGTGTACAAGAGAAGAAGGCGGCGGAGTTCGCGGCTCTAAAGCAGCGAAGCTTATCGGTGGCCGAATATGAAGCACAGTTCTCTCGGCTTTCACGCTATGCTACTCACCTTATCTCCACAGAAAAGATGAAAGCTAAGCAATTTCTCAACGGGTTGAAGCTTCACTACATCAATCAACTGGCGCCGATGGAGATCTCTACTTATTCTGAGATGGTGAGAAAGGCACAAGTTCTAGAAGATACCTTAGAAATGACGGAGAGGATCCATGGGCAAGGCATGAAGAAGGAACAACCAACTCCTAGACCCGGATTTGGCACTAGCAAAAAGAGGCCCATGAGTGGGTCTAGTTCGTGGATCGGATCGGGAACGTGGAAAGGCAAGATGCCAAGAAATGAAGAGAAGAAACCCGGCCCTATTGTTCCATTCAAGGGCAAGTGCAAGTATTGTGATCGTCCAGATCACAACATGGAGGAATGCTGGCGCAAGCTAGGTGCGTGTTTACGATGTGGGAGTAGGGAACACCGTATCCCTGACTGCCCTCTTCTATTGGAACAAGCTACACCGGCAAAACCTCAAGTTATCAAGAAGCCGCAAGGAAGGCTCCAAGCTTTACATGCGGATGAAACTGGGATTTCTGATGATGGTGGACTCGTCGAAGGTACCCTTACTATAATCGACAAGCCCGCATTTGTTCTGTTTGATACTGGTGCAACGCATTCTTTTATTTCTCGAAAATTTGCGAAGTCGTTATCTGTCGAACCTATTATGATGAATTCTCCATTGGTTATATCAACTCCTATTGGTTCTGGAGCGGCTATTCAATATTACTATCCTTCTAGTAATGTTATTATTGATGAACGGAACTTTCCAGCCGACTTAGTTTGCATGGATATGAAGGATTATGATGTAATCCTTGGAGCAGATTGGTTGGCCAAGTATGAGGCCAGTGTTCACTGCAGTTCTAGCTCAGTGACTTTTACTAGACATTCTGGTTTATCTTTTACGGGGATCAAGCACCACAACCCCGCATCCCTCATCTCTTCTCTTCGAGCCGACAAGCTGATGAGGCGAGGTTGCGAGGCTTTTTTAGCCTTTGTCCATGCTACACCGGAACAACGAGTTGAGATAAAGGACACTCCTATTGTCCGAGAATTCTCCGAAGTCTTTTTGGAGGAACTACCAGGACTTCCGCTTGAGCGAGAAGTTATCTTCTCCATTGATATTGTTCCTGGAGCGTCTCCTATTTCTAGAGCTCCTTACCGTATGTCCCCTGCGGAGCTAAGGGAATTAAAGCAACAGCTGATGGAATTGCTCGAGAAGGGCTTTATTCGTCTGAGTACTTCACCTTGGGGAGCTCCTGTATTATTCGTTAGGAAAAAGGATGGTTCGATGAGATTATGCATCGATTATCGGCAACTGAACCAGCTAACTATCAAGAATAAATACCCATTGCCGAGGATCGACGAATTATTCGACTAGATAGCGGGAGCACATTATTTCTCTAAGATCGATCTTCGATCTGGATATCATCAGCTGAGGATTAAAAAAGATGATATTTATAAAACGGCTTTCCGCAGCAGGTATGGTCATTTTGAGTTTGTCGTTATGCCTTTTGGTCTAATGAATGCACCAGTAGCTTTCATGCAGTTAATGAATAATGCATTCCGGCCTTATCTTGATCAATGGGTCGTGGTATTCATTGACGACATACTAATTTATTCCAAGACTGAAGAAGAGCATGCCGAACATTTGAGGATGGCATTGCAGATATTGAAAGATCATCAACTATATGCCAAATTCAGTAAATGTGATTTCTGGCTGCAAGAAGTGTCCTTCTTAGGACATATCATCACCAAAGAAGGTATTTCCGTTGATCCTTCGAAAGTGGAGGCAGTAAGGAACTGGGATCAGCCTACTACAGTGACCGAAGTGAGAAGCTTCCTAGGCCTGGCAGGCTATTATCGGAGATTCATTCAAGACTTCTCCAAGATTGCGGTACCTCTCACTCGATTGACCCGCAAAGACAATAAGTTTGAATGGTCCGAGGAATGTCAGCAGAGCTTTCAAACATTGAAGGATTGCCTCACTACTGCACCCGTATTGGCTTTACCTTCTGGCGACGGTGGTTTCGTGGTCTATACCGATGCTTCTGGTATTAGCTTAGGCTGTGTACTCATGCAACATGGTAAGGTGATTGCTTATTCTTCTAGGCAGCTGAAGAAGCACGAAGAGAATTACCCCGTTCATGACTTGGAACTTGCAGCAGTTGTGTTCGCCTTAAAAATTTGGAGGCATTACTTGTATGGAGAAACATTCACAGTATTTTCAGATCATAAGAGTCTGAAGTATTTATTTTCTCATAAAGAACTTAACATGAGGCAGAGAAGATGGTTGGAGTACTTGAAGGACTTCGACTTCTCGATTGAATATCATCCCGGTAAAGGTAATGTGGTGGCAGATGCATTAAGCCGGAAGCCTGTGGCTAAATTATCAAGTCTCATGTTACAAGAGTGGAGGCTATTGGAACAGTTAGCTAGCCTGGATCTAAATGTTGATAATGATCGGGTTATAATTGCACAGATTCGACTTAAGCCCGAATTATTGATGGAGATCAAATCCTTGCAAGATAATGATCCTGAGCTGGTTGAGATCAAGGGAAGTTTGAGCAGCAGACCCGACTTCATGGTGGCTGATGATGGAAGATTGTTATTCCAGGGTAGAACTTGTGTACCTGATGAAGCTGAGTTAAAGAATAAGATTCTGGAGGAAGCACATAGATCCAAATACACTATTCATCCTGGAGGCACTAAAATGTTCAAGGATTTGAAAAGGTCCTTTTGGTGGCCAAATATGAAAAGGGAAATTGCAGATTTCGTGATAGATGTCTGGTTTGTCAACAAGTTAAGGCTGAACATTTCAGACCGGCAGGAAAGTTGAAACCACTCGACATACCCCAATGGAAGTGGGAAAGCATTGCCATGGATTTCATTATGGGTCTACCTAAGACTCGTGGTGGATTTGATGCGATATGGGTGATCGTCGATCGCTTGACAAAATCGGCTCATTTCTTACCCATTAAGTCCAAGTGGACAGTTGATGTTTTGGCTGTTTTATATTTGAAGGAAGTGGTAAGGCTCCATGGTATACCTGTCAGCATTGTGTCTGATAGAGACCCGAGATTTACTTCACATTTCTGGAAGGGACTGCAAGAGTCTCTTGGTACTCGTCTGAATTTCAGTACTGCTTTTCATCCACAGACAGATGGACAGACTGAAAGAACCAACCAGATAGTGGAAGATATGTTGCGAGCTTGCATGATTGATTTCGGAGGTAGTTGGAGTAATCACTTGGCATTGATTGAATTCGCCTACAACAATAGTTACCAATCCAGCATACAAATGGCTCCATTTGAAGCTTTGTATGGAAGAAGCTGTCGTTCCCCGTTGTGTTGGGACAAGGTGGGCGAGAAACAATGGCTTGGACCGGATCTTATTTCGGAGTCGTCACAGAACATCCGTGTTATCCGAGACTGATTACAAGTGGCTCAGTCAAGACAGAAGAGTTATGCCGACATAAGGAGAAGAGCATTAGAATTTGAAGTTGGCGAGCATGTGTTTCTGAAAGTCTCTCCTTCGAGAGGGATTCGTAGATTCGGCATTCGCGGCAAGCTAAGCCCGCGGTATATCCGTCTGTTCGAGATTCTGGATAGAGTGGGCGAGGTGGCTTATCGATTGGCGTTACCGCCTCAGTTGTCTGGCGTGCACAATGTCTTCCATATTTCTATGTTGCGGAAGTATGTGTACGACCCCACTCATGTTATTCATCATGTGGATTTCGAGCTGAAGGAGGATCTGACCTACGAGGAAAGACCGATAAAGATTCTAGACCGGAAACAGCAGCAACTCCGGAATCGATCTATACCGATGGTCAAGATTCAGTGGAGTCGGCGTGGAACCGAAGAGGCTACTTGGGAATCGGAAGATACTATGCGGAAGCGGTATCCCGACCTATTCTAGGTGATCTATCTTCTCCCTACTTTCCATATATAGCGCAGTGAATTTGGAGGACCAAATTCTTTAAGTAGGGGAGGGTGTAATACCCCGATTAATTTATTAAGTTTTATTGAGCTTTTATTAATTGAAAATTGAATTAAAATGAATTAATGTTTAAATTTTGAAATATTAATATTTAATTCATTAGAAAATAGAACCTATAAAATTCGACTACCTTAGAAAAATCTGTAAAAATAGTAATTGGGTAAAAGATCATTTTTATAGCAATTTTATCTTCTGGACTTGACCCAAATTAATTACGTAACCTTGTCTAATTAGAGGAATAATCCTGAATTTGACTTTCACCTACCCTTTACCTAATTGTAACTTAAAACGTGAAATTCGACCTTATTACTCAACCAAATGATCTGAAATCAAGGGCAAATGAAAGGCCACGAGGTAAGGAACATTTACCCTCAATCAATTTGAGGTAAACCTAGCCCTAAAACGTGCTGCCGACATAGCTTTGGTCGAGTCAAGGATTCCGGCGCCGTTTCTAAACACGTAACTTGCAGCGCCAAATACTCCCAACTCGAAGGCTCCAGAAGCTCCATGACCTATAGAAATGTAGCTCTTCGACTCTAGTTTCATTTGGTAGCTGGGTCAGCCGATGAGGAGTCCAGATCTGGGAGCATTCATCGTTTTGGTGGAGGGTGTTGGTAGTTCGTCGTTCTTCATCTCCAGCCCTTTAATCCATCAATTAAGGTAGGTACCCTTAACCAATTGAGACTTGTAAATATAGTATCTTAATCAGCTCGACGAGATCTATCCAATGGGACTGAAAGCCCCAAATTTCATTAGGTATCCGTGGAGATATTAAGCTTTTTGTGAGCTGCTGTCAAGCTTGTTCTTCATTCTAGGGTTTCGAAGTCTTTCTCTGATTTGAGGTAGGTTATAACAGCCCAACTTCTAATTAATATACATGAATGTAATCAGTAGCTTGTTAGCTTTCTTTTGACACCAAAATCCCCAAATTCCGTTGTGTATGTTGGGAGAATTTTTAGATTTAGTGGAAGTATGTCAAGAATTAGGTCTTCTTGTGTTCTTCATAGAATAGGTTGTGATTATATGGGTTTCTGTTGAAATTCGTGCTTTAAAACTCATGTATTATGACCCTCATATGTCTAGTAAGATTCCTATAGCATCTGGTTTTGATTTCAACTCAATTGGACCTCAAATGGGTATGTTTACATGTTTTCCGGAGGCCCCGGCCTTTTCTGGGCTTGCAGGGGTCGACCCCAGGGGTCGACCCATGCCCCAGCAGCAAAGGGCTGGGGTCGACCCATGCCCCAGCAGCAAAGGCCAGCCCAAGGGTCGACCCCTGGGGTCGACCCATTCGGCCCAGCGCGAGGGTCGACCCAATGGGTCGACCCATGCTGCTGGATTTGAGGGGGTCGACCCCTGGGGTCGACCCATCCAGCAGGCAGACCCCATTTTTATAGGGGTCGACCCCAGGGGTCGACCCATGTACCAGAAGCCCGGTTTTCATCGTTTTGCCACCCGTGGATCGATCCGGATCATTAGGGGATCGACCCATTGAACTTAGACCAATTGAAAACTGTACTTTTGAAGAACCAGTGACCTATTCTGAAAACCTTATGATTTCAATTTACATTGGTTCCTACTTGCAAATATAGTGTAAAAACATGTCGTTTACCATCTTCATTTCGACTCATACATTGGTTAAATAGAAACCCACATAATTAGTGGTAATGGTGTAATTAAATCTCTGTTAATACATTCTTTTTCCTTCCTGTACAAGCTTGTTCCTTTACCTTATCATCTTGAATCAGCTTTTGGCAATTGTCTTAATGCAAATGATAATGGATAATCTTTGACATATTAACTTGATAATTAGGATAAATATGTTGATTAGCTTATTGGATAGCTGCTGTACTACAGTAGTGCAGCATGATTAACTCTTATTATGACTTGGTTTTCAATCTTCTTGATGATTGTGCTTACCTTGCAATTCTGAAATGAATCTCCTTCCTACTTGAAATTGTTATTGCTACATGGTTCAAACCTTGGAATTCTGGCCATAAATTGTGGAAGTCTAGATTCGTGGGATCTTTGATCCAAAGAAATCAATGCCTGGCAAACAATTAAGGGCTCGGTCTAGTCCTGGGAGGAGCGCCCGAACACTACGTGTACCCCCGGGGAGGTGATTGACTAGGTGTGGCATTTGGCACCAGTACTATGACATGGGTTAAATCTAGGACTGGCCACTACTCTCCACTACTCTCTACTACTCTCTACTACTTTTCGCTTTCCACTCTTCACTGTTCTATACTCTACTTGTTGTTACTTACTTGCTGTTACTTGGACGTGGAAATGAAACTACACACGTGCTTGACATGACTTGAATTATCTTGATATGGCCAACTCTTTATCGTTATCTCCTGTAGTAAATTCTTGTCTTTGTTATTCCTCTTCAGTATTACCATTCTGTTCCTTTATATTTCTTGACCTTGCAAGATCTTTAAATTTTATTTCATTATATCATCATTACTCTTTTATTGCATTATCCTTTGTAGCATGATATTTTGAAAATGTAATTAAACTGCTAATCACTTATACCTATCTGTTATTTCCTACTGAGCGTTAGCTCATAGTTGTTGTTTCCCCCCTTTCCAGGCTTTTCAGGTGACGCGCTTACCGATGGGGAAGGGCAGGAGTGATGTTTTGAGTGTATCAGTTAGTTGTGTTTAGAGTGTGTTGTTATCCCATTTGTATTGAGTTGATTTGAGGATTATGTACCAGTTATGTTTTGTTTGATGGTCAATAAGTTATTTCCATTTCTTAGCATTTGTATATATTTAGATTAGTTCTCTCTCTTTCCAGCTCGTTTCTAACTGTACGTCCCGATATTCCGCGTCGGGGCGTGACTGATCATTTGACGACTGCCCCAGTCTTGGCATTACCAACTGAAGGGGAGAAATTCGAGGTATATACCGATGCATCTGGTATCTGCCTCGGATGTGTCTTAATGCAACAAGGGAGAGTCATTGCTTACTCTTCCCGACAATTAAAGAAGCATGAGGAGAACTATCCAGTGCACAATCTAGAGTTGGCCGTGGTAGTATTTGCTTTAAAGATCTAGAGACACTATCTTTATGGAGAACAATTCACCGTGTATTTCGATCACAAAAGTCTCAAATATTTATTCTCACAAAAGGAATTGAATATGAGACAAAGACGTTGGATAGACTATCTCAAGGACTTTGACTTTACAATACAATATCATTCTGGAAAGGGTAATCCCGTAGCTGATGCCCTTAGTTGAAAGCTGAGAGTATTATTGGACAATTGTATGATCCAAGAGTGGAAGTTACTAGAGCAATTCTCTAAGCTGGATATAAGCACGGACAAGGATAAAAAGTGTATTCCTCTGTCACATATGAGGATACAACCGGATTTACTTTCCGAGATCAAAGGGCTACAAGATGAAGACCCAGTGCTAGTAGAGATTAAGGGTAAGCTAGAAGAACGACCAGATTTCAAGCTGGCATCAGATGGAAGATTACTGTTCCAAGAAAGGACTTGTGTACCAGACTGTTCGGAATTGAAGAAGAAAATTTTAGAAGAAGCTCACTGATCAAGATACACAATTCATCCCAGATCTACCAAGATGTACCAAGACTTGAAGCGGACCTTTTGGTGGCCCAACATGAAAAGGGAGGTAGCAGACTTTGTCTCTCGCTGTCTCACGTGTTATCAGGTCAAGGCAGAACACCAAAAGCTTGCTAGTAAGTTACATCCTCTAGACATTTCCAAGTGGAAGTGGGAAGATATCGGCATGGACTTCATTATGGGTCTGTCTAAATCTAAGGGAGGACATGATGGAATATGGGTTATCATAGATCGATTGACCAAGTCGACACACTTCTTGCCTATAAAGAGCCGATGGTCGGTTGATGTTTTAGCTGTCTTATATGTCAAAGAGGTTGTCAGACTGCATGGAGTTCCCATTTTGATCGTGTCTGACCGAGACCCGCGCTTCACTTCTCATTTCTGGAAGGGTCTACAACATTCGTTTGGGACGAGACTCAACTTTAGTATTGCTTTTCATCTTCAAACTGATGGTCAGATCGAGAGAATGAATCACATTGTGGAAGACATGCTAAGAGCCTGCATTATTGATTTCGATGGAAGCTGGCATGATCATCTACCCCGGGTCGAGTTTGCCTATAACAACAGTTACCAGGCAAGCATTCAAATGGCAGCCTTCGAGGCATTATACGGAAGGAGTTGCCGCTCGCGAATATGCTGGGACGAAGTTGGCGAAAAGCAACTACTAGGCCCGGACATGGTAAGAAATACTACCGAGAAGATTCAAATGATTAGAGAAAGACTCAAGATGGCTCAGTCTAGACAAAATACTTACGCCGATACTAGAAGGAGAGACCTCGACTTCCAAGTCGGAGACCACGTCTTTCTTAAGATTTCCCCAGGACGAGGCATTAGAAGATTTGGTGTTGAGGGCAAGCTTACACCAAGATATATCGGTCCCTTCGAAGTGCTAGAAAGATTTGGTGAGGTTGCCTATCGAATTGTCTTGCCGCCATAGTTATCTGAAGTTCATAATGTGTTCCATATCTCTATGCTCAGGAAATATGTTTGAAGAGGTGTAATCTCACGCTGATCCTGAGCCGTGAAATCCGGGGATAATCTTTGGTCACGGTCACCACGTCTGTATGAACTGCAAGGCATGAAATGAATCAGAGGTGCCCAGGGAGGATTCCCTGGGGAAAACCCTCCGATGCTTAAGTCAGCAAGTGCGATAGAGCATGAAGGTGAAAAGAGAGGGTAGGAGAGAGAGGGCGCGAGATCATTCTCCACCAAGAGGTGTGGTGGTTTTCTCTCAGTACCATTGCCTTACCTTCTCAGAGGGTCTCCCTGGAGTTTATATTGCGATCCGTTTAATGTAACAGTCCAAGGAGCTGAGGGGGGCTTCGGGGGGGGTTACGTCCTTGTAGTGGGCTCTTTATGGAGTAAGGTCTCTTACCCTCCCCTATCCTTTGGAGTTCCCTACCCCTGCTGGATGCATAATGGACGCTTGGTTGAGCTTCCGACAATTGGTCCGAGCCAGAGGCGCTCGCTCAGGATTTCATCCTAAGCGATGAGTGTATAGCTCAGGTAGGCCATGTTGGGTCCCGGCAGGGGATCTCTCGACCGATCTGTCACTCGGCCTTCCGGACCTAAAGGCCGCCTTGGAAGTGCTGCTCCGAGTGAGTTTTTGGTCTTGAAGTAAGTGGGCCCAAAGTGGGGCTGTCACTTTGGGGAGCTAGGCCTGGTTTGGTCGAATTGGACCTAGTTGGGTCGTGCTCTCGGGAGGTATATTTTCCCCCTCTCCACTTGTCCTCCTCCTACTCCCGAGCCAAGATTGGGCTCGGATGAGTAGTAATTATGGGGATAACATTGGTGGCTCAATTTGGGTGGGAAATTGTCTCCGATATGGGACACTTAATGTGGCTGTCCTGGGAGTTTACCTGTAATGATGACCCTTTTGATTCGATGCGAGGAACCCCCATCCTTGGGTTTCGGAACGTTGCGCCGTTTCCCGCCAAGTTCATGGGGAGATAAGTATCGCGCGTGCTTGTGTTCCAAACCGCCTTCGTTTAGGGTTTTCTTTTTCCACCACATCAATAATTCAGAAGGGCTCATGCGCCGCAAGAGAGATCGGGAAGAGCAGAGTCTTGCGGGGGCCTTTGCAGAGATAGCAGAGATTACAGTGGCGATGAATCGCCAGCTTCCACCTCCTCCTGCATCGTCCGATTCTGCACTTTTTTCCTCTTCTTCCAGTTCCTCTCTTTTTTCCATGGCGGAGCAACATCCTTCGATCGAGATGCGTGAAGCCAGGCTAGGCACGGGAAGTTTGGTGCCACAGCCTGAGCATCCCATGCGCAGTGAGCTGGGTGAGGCTGAAGTAAAGAGGATGGAGAAGTGGTATGGGTTGCCGTGGAAGTATTTCTTCTCTCCACCGCAGCCTCATGAATCAAGCTTGTCCTATCGTCAGGGCCTCTGCTTGACTTTCCTTTTGGCTTGGTGTGGATGCACTTTTCGTTTAACAATTATCTCGGCGCGATCGTTGGTTTATTAAGTGCGTGGGCGTGCCAGTCACCGAAGTGACGATTTATTCGGGCTCCGAAGAGCCCATGGTGCGCTCGAATCTGACTTCGTCAGACGATTGTGTGGTTCGTGTCGGGACCGAATCCCGTCGCGCCATAAAGGTCACGACGTCATTTACATCCCCCATACGAGGGAATACCCTTGATTAATTGCCGAAATTAGGGGCCCCGCGGCCGAAAAAAAGTAATACTAATTATGCGAGAGAGATACGCGTAGATCACACTGAAGGTTTTATCAAGACCATAAATTGTCGGCCGTGTCGGCCATCCGTAGACCATTCGTATTCGGACGCCAGTCAGTGGCAGCGTCACCATGGGAAAACCGAAGTGGATCCCTTCAAATGTCTGCCGAACATGCGGCAATTTTAATGAGGATTCGGAAGGTATCCGGAACGAGGAAACAAATCCGGTCCGATTAAGATGTCGGCCCGAAGTTAGGTCAAAGCCTGGCCATACGGAGTAATTCCCAAGACTCGGGCCCGACCTGAAAGGGCAACATTGTTATTCCCTTTTTGCCCCGAGTCCCGAAGAGAGAGAGGGCTGCAGTGTGGACATTAACGTCTTTTATCTGGGACTTTCTTAGTCGTATCTTCTGGGACTTCCGCTCTGAGGTTTAATGTTTACTCGTGCCTTCGGTCGGCATGATTTCTCTTCTTTTATTCATGATTATTCTTCTTATTATTATTTATTTATTATTACCCCTCCCACCTCTTTTATCGTGATTAATATTACGCATTCGAAGTCCTTTGATTAGTGTAATTTTTATTAATTTATTTGCTATTATTAATGCCCTTATCAGGTCGTATATGTGTATATGTATAGTGTGCCGGTGAAGGGGAAAACGGGAGCGTACCGCTGGGCAGAGAGCGTGCCGCTGGGAGACTAAAGGGGCGTACCGCTGAAGGGCAAGGGGGGCGTGCCGCTGAAGGCCAATGAGGGCGTACCGCTAGAGGCCAAAGGGGCGTACCGCTGAAGGCCAATGGAGCATACCGCTGGAGCTCAAGGGAGTGTACCGCTGAAGGTTACAAGGGGCGTACCGCTGAGGGCTGAAAGGGGGTGTACCGCTGAAGGCAAGGGGGAGCGTGTCGCTGAATGCCAATGGGGCGTACCGCTGAAGGCCAACGGGGGCTCGATCAGTTTTCGATTATTTGTTTTAAGGCTTTTCTTTTCTTCTTATCTTAACTTTTGTGTGGTTTTAAATGAAACTCTTCCCTTGTTTTGTTTCGTTTGGTTCGGTCTCTTTTCTCGCGGGCCGGGCATTCGGGCTGCCGGGTAGTTAATTAGTTCGGTTCAGTTTCCGTTGTGATGCCGGCAGTGATTTGATTAATTGGAAGGTTTCATTGATTATCCTGTTCGTTTGTTGCCTCCTTTTGCCTTTTTTAATTGTTTATTAATTTCTCGCAAAAATTCGGCAGCATCTCCCCTTGACCCGGGACGTAAGGGAGGTAAAGGGGACGCACCCACATGGAGTGGCGGAACCCGACAATTGGAGATGGGCCCCCGAAGGAGCAACACCTTTATAGAGCCTCGGAAAACACGAAGACGACTGAGGGCCTCTAAGAGGCATGGACTGGGACTGGCCAAAGAGTAAGCTGCTGAAGGACTGAAGAGTGTGCCGCTGAGGGCTGAACAGGGTGTACCGCTGAAGGCTGAACAGGGCGTGCCGCTGAGGGCTGGACAGGGCGTGCCGCTGAGGGCTGGACAGGGCGTACCGCTGAAGGCTGGACAGGGCGTACCGCTGAAGGGCAAGGCCAATGGGGCGTGCCGCTGAAGGCTGGGCAAGTGTGTGCCGGCCAAGGGCCGGAAAGGTGCACCGATGGGAGGCTTAAAAGGGTTGCAAGCATCTGGGGGGGGAGACTTGGTGGCCGTTCAGGAAAAGAGGAAGAAAGACAGGGGATTTCAAGGCCGGGAGTGGTCTATTAGTCACTGAGTGGTTGGGAAGAAAGAAGGGTACCTCCCCTTCTCCTCAAGCCCGGGAACACGGTAGATGGCCATAGAAGGGAGTGAGGAGCTCACGGAGCCAAGGCCAACAAAAAGGGGGAAACCCACATCGACGTGGAGGACCCTAAAGACGTCGGAGGAATGAGGAGACAGAGGGAGGAACGGATTGTCCGTCAAAAAGCCCGCAAAGCCTAGCATAAAATATCGAAGATCGAAAAGAAACCCGGAGAGGGTGGTTTTCATTTATGAGAATCGAGAGGGCGAGGCCCTTCATACATATGGCAAAAGCAAACTCCCCAAATGGGGCCGTGGACCAAAAGGAAAAAGAATCCATAACGGAGAACGGAAGGAAGAATGGAATGCGAGAGGGCAGAAGCACTGGGGCCTAAGACCTTCGCCACTATCCCCAACCCTCTCCCCCGTTACATTAAGCTCCCTCCCTCTCCCTTACTCTTGCTCTCTTCGCGGTGGTCGCCGGAGGAGGCTCACGCCCAGCTCGGGTTCTTCTCTTCTCTCTTCCTTTCTTTTCTTCTTCTCCTTGCCTCTGTGTCTGTGTGTCTCCCTCCTCCTTGATCTCCTCCCCGGATGCCCCTCTTCTGTTGAAAACGGGCGTCTTTTATACTCTGGGCAGCCGGTGACTTCGAGCACCACCGTCGAAGGCGGGAAGCCGGCTGTGATGATGGTGGCTCACCTGCTCCGTCCTGGCTGTCAGTGGGGTAGGCTACGTGGCCCAGTCGTCGACTGCCACCTCATACGGCTCCACTGCGCGCCAAGGATGCGTAGGGCATGGGCCTCATGTTGCCCGTTGAAAAAAACTTCACCGCTGTGCCGCTGGGGGCTTCGAAGGGGCGTGCCGCTGAGGAGCCAAAAAGGCCTGCCGCTGAAGCCTTTGCAGGCTGTACCGCTGAAGCCCCTTTTAGGCGTGCCGTTGAAGGCCCCAAAGGCCGTACCGTTGAAGCCCCTTTTAGGCGTGCCGTTGAAGGCCCCAAAGGCCGTACCGCTGAAGCCTCAAAGGGCTGTGCCGCTGAAGGCCCCAAAGGGGGTGCGCCGGTGAACCCACCTGGGGGGCGTACCGTTGAAGGTCCCCCCCTTGGGGGTGTGCCGGTGAACCCCCAAAGGGGTGTGCCGGCGAAGGCCGCGGCAGGGTGTGCCGCTGAAGTGAGCGTGCCGGTGAAGCCCCCCGCTGGGCGTGCCGCTGGAGGCCCTTTGGGGCGTGCCGCTGAAGGCTTTCCAGGGCGTGCCGCTGGAGGCCCTTTGGGGCGTGCCGCTGAAGCTTCTGATGGGCTGTGCCGCTGAACAGCCTATGGGGTGTGCCGCTGGGCAGCCTGAAGGGGCGTGCCGCTGGGGCTCCACCAGGGCGTGCCGTTGAGGGCTGGATGGGCAGTTTTGGGCCCGTTGTGGGCACGAGTTGTGACCCGTTTGATTTCCTTCGGGGCCCACGGGCTGTGGGGCCTTTGGTGCCTGATTTATCCGGGGTTTCTTCACTCGGCGCCGTTGTAGATGCTGGGCCGAGCATGACATTTGGATGTGCGATTTTCGGTGTCCACAAATGCCCCCCACCCACGGGTATCGCAGGCGAAGGATAAGGCGGGCGGTGCCCGTGGGTGTTTTCGTCTCTACTCCCTTGGTCGATGCCGGCGGGGCGTCGAGAGCCGACCTGGTTTGTTGTTTGTTGGTCTCTTTGTTAGTGCCGATGGGGTGTCGGGAACTGAAGTAGTATATTGGTCTCTTTGTCTCTTCATCAGTGCCGACGTGGCGTCGGGAATTGATGTAGTATGTTGGTCTCTTAGTCTCTTGATCTCTTCGTCAGTGCCGACAGGATGCCGGGAACTGACCTGGTTTGTTGTCTCTTAGTCTCTTGGTCTCTTCGTCAGTGCCGACAGGATGCCGGGAGCTGACCTGGTTTGTTGATCTCTTTATCTCTTCGCCAGTGTCGATGGGATGCCGGGAACTGCATGTTTGTGATCTCTTAGTCTCTTGGTCTCTTCGTCAGTGCCGACAGGATGCCGGGAACTGACCTGGTTTGTTGTCTCTTAGTCTCTTGGTCTCTTCGTCAGTGCCGACAAGATGCCGGGAGCTGACCTGGTTTGTTGATCTCTTAGTCTCTTTGCCAGCGCCGATAGGATGCCGGGAACTGGCATGTTTTGTTGATCTCTTAGTCTCTTGGTCTCTTCGTCAGTGCCGACAGGATGCCGGGAACTGACCTGGTTTGTTATCTCTTAGTCTCTTGGTCTCTTCGTCAGTGCCGACAGGATGCCGGGAGCTGACCTGATTTGTTGTCTCTTAGTCTCTTCGTCAGTGCCGACAGGATGCCGGGAACTGACATGCTTTGTTGATCTCTTGGCCTCTTTTCTCTTCTCTTTTTTTCTTTTTTTTTGCCACATTACCGATACAAGCGCCCTTTCGGGTTTTCGCCGATACCGGCCCCCTCTTGCTTTTGCCCACGCGCCCTTTTGGGTTTTCACGTGGCGGGGTACCCAATTTTGCCCGTAGCACCCTTTCGGGTTTTCGCCACAGCCGGGTTGTTGCCATTTTTACCCTTGTCCCCACATAGGGCAAGTCCGGCGGGGTATCTCTATTTTTAACCCCATTTTACTTTATTTATTTTTTTTGACGAGTGAGTGATATGCGAGTGTAGGCTAGGGCACGAAGCCTTGCGCCAGGAGGTAAGGCTTACTCGTCGGCAAGAATAGAATGCCAGCGCAACGGGAGAATCTGTGCCGATTCGGACGTAGGGTCCGTAATGGCAATGTTGTGCGGAGTGGGTGGCTAGGGCACGAGGCCTTGCGCCGGAAAGGGACTTATTCGTTGGCAAAGCATTAATGCCAACGCAAGGATAGAGGTTCTGCCGATCCGGGCGTAGGGTTCGTGATGGCAATATTGCATGGCGTGGGTGGTAGCTGAGGCCCGAGGCGATGTGCCAGAGACGGGCTTGTTTTGGTGGTAGGGTAGTGGCACTATGACAAGGATAGAGCCACAGGGGTAGAGTCGTCTTTGCTGGTGTGGACGTTCGTCTGGCTGGGATCGCGGGGATGGAATGTCTTCCCCGGGGGCATTTATTATTGTATGCTGTCGACTTACTCCTCCGCGTATGTGAGCGGATGGGTATGTAAATGTGTATACATATATGGGTATATATATATATGTACATATATATGTATTTATTTAATAGATATTACATATATTTATTTTATTTTTTTTTGCTTTCCCTCCCTTTATTTTCTTCCTTTTTTATTTCCTTTGTCTCTCCTTCTATATTTTTTTTTTACTCCTCCTTCTTCTTTTTCCCTTTTTATTGTCTCCCCCTTTTTGTTTCTTTTATTTTCCTCCTCTCTATTTTTCTTCTCTTTTGTTTCCCGTCCCCCCTTTTTTTCTTCTCTTTTTCTTTCTCTCTTTTTTTTCTTTCTTTCTCTCTTTTTTCCTTCTCTTTTCTCCCTTTTTTTCCTTTTCTTCTCTTTTTTTTTCTCTCTTTTTTCCTTTTCTTTCTCTTTTTTTTTCTTCTCTTTTCTCCCTTTTTCTTCTCCTATAAATAGGGGGGGGGGGGGGCGGGGGTAGTTCGAACGGTCACCCCGTTCGAATTGCCCCGCCTCCCTCTCTTTCTCTCTCTTCTGTGACCGAGCGGACGAGCCCCCCTCCCCGTCCCTCTTCCCCTCTTTCTTCTCCGGTGCCGGACGTCAACGCCGCCGCCGTCGTCGTCGTGGTGAGGATAGGGTTACGGCGCCCCCCCCTTTCTTCTCCTCTTCTTCCCCTTTCTCCTCCCTGTTCTCTTCTCTGTTCCTCCCCCTCCCTTCCTCTTTCTTTCTCCGCTCTTCCTCCCCCTGTTCGGCGGACGGTGGAGCCCTGGGCTCCCCGTTCCTCTTCTCCCTATCTCTCCCCTCCTCTTTCTCTTCTTCTCCCTCCTCTTGCTCTCCTTTTCCTTCTCTCTTATTCCCCTCTTCCATCCGCTATCGTGGGCGATCGCCGGTCGTGGGTGTACCGTGGAAACCCCACACGGGGTGTGTCGGGGGAGGAGGCTGCAGGTGTGTCGGCGAAGCCACCAGCAGTGTGCCGGGGAGCGGGCAAAGGCGCGTGCCTGTGAAACCCCACACGGGGTGTGCCGGGGAGGGCGAGCACGGGTGTGCCGGCGAGCGGGATCCCGAGCGTGCCGGGGAAGACCCTTGGGCGTGTCGGCGAAGACCCCTTGGGGTGTGCCGGTGAGGCTTCTGCCGGGGGTGTGTCGGTGAAGCAGGCGAGGAGCGCGCCGGTGAAGGCCTGCGCGCAGTGTGCCGGGGAAGGCCTCGACTAGGACTGTGCTGGGGAAGGTGCCGAGGGCGTGCCGGTGAAGGCCTGCGCGCAGTGTGCCGGGGAAGGCCTCCCCTGGGCGTGCCGGCAAAGCGTTGGAGGGGCGTGCCGGTGAAGGCCTCTAGGGCGTACCGGTGAGGGCAACTGCAGGGTGTGCTGGGGAAGGGCACTGGGCAGTGTACCGGTGAGGGTCTCCAGGGAGAGTTTTTAGCTAAGGAAGAGGACTCCTTCGACCGGCGGACTTCTGGTGTTGCCTCTCGGGGCCCACCATGCTTTGTTGGGGCCGTCACTCCTTGTGGACGCGCACCCGTGTTTTCCCTTACGCCTCTGGCCTAGGGGAAACTCTGCCGAAATTTCGTCAGAAATTGGCAATATTTTGTTCATTTGACTTGTAGCAAAGCCCTCCTTTTACAGTCTTTCACTTCCTTTTGCATGTGGCTTATTCTGATCTTCTGTTTATGTATCTTTGCAGATAAATGGCTGCCCCAAGTGGTTCCTCTGCTCCTGCTGCTGCTATCGGTGCTGACCTTATCCCACGGGGTCCGGTGCCAGCAGTTACCTGGTTAAATGTAGAGGACTTGGATCGGGAGCATGCAGAAATAGCCGCTTTGGCAGAGTCATCTGAGTCTGACGGGGAGACCATGGATTTCCAGAGGCTTGCCAGAGTTGACAGCGGCTTCACATTTGACCGGGTCACCGGGGAGTACAGGAAGGACTTCCCGAAGGACAGACACCTGGTTCGATTTCTGAAGCATTTTCGCTCGCGGGAAGGGCGAGACTTCCGGGTCGTGAAGAAGGCTGAACAGGCTATACTGCAGGCCCGGGATAGCTTGTTGTACAGCGTTCCCCGGAGTATTCCGATGTACCTGGTGGGAGAGGCCCGGGAGTGGAAGCCAGTTCTGGGGATCGAGGGGGTGCTACCGACTGAAGACAAGCTGGTGCGGGCGCCTCAGTTTACTCCGGCAAGATGGGACTTGTCTGCCGGGAAGGTGCACAACGAGGCGCCTCGGTTCGGCCTATTCTTGGCTCCCCTGAAGTGGGGCTACAGAGAAGAGCCCTTCATCTTGGACTGTTTGGCCATCAGATTCAAGTATGATCTGTCATTGGGCTGGTTCGGGGAGCTGAAGCTTCAGGACGCCCACACCTTCCGGGAGAGGGCGGTGGAGTTCACGGAGCATGTGCTGTTCAACTATGCTCCTTTGCTGGTCCGGGTCGGCGTTTATCACAGCGTGTACGCCTCCCGATATGGCTATCCCATTTCCAAGGGCCTCTGTTGCGGCATGATAGAGGTGTTCAGCGCAGCGACTAACACTTTCTACACGGCGGAGGGCGAGACTTCGCTTGACTTATGGAGTCTCAGTCAGCTGAGCGGCTTACCCATTGACGGGGAGCCTTATGAAGAAGTGTGCCTCCCTGATCTAATCAAGGATGAGACTAACGGGGATGGCTATTATTCTCTGGGGTATTCATACCGGTACCTGATGAAGGCGTACCGGGAGCTGTACCAGCTGTCGCACAAGGGGAAGCAGCCCGCCCGTGGGGACAGGAAGAGGGTGCGCATGCCTCTGTGGCTGGAGTATTTCTTTGACGGGCCGAAGCGGTATGAGGAATTCCCCTGCGTCGGTACTGCCGTGGCTCCCAAGAAGCGTGCAAAGCCCAAGCTTGACGTGAAGATCCCGTCTAGAGGGCGCCGAAGCGGGCCTAACCCGATGGGTTTGGATCCCCAAACCCACTGCGCCGCCTATCTCACGTACTGGCTATGCTCATTTGCCATGCCGTACGGCGACGAGACAGTTATCCGGCCGGATGCCATCTACCCGGCATGTCAGATGGCATGGGGTATCAAACTGTCCCTGTGCCCGGCGACCCTTTGCTTGATCTACAAGGCGCTGGGAGATATCAGCACCCATCAGTTTCCGAGGCAGGCCCGGTATGTGTGCCCACTGCACTTCTTCAACGCGTGGGTCTGTTCGCTGTTCCCGGAGTTTGCCCCGCGAGTTCTCCAGGATTGGGGACTAATACCGAGGATGCTGGAGTTTGCCAGTGCGGAGCCGGCCTCTACCTCCATGCGGATGTATGACATCCGGGGCCGGTTGACAACGGTCCCCAGGGATGCGGTCGGGACCATTCATTTCTGGACGCTGGCCGCACATTCAAGCCCCCTTGTGAATAATAAGAGGGAGTGCAGAGATGACCAGGTGGAGAGGTACGTTCATCCTATCAGCCAGGAGAACGTGGTGCGCCCACTACTGGAGCCGGAACTGCGAGACTGGGCGCTGTCAATTCGCCCGAGCGTGCTGGTATTCAGAAAGGGGGAGAATGTGTTGCTGGAGCCGTATTACCCTTTCCGGTTCGGTCGCAATTTCGGGTATGACCAGCATATCCCCGCTTATCATGCGCAGTTCGGGCTGCCCTTGCGGAGCGTCCGGGGGGGCTCAGTTCCTGAGCACGCCAGGAGTTGGTGGGACTTCTTCCACCGAGCGGACTCCGCCTCCTTCAGAGTGCCGACCCCGGGTCGTGTTCCCCGAGTGACCCAAGATTATATAAAGTGGTGGAATGCCCGGACGGCTTTCTATCGGTTACACAAAACCGACTGTTGGGATGGCGCCGAAAGGAGGTTCCTTAGCCGGCAGCCCGTGCCCGTGCTTGATATTGAGCCAGACCATCTTCTTCGGCTCAAGAACAGACAGGAAAAGGAAGTGGCAGCGTATCTGATGGCTCGCCGGGAAGCCCGGGACATGAGGCCGACGCCGAAGGTGGAGCTACCCCCAGCGGCTAAGGATGACTACGAGAAAACGCTGCGGGACTTGTGCCGGGTGGGGAGCGACCGTCTGGAGCTCATCAACTACCCATTCCCCATAGAGGAAGAGGGGACTCCTGCCAAGAGCTGGCGCCCAGAGAGGGACGTGGCCTGCCCGCATCGCACGTTTATGAGGCGGGAGGAGAGGCGGCCTGAGAACTATAAGGATACCACATGGCTCTATGTTCTCCTCCGGGTGAATGGGATGAAGATAGAAGATGTGACGGCCTCCATCCTGGGCAAGCGCCTGCATGTCCCTTACTATTATGCTGATGGGTGGGGCATGGACCACTTCAATCTTTTCTGTCACCTCTCTTCCCAGAAGCACGCGGATCTGGCCAACCTCACGGACCGGTGTCAAACTATTGAGGACGTCTGCTGGCTAGTTCGGGAGGCGGCACGTCGGGACAAGGAGACGTCCCTGAGCTACTGGCCGATCACGCTGCGGCTGTACACTGGCCCTCATGGTACTCAGTTCCCTCTTGCTCTTTGACTTTGTCCCTTAACGTTGCGGCTGTTGCGGTGAGTTAAGTACTAATGGTATATGCATGTTCGTTCTTTCCCCTCTTTTCTTTGCAGACCATCCCGACAGCACGCAGATGGCCACGTACCGGAATCTCCTCCGGCTGGTAAAGAAGCCTGCATATTTTGAAGCAGCGCCGCTGGCTCCGACCACGGCTCCTTTGCCCAAGGCCGCGAAGAGGCCCCGGGCGAAATCCCCCGTGAAGAAAGCAATGGATGCCGCGAAGGCGGCCAAACAGCGGGATACGAAGCGACGCAAGACGGAGGCGGCCGAAGCCTCGACCGCCGTTCCTTCAGCGCCTCGGGTCCCGACCTTCGAGGAATTTGAAGTCGCTCGGCCCGAGCCCAGCCCGCCTGCCGGTCAGTGCCTTCGACCGTCGGCGCCCCTTTTAAGTTTTCTCTCTCCCTTTTTTTTGAAGCAGGGCCTTGACGCTTGAATGTATTTTTTTGTCTCAGCCCTTGTGGAAGAGCCCGTGTCCGCGCCCGTCCCTGATGTGGAGGGGCCGGCTCCTATGCCCGCGCCTGTCATGGGTGCGGCCGCGGTCGTAGCAAAGGCGGCCTCGGTGGCGGCTCTGGCTCCCTCACTGCAGGCCAAGGCAAGGCCTCGAGCGAAGTCGCCTGTCAAGAAGGCGTTGGCTGTTGCCAAGGTGGCCGGGAACAGGCGGCCAAGCGGAGGCGGGCCAAGGAAGCCCTGGGTACGACAGTAGTCTCACCGGCGGCCGCTATCCCGTCCTTCGAGGCATTTGCGGCCATGCAGACCGGGCCGAGCCGTGATACTGGTGAGGCTCGGCGGTCGCCTACGTCGTCCATGGTGGCTCTCCCTCCTGAGTTGGCCTTGCGTCCCCGCGCGGAGACGATGCGTTTCTTCTCTGAGGGCGAGGCTGCGGCTCCGGAGAAGGCTTTGTCTGCCGAGGTCGAAGAAGGTATCTGCCTTTGTCGGCCTATTTTACCTCTTTCATCCTTTGGGAGCCGATCGGGCTTGACACGACCCGCGTTTTTTGACTGGTGCAGCTGGAGCGGTTACCGGGCTATTTGGCCTCCGAATGCACCCCCCGGTGACGCAGCTGTATGTGCGAAAGAAGTTGAAGCCTGGGCCGCCAGCCTCACCCAGCCCGCGAGAGGAGGCGCCGGTCATCGAGCTCGAGGTGGAGGCCCCTTTGCCGGCTCCGGCCGAGCCAACGGCGGTCGGGTCTTCGTCCGGGGAAGAGGTAGACTACGACTATTCTTCCGACGAAGCGGCTCCTGTTGAGGTAGCGCCTTGAGGCACCGGGCCGCCCGAGCCGGTCTTTAAGGCTTTTCATTTGCTAATGTGCTCGGCTTGCTAGAGGCTGCTGCCGTAGGCGTGTATTTTTATGTTGGTGCAGGGCTGCCTTGGTGGTCGCCTACTGACGCCGTTTTTTTGTGTCGGTTCTTCGCAGGAATCAATTAGGCCGGAGGCCGCGAAAGGGGCTGCTCCAACTGCGCCAGTTGACCGTCCCGGGGTCGCTGTCGGCATGGGCAGGCTGGCCCTTCTGTTCGAGGCCCTTCAGGAGGATGTGCCGGCGGGGCCCCTAGCGGGAGAGCCTCTGGAGGAGGGGGAGATCGCGCCTGAGGGTAGCCTCATTCCTGTGGCTGAGGTGAGTATGCGGGCTCCACGGTCTCCCTTTTCGCATGGTTTATTCCAGCTGGTGGATAGCTGATTCCCATTCCCCTGGTCAGGCGATACCGAGACCGGAGAAGACGTCTGGTCGTGTCCGAAAGGCCGTGGCGAAGCGGCGACCGAGTGTCGCCCCGATAACGATGGAGGGGCCGGCTCGCATCTCCGACTTAGGGGCGGCGAGTCTTGCTGCACTGGTGGAAGCGGGGCGTCTACCCCGACTGATGGTTCCACTTCCGCCTTTCCCGAAGCTTCCGGCCCAGATGGAGGACCCACTCCTGAGGCAAATATTTACGGGGCTTCGCGCACATCTGGAGGGATCCCAGACGCGAGAAAGAAGTTCGTGGATGGCATCCTTGGGTCCAGCTCTGCTCGAGGCTCCTCCTTCGGCCAGGGTAGAGACGGCTGCACCCTCGCCTGCCGAGCCAGCGGCCGAAGCAGACGGGGCCAGGGCAGAGGCAACAGGGGAGCAGCGGATGATAGAGACATCGGATGCTTCGGCGCTGGTTTCAGCCACTTCCTTGGCGGTGGTTGGCCAAAAGCCCTCTGTCGAGCCACGCCAGCCGGGCGACTTGACTCTGGCTCTTCCATCTTCCTCAGTCACGGTGGATGCCGGCTTGTGGGCGGAGGTGGACAGCACCGTGGAATTCACTCCCCCAGCCCTGCCTTCGGCCGGCCACACCTCGTCGGAAGCGCCGGTCCGCCATATGCTGATCACCCTACGGGCGATGCTCCTCGCCGATCCCTCTCTGTCGTATCGGGAGGTGCACACCATAGTGACGCAGCTGACCGGGGCGTTGCAAGTGCTCGACTGCCCGCTGGGGGAATGGTCGCGGCGAATCTTGCTATTATTGAAATACATCAAGCGCCGCGACTTCCTCGAGACCCAGGCTCCTGACGAACGTGCCGCGTTGGATACCCAGGCGGACGAGTATCTGCAAGCCTTGGAAACACGGCGAGGCGACAGGGAGCGCCATAGAGAGGCCTGGGAGGGGAGTGAGGGCAAGGTCCCGTCTTTGAAGAGCCGAATTATAGAATTGGAGGGCTACCTCGCTGCAGCTAGGCTTGATCTCGCCGTGAACGAGGGAGTGGCCGAGAGAGAGAGAGAAGCCTTCGGTGCCGCTCAAGCCGAGGTGGAGTCCATGGAGGCGGAGCTCACTCAGCTGGAGGAGCGGAGGGGGCGGCTCCGCGACCGGACGAACTTCCCTTGCGTAGGGATTTTGCCTCTCGAAGACATCTTCAGGGGCCTTGACTAGGCGTGGCTCCCTTATTTTTTGTAACGCAGGGGTATGCCCCGAAGTGCCTGTAGTCCGACTCCCTTTTTTTTGAATATAGAAAAATAACATTTACGGCTTCGCGTGTTCTTGTGTGTGGATTTGTCCCAGGGAGATCTTCCTTCCCCTTCTTTTCTTTTGTGTACATTACCCCTTTTTATGCTTCCTCCCATGTTTCCATGCCGAGACACTTTGGCAGGCTGCAGGTTTCTGTAATGATTTGCTTCGAGAGAGCCGGGCAGGAACCCATGCCAGGGCACGGGAGAGTGCTCGCCTTCCCAGGGGGAGGACGAGGGGACCACTCCACTGTACCGGACGGGCACCTTCCTAGTCTCGCCGCAAGGTCGAAAGCTCGTGCTGGCTTCAGGGGGGCCTCGGTCGGAGACCGTTTACTGGCCGTCCAGAGGGCACGGAGAGGAGAGTTGGTTTAGTCAATGACCAGGACGTGAGGTCCGAGCCAAAGGGGTACTCACCGCCCGGGGAGGACGGAGAGAAAAGTTTGTTTAGTCAATGACCTGGACTGAAGGTCCAAGCCAAAGAGGTACTCACCGCCCGGGGAGGACGGAGAGAAGAGTTTGTTTAGTCAATGACCTGGACTGAAGGTCCAAGCCAAAGGGGTACTCACCGCCCGGGGAGGACGGAGAGAAAAGTTAGTTTCTTTCTCCCTTTTTTTTTAAAAATCAATTTTGGTACCCCCGATGATGCGGGGCGGCGGCTGGAAATGGGGGCGTTCCCCTCTTTCCTTCTTTGCTTTTATTCTGCCCTTGTTCTTTTCTCCGTCTCCTTTTTCTCTTTTTTTTTCCCTTTTTTTTTCTCCTTTTCCTTCTCTTTTCTCTTCTTTTCTCTCTTATATTTTCTCTTCTTCTTTTTTTTCTCTCTTTTTCCTTCTTTCCTTTCTTTCTCTCTTCTTCTCTCTTCTTTTCCTTCTCTTTTCTTTCCTCTCTTCTCTTTTTTTTTTCTTCTTTTCTCTTCTTTTGCTCTCTCTTTTTTTCTTTTCATTTCTCTTTTTCTCTTTTTTTTTTCTCTATTCTTTTTTCTTCTTTTGCCCTTTTTTGTTGAAAGCGTGGATAGTGGTTAATTTATTTGGGCCATTAATCGAGAAAACCCGCCCGAAATCGGGCGGAGGGTAATATTATTAATTGAATGGGGGCGCCGGAGCGTGATACAACCTCAAGTGCCTTCCATTAAGAGGTGGGAACTGAACTTCCCCGCGATGGTTGACAATCACATAGGCACCACCTTCGTAGACTTTTTGGACTACGTAAGGTCCGAGCCAGTTCTCATTTAACTTGCCCTTAGGATTGGCAGCCATGAGGTCTCTTCTCTTGACCATAACAAGGTCAGCCTTCTTGAATTCGCGCTCCTTGACAAGCTTGTCAAAGGCGCGTGCAATCCGGGCCTGGTAGACCTGAATATTCTGTTGGGCTTGAAGCCGCTTTCCTTCCAGGCTGGAGAGTTCATCGAGTCTTCGCTCGGCATTGGTCTGCCCTTCAAGGGCAAGCCCATGCTGAATGGCGACCCGGAGGGAAGGTATCTCCAGTTCGACGGGGACGATTGCCTCCGAACCGTATACGAGAGAAAAGGGCGAGCAACCCGTTGGAGTCTTATATACAGTCCGGTATGCCCATAGCGCCTCGTACATCCTCTCTTCCCAGTCCTTCTTGTTAGAGCTGACAGTCTTGGCCAAGAGGGTGCAGAGTGTCTTATTGAAAGCTTCGGCCAGCCCATTGGCTTATGGATTGTAAGGAGTTGAGGTCCTCCAATCAATTTTGTATTTTTCTGCTAGTCGGTAGACCTTCTGGTTACGGAAGTGGCTGCCGTTGTCTGACACAATTCGGTCGGGCACGCCGAACCGGAATATGATATTGCGGAGGACAAACCTGGCCACGATTTCTCCGGTGACCTCCCGTAAGGCAACGGCCTCGGCCCAGCGGGAGAAGTAGTCGGTCGCCGCCAGAATGTATTTGCAGCCTGTGGAAGATACGGGCAAGGGGCCCACGACGTCCGTTCCCCATTGGGCGAACGGCCAACTGGGCGCTGTTGGGTGCAATGGTGCAGGAGGTCTTCTGGGAATGGTGGCATGCTCCTGACATCTCTGGCATGACTTAGCATATTTGCAGCAGTCGTCGAACATTGCAGGCCAATAGTAGCCAAGTTTCTTGATTTCAATCTTCATTTTCGGTCCCGCCTGGTGTGCACCCGCCATCCCGGCATGGACCTCCTTCATGACCCTCCAAGCTTCTTCAGTGGACAAACATCGGAGGAGCAGCTTCCGTCTGGCATCTGCCACAATTCGGAATAATATTCCGCTTCGGAGCTCATAAGAGTCCTTGGTTCTGACTAGCTTGATCTTTTCTTCTCTTCGGTCAGGCAACCGCTGGTGTTTGAACCACTGCATCAGGGGGCCTCTCCAGTCGGGTAGGCTGACGGCTTCCACTGTAGTGACCTCTAGGTCCTCTTCTTCTGATTCCCCTTCTATCATGCTGGGCATCTGGCGTTGGTTTATTACTTGGATGCTGAGAGATCCATCCGGAGGCACTGCCAGTGAGCTTGCCAACTTTGCCAAGGCATCGGCCTGGGCGTTCTCCCCTCGGGCGACATGGCCTATCTCGAGGAGGTAGAATCGCTCCATGAGCCCTTTTGCCCTAGCGTGGTAAGGGAGCAGCTCGGGTTTCCGGACATCAAACTGCCCCTGTACCTCCTTGACGACCAGTAGCGAGTCGCCAAATACCTGGAGCATTTTGATCTCCATTTGGAGGGCGACCTGGAGGCCGATGATCAGAGCTTCATACGCTGCTTCATTATTGGTGCAGGGTTTGCTAATGCAGCAGGAAGTGTGCATCACTTCTCCGTCTGGTGACCTGAGGACGATGCCTGCTCCGGCTCGTACCTTGGCGCGCCCGGACGGGGTCGCTTCTGTTCTCGAGGCCCCGTCGAAGTATAACTGCCAGATGGCTTGCTGTACTTGGTTTACCTCTAGTGTTTCATCTTCTGGTAGTTCGGTGGCCAGAGGGGAGTCTTCGGGCACAGGGTGTGCCGCGAAGAAATCCGCGACGGCTTGTCCCTTGACGGCCTTCTGTGGCACGTAGGTGATGTCGAACTCCATGAGCAGCACGGCCCACTTGCCAAGGCGCCCCTTTGGGACGGGCTGAAAAAGGATGTGCTTAATGGGGTCGGCCCTGGATATCAAGCTGACTTCATGGGACAGCATATAGTGCCTCATCTTCTTGACCGCGAAGACCAAGGCAAGGCAGATTTTCTCAATCGGGATGTACTTAGCCTCTGCGCCCACCAACCTTCGACTGAGATAGTAAAGAGCCTGCTCTTTTCCCTCGTCATTGTTCTGGGCGAGCATTGCCCCCAGTGAGTATTCGGTGGCCGCTATGTAGAGAATAAGCGGTCTACCTTTGACAGGTGCCCCCAGGACAGGTGGGGTCTTCAGGTACTCCTTTAGCTGGTCGAACGCCTGCTGGCACTCGTGACCCCAGCTGAAGGGTGTATTCTTCATCATCAGTCTGTGGAAGGGTTGGCAGCGCCCTGACAGGTTGGAGATGAACCTGCGGATGTAAGCTAAACGCCCCTGCAGGGACCTCAGCTCTCCCAGACTCTTGGGAGGAGGCAGCTCCTGGATGGCCTTTATCTTCAAGGGGTCGATCTCGATCCCTCTGTGCCGGACAATAAAGCCGAGGAATTTCCCGCTGGACACGCCAAAGGCACACTTCATGGGATTCATCCTCAGCCCGTACTGCCGGAGTCTTTGGAAGACGACCCTGAGGTCACTCAGGTGCTCGTCTCTTTTCTTCGTCTTGACGACCAGATCATCAATGTAGCACTCGACCTTGCCGTACAGCAGCTCGTTGAAGATCTTGGTCATCGCCCGCTGGTATGTGGCACCGGCATTCTTGAGGCCGAAGGGCATCCTCTTGTAGTGAAATATTCCTTTGGGTGACCGGAAAGCTGTGTGGACCCGGTCGTGATCGGCTATCCAAATTTGGTTATAGCCGGACGACCCATCCATGAAGGACAGGGCCTCGTGGCCAGTGGTTGCATCAATCATCACCTCGGTGATAGGCACCGGGAAGTCATCTTTCGGGCAGGCTCTATTCAGGTCGCGGAAGTCCACGCAAATCCTGATCTGTCCATTCTTCTTTTTCACCGGCACAATATTGGCCAGCCATGTGGTGTATTGATTTTCCGCCACGAAGCTGACGTTTATGAGCTTGTCGACCTCTTTGCAGATCTGGCTAGTTAGCTCCGGCCTCATGCGCCGGGGAGGTTGCTTCACTGGTTCCACTTTGGGATCAATGGACAGGATGTGTTGAGTCACCTCGGGGCTAAGTCCGGGCATTTCTTTATAGTTCCAGGTAAAGCAATCCCGGAATTCTTGCAGCAACTTTGTGTATTGTTCTCTCTCCTGTAGAGGCATGAGAGCACTCAGAAAAGTCGGCCTGGGATTATCTTCTGTGCCAAGGTTGATTTCAACCAATTCGTCGACTGTGGCCTGGCCGCCATTTTCAATTTCCGGCGGGGCTGGCGACAAATCGACGAAGTCTTGGTCTTCATTGTCCTCGGGTTCGAGAATGCCATCTCCCTCTTCTTGTTCATCATGACTGGGCATGGAGGCTGCATTCACCTCGCTCTCCTCCTGGGCCGTGGCCGCCGGGTGTGCGAGGTCCGCTGGCTCAGAGGGGCATAGGTCCATCTCAGGCTCTTCTGTGTATTCATCATAGACCGCTCCTGCGGGGGTCGGGGTAATCGCATCTTCAGGCACCTGGCATTGGATGGACACCGCGTAGGCTCCTGCCCTGGGGCTATCCGCCACATGGGGGCGTGGCGGGGCTACCACGTAGTCCCCCATTCTGAGCTCATCCCTGTCAATGAGGCTTTGAGCAATGTCTTTGAAGACATAGCAGTCTTCAATGACGTGACCCAGCATCTGGTGGTAAGGGCAAAATAGTGGGTCCCCACTCCTTCTGGTGTCTTGTGGCCTCTTGGACCGTGGGAGGGAGACCTTGCCGTAGTGGCAGGCCCAGTCGAAGATGCCTCGGGTCTTCTCTCTCGGGAAGGAGTAGGGCTTCTGCAGTTTCTCTTGGAGTGTTAGCCCTTGCCTGGTTGGCCGCTCGGTCAGCAAACTTGCCATGTCTCTCATCTCCCGCCTTGACAAGGCGGGAGTGTTGGGACTGGTGCCCCGGGGCCGAGGCACGCGGCCACCCTGCGGGGAAAGAGATCCCCGGATCAGGTCAGCGACTAGCGATGTCAACTCAGCCAGTCGTACTTTTAGTGTCTCGATCTCCCGTTGCTGCCTGTGGTACAAGGCGTACATGACGGGGTCGTATCGAGGGGATTTCGAAGCCTGGCCCATGCTTCTGCTCCTTGTTTCGCTAGCCGACCGGGGTGGAGGTGCCTCGCCGGTGTGCCCTCTCGAGGTCGACACTTCAGAGAAGGAGGGGGTCTTCTCCATACAGCGGCGGCCGGGAGGCTTCCACAGGAATATTTCTTCGTCTTGTGCCTCTTCGGCCGGGGCCCCGGGACATGCGTCTTGGTGGGTTTCCCGCGAATCTGCAGCTTCTGCGGGATCGTCGCCGGGCCATGTTGAGACCGATATGACATCAGCCTCGTAGTAATCTTCTAGTGAAAAGCCCAGACCGGGGTGCTTGGTGATTTTCAGCAACCGTCGATCCAGGTTTGGCGGGTTCCACATTCTTTCAAACATTTTCTTCCGACTGGAGGGCTTGTAAGGAGGGATCTTCTGCTTTCTGACCATTCTGGCTGCCCGTTCAGTCATGTGAGGAAGTCCCATAATGGGGACGTACAGGTCGTGTAACTCGTCAGGGAACCGGCAGTCATCGTCCTCCCTGACTGGCTTCTCCCCGGCAACATAAAAGATAGTGGGGAGCCCTTTGGGGTTAGGTACTTCGAAGGTTCTCAGTTGTTCAGCCGCTTGGCATTCAATTTCCGCTATCGGCTTGACGATCCCTGGCGGGACCCTGACATCTTCTAGCAGGTCTTCGAGGCAGGGTGCCCCCAGTGTGGGGTAGATGGGGAGAGGGGCTGCCCTAAATACCCCTTCCTCTTGTGCAATAAATGGTACATGTGGGGGAGCCACATAGCCTGGGGGCGGCAGAGGAAACCAGCCTCCCGATCCCATTTTCTTCTTTCCCTTGTCTCGGGCAGCTTGAGGAGCTTGCTTCGCCTCTTCCGAGTACAGATTAGCATCTGACAAGTGACACTCAAACACCTCGAACGGGTGGAGGTCGACGAAGATCCTGACTTCCTTCCCCTCACAGGAGTATTTAATGCATTGATGCAGGGTGGAGGGCACCACTCTATTCTGGTGTAGCCAAGGCCGGCCAAGCAACGCCTTGTAGGAAGTGTTGGAGTTGATGACGTGGAACTGGACTTTGGAGGTGAAGTCGTCGAAGGTCACGTTGAACTCTGCGACCCCCATGGGAACCTCACATTTCTGGTTAAAGCCGGCAATCTTGACATTTTTAACTTCGACCAGGTGTACGTCAAAGTAGTGCTTCTAGTATACCCGGTACGGGAGTATATTCACTGCTGCCCCGGGGTCGATCAAGACCCTGTTGATAGGCTGGCCGTTTAGCTGCCCTTTCATGTAGAGGGGCCTGTTATGGCTGCAAGTCGGTAGGAGCATATCATCTTCGGTGAAAGCCACCGCTACTTCAGGTGATAGTTCTGCCAAACAGGCTTCAAGGTGTGCTGGCGTCTGGAGTGCGGCGATGATGGCTTGCCGTGTTTCTTCATTCAAGGACAGCATCTCCCACACCGTGAACCGGGTCGGGATTTTCTTGAGGTGTCTGACTATTCGCTCGGCTGCTCGCACCTTGAGCAGCTTCATCTCTTCCGGCTTGCTGCGTCTGCCCTCATCCTGGGATTGGGGTGCCAGCCCTGGGGATGCCTGTTTTGTGAGCTCTGATGCGGCCTGTTGAGCCGGCGGGGCCTGCTGGGCTTCTTCTGTTTCTCGCACGAACTCGGCGAGGTTTGGGATGCCGTTGAATTCTTCTTCTGGCTGGGCAGGAACTGTAGCCGGTAGAGCTTGAGGAATGCTTGCTTTACTGGTCGCAGCGGACCACTGGGGGTGCACCCGCCTTCCTGCTCGAGCGGACAGGAACTCGGCGAATGACGGGGCGCTTTGACTCTTGGTGCCTCCGGGATAGAGGCCTGATGGAGGAGGGATCTCGGCGCCTCGGACCTCAGGCTCGGGAACCTGGTATGGTTGTTCCCCCCTGAGCATGATGTTGAGGCTGCCCTGAGGAGAGCGCCCCCATTTCCTCCCTGACCTGGTGGCGTGCTGGGAGGTGGATGCCTCAGCTTGACTCACCTCTGCCGGCTCACGGGGTGGCTCTTCTTCTTTCTCTTCCAGGGAGAGAGAGGTGTCGAACAACGCCGAGAGAGTGTTGCAGGCGAAGACGACCTCCTTTTTATTCTTGCCCCTGGGTCTTCTCTTCTCCTTCTTCTTGCCCGCCGCGGCGGATGGCTGCTCCCGAATAGGTTCACCCCACAGGGGAGGCTCTTTATCTGCGTCAGCTTCTGTTCCTGGAGCCAGCTCGAGTGACTCGAACTCCTCCCAGGGAACATATTGTTTTAGCTCGACGGGCTGGATTTTGGGCTGCTCATAATCTTCAAGCCCATCAATAATAGCCTGGAGTCTTTCAATCGCGGGGCTAGTCTTCTTGTACATCCGCAACGGGGCAGAGCTCTTCTTGTTGTGAGTGGGCCGCCTCATGAGCAGCCGAGGGGCCGTGTCGTGGCAAACTGGGTTTGCCGGGGGCGGTGCAGGCAGGGGTGCTGCTATCCTTGAGTGAATTCCTGGGGTAGGTCGAGAGGCGCGCGCCTTTCTAGTTCTTCTGGGTATAGTCTGCCACCCTTCTTGGTCTTGAGCTGGGGCCATGATGAAGGTCTCATAAGTGGCACGGGCACAGGCTTCCGCCCATTCTTCTGGCAACTCCTGATATAATGAGATCATATTGACGGAGGAGGCTATGCTGGGCAGCTCGTGTGGCTGCGGGGGGTCCACTTTATGCTCCCCCATGTCGAGCTCCCCGTCCCTGATCAAGGACTCAATAACGTCCTTGAAGACGTAGCAGTCTTCAATGGTATGCCCGAGCACCCGATGGTACATGCAGAAGCGCGGGTCATCCTTCTTCTTCAAGTCGCCCGGCCTTTTCGGCTCGGGCAGTGTGATCTTATTGTAGCTAGTTGCCCACTCAAACAGGAGCTTGGATTTGTCTCGAGAGAAGGAATATAGCTTGTTTCTCATCTTCTCCCTTAGCGAGGGGCCTTCCCGTCGCTCTGTGGTTCTGGGCGGCGGAGGGTTAGCCGCTCCCTTGGCTTTCTCCTTCTGCTTTTCAAAAGCCTGGAAGTCTAGTGCATGCACCTCCGGGGGAACCGGCTTCTTCTCCGCCTGCCTGGCCCTCTGGCCTGACATGGCTGGGGTGGAGGAGTATCGGGCCAAGAATGCCTCGATCTCCGCTACCACATTGTTCAGACGGTCAAATGTCTTGACCTCAGTGCCGATCATTCTTTCTAGGATTTCTTTCTTTAAGTTTTGCTTGCAGATCTGAACTGCGTCCTCCTGATGCGGGGGGCGTTTGCACCTCATACTAAGGTTCCTCCATCTTTTGATGTAGTCGAGGGCCGACTCATCATTCTTCTGTCTTGTGGCGTAGAGTTCAGTCATAGTAATTTCTCTCTCGGCCACGTAGAATCTTTCCTTGAACTTCTTCTGCATGTCGGGCCAATCGGCCACCGACCCGGGCGACAAGCCGGAGTACCATTCAAAGGCAAGCCCGGTGAGTGTTGAACCGAAGAACTTCAGGAGGTAGGCCTCATCAGCAGCCAGGTCTCCCATGACGTTCACGTAATAGGCAATATGCTCTCTGGGAGATCCTTGCCCATTGAACTTTTCAAATTTTGGCGGCTTGGTGACGCCAGCCGGCAACTTCCTGGCAGCATACTGAGCCGGGTAGGGTACTCGGTAGACGTCGAAAGGCGTCTGATCCCCATCGCCCCTTTCGGCCAACTTCATGTCTATCATCTGCTCAAGCATCAACCGACTGACTGTCGCCGGGTCGACCGGGCTCGGGTAGAAATGAGCGGGCTGTGCGCTCGGGGTGACTACCACGGTCGCTCAGGGGGCCATGGGGGACCCTTGTGAAAGCGGAGCCTGTGGCGGGGTCACCGCTGTGCAATGTGCTTGCTGCGGGGGCGTGCCCCCGAGGGGATCGAGGGTTGCCGGAAGAGCTGCCTCGGAAGACTGCCCCCTGTCCCTGGGTACCTCGGGTATGGCCTCGGTCTGCCAGGACATTGAGGGTGGTGTGTTTCGCTCATTCAACTGCTTTTTAAGTGATTCGATTTCCTGCTGGAATCGTTGCATCATGAGCAGTATTGCTGGGTCAGCTGTGGGGAGACTGGGCATGCCCCCCGTCTCTTCGGTCGGGGCGTCCTCGGATGATGTCGAGGGTCCGCCACTCGTGTCGCCGGTGGTGACTACATTGGCCGTGAGGGCCGTGAGGGGTTCCTCAGGTAGAGCTCCTTCGGGTCCCGTGGGTGTCGCGCCGCCTGCCGCTCTCCTTCTTCTGGTAAGGGGTCCCGGCCTGGCAGCTATTCTGGCCAATTCTTCCGGGTCGGTGGGCAAGGCCCCATACCGACCATGGACTCCTGCCATATTACAGGTGAATGTCTGCCATTTCTTATTCTTGTTTCTTCTTGACGCCCTCCGGGACGGTCCTCCTGGGAATGTCAGCCTGTCAAAAACCAACCGTCGGGGCGGCGCTTCCTCCCGTGCAGGGGACTGGCGCGGCTCCTCCGGGTGGGTCCTCGACTCCATACTAGGTGCAGGTTCCCCCCTTTCTTCTTGGAAGGCGGAGGTCATTGCCCCCAGTAGTCTCTGGCGGCCAGTGGGGGTGCTACCCGGGCCTCGGAGATAGTTCCTCATGGCCTGCTCAATCCCTTCCCACTCCTGGTCAGGGAGAGCGGCCTGTGATTGCGCGTCGATGACAGCAGCAGGGGGAGAGTAGGCCCTGAGTGCCGGGCGGGCGGCGTTGTGTCGGTGCCCCCGGCGACGGCGGTGAGCATTCTCAGGCGGCACCGGGATGACGGGTGCTGGTCGAAGAGTTGGGGTCATCACCTCGACCCTGTCATCTCTTCGGGCCCTCCTCGGGCGGAAAGTGCTGGGCCCTGCCTGGGCGGGTGCAGTGGGCTGGGCCTCCTTGGGTACCCAGACTTGCTTCAGTTTGGCCAGCCTGTGAGCCGGTGCAATCTTTGGTGGGGTGGCCACAACAGCGGGCGTCATCTTCCCTTTCAATTTCTCCAGGCCTTGAAAGGAGTTGCGGACTGGGACGGTCGGGACGACGCGGTCTGGCGTCACCTGGGACCTCTGCCCGTCTAGGCGGACTCGGAAGGCCCCAACCGTCATGGACTTTCCGGAGTTGGACATGCGACGCGCTGAGCCGGCGGCAGTGCTGCTCCTCCGAAGCCTCCTTCGGTGGGATGCCGACCCGTGGTGGGATGGGCCGGTGGTTTGGTGCACGTGGTGCACGTTGCAGCTCAGCGTCGTTGTCGGGACGCTGGTATTGTTCTTGGCCACACCTTGGCCGGCAGCAGCTTCAGTGGCCCCCGGGGCGGGGGCGTTGATCTGGGCGTCCTCGGATGTCTCCACGTCGAGGATCTCGGCGAAGGCCACCCCCAAGAAGTTGGGGAAGCCCACAGTGGGAGGGAAACTCCCGAAAGCGAGGGGTACCGCCAGGTAGCCACCCCGCACGTGATTCTCCACAACCTCAGGGCTGCAGACAACAGCCATTATCGGCTACATGCTGTTGCTTCCTCTTCTTTTCTGCATTTAAGAAAGTAGCACGATCAGTATTACAAGATGGGGGCCGCGGGACCCCTAGTTTCGGCAAAGAGATGAAGGGTGGATCGAGTCCCACCGGGCATGCCAGAGTTGTGGACGCACTTTTCGTTTAACAATTATCTCGGCGCGATCGTTGGTTTATTAAGTGTGTGGGCGTGCCAGTCACCGAAGTGACGATTTATTCGGGCTCCGAAGAGCCCATGGTGCGCTCGAATCTGACTTCGTCAGACGATTGTGTGGTTCGTGTCGGGACCGAATCCCGTCGCGCCATAAAGGTCACGACGTCATTTACATCTCCCATACGAGGGAATACCCTTGATTAATTGCCGAAATTAGGGTCCCCGCGGCCGAAAAAAAGTAATACTAATTATGCGAGAGAGATACGCGTAGATCACACTGAAGGTTTTATCAAGACCATAAATTGTCGGCCGTGTCGGCCATCCGTAGACCATTCGTATTCGGACGCCAGTCAGTGGCAGCGTCACCATGGGAAAACCGAAGTGGATCCCTTCAAATGTCTGCCGAACATGCGGCAATTTTAATGAGGATTCGGAAGGTGTCCGGAACGAGGAAACAAATCCGGTCCGATTAAGATGTCGGCCCGAAGTTAGGTCAAAGTCTGGCCATACGGAGTAATTCCCAAGACTCGGGCCCGACCTGAAAGGGCAACGTTGTTATTCCCTTTTTGCCCCGAGTCCCGAAGAGAGAGAGGGCTGCAGTGTGGACATTAACGTCTTTTATCTGGGGCTTTCTTAGTCGTATCTTCTGGGACTTCCGCTCTGAGGTTTAATGTTTACTCGTGCCTTCGGTCGGCAAGATTTCTCTTCTTTTATTCATGATTATTCTTATTATTATTATTTATTTATTATTACCCCTCCCACCTCTTTTATCGTGATTAATATTACGCATTCGAAGTCCTTTGATTAGTGCAATTTTTATTAATTTATTTGCTGTTATTAATGCCCTTATCAGGTCGTATATGCGTATATGTATAGTGTGCCGGTGAAGGGGAAAACGGGAGCGTACCGCTGGGCAGAGAGCGTGCCGCTGGGAGACTAAAGGGGCGTACCGCTGAAGGGCAAGGGGGGCGTGCCGCTGAAGGCCAATGAGGGCGTACCGCTGGAGGCCAAAGGGGCGTACCGCTGAAGGCCAATGGAGCGTACCGCTGGAGCTCAAGGGAGTGTACCGCTGAAGGTTACAAGGGGCGTACCGCTGAGGGCTGAAAGGGGGTGTACCGCTGAAGGCAAGGGGGAGCGTGTCGCTGAATGCCAATGGGGCGTACCGCTGAAGGCCAACGGGGGCTCGATCAGTTTTCGATTATTTGTCTTAAGGCTTTTCTTTTCTTCTTATCTTAACTTTTGTGTGGTTTTAAATGAAACTCTTCCCTTGATTTGTTTCGTTTGGTTCGGTCTCTTTTCTCGCGGGCCGGGCATTCGGGCTGCCGGGTAGTTAATTAGTTCGGTTCAGTTTCCGTTGTGATGCCGGCAGTGATTTGATTAATTGGAAGGTTTCATTGATTATCCTGTTCGTTTGTTGCCTCCTTTTGCCTCTTTTAATTGTTTATTAATTTCTCGCAAAAATTCGGCAGCATCTCCCCTTGACCCGGGACGTAAGGGAGGTAAAGGGGACGCGCCCACATGGAGTGGCGGAACCCAACAATTGGAGATGGGCCCCCGAAGGAGCAACACCTTTATAGAGCCTCGGAAATCACGAAGACGACTGAGGGCCTCTAAGAGGCATGGACTGGGACTGGCCAAAGAGTAAGCTGCTGAAGGACTGAAGAGTGTGCCGCTGAGGGCTGAACAGGGTGTACCGCTGAAGGCTGAACAGGGCGTGCCGCTGAGGGCTGGACAGGGCGTGCCGCTAAGGGCTGGACAGGGCGTACCGCTGAAGGCTGGACAGGGCGTACCGCTGAAAGGCAAGGCCAATGGGGCGTGCCGCTAGAGGCTGGGCAAGTGTGTGCCGGCCAAGGGCCGGAAAGGTGCACCGATGGGAGGCTTAGAAGGGTTGCAAGCATCTGGGGGGGAGACTTGGTGGCCGTTCAGGAAAAGAGGAAGAAAGACATGGGATTTCAAGGCCGGGAGTGGTCTATTAGTCACTGAGTGGTTGGGAAGAAAGAAGGGTACCTCCCCTTCTCCTCAAGCCCGGGAACACGGTAGATGGCCATAGAAGGGAGTGAGGAGCTCACGGAGCCAAGGCCAACAAAAAGGGGGAAACCCACATCGACGTGGAGGACCCTAAAGACGTCGGAGGAATGAGGAGACAGAGGGAGGAACGGATTGTCCGTCAAAAAGCCCGCAAAGCCTAGCATAAAATATCGAAGATCGAAAAGAAACCCGGAGAGGGTGGTTTTCATTTATGAGAATCGAGAGGGTGAGGCCCTTCATACATATGGCAAAAGCAAACTCCCCAAATGGGGCCGTGGACCAAAAGGAAAAAGAATCCATAACGGAGAACGGAAGGAAGAATCGAATGCGAGAGGGCAGAAGCACTGGGGCCTAAGACCTTCGCCACTATCCCCAACCCTCTCCCCCGTTACATTAAGCTCCCTCCCTCTCCCTTACTCTTGCTCTCTTCGCGGTGGTCGCCGGAGGAGGCTCACACCCAGCTCGGGTTCTTCTCTTCTCTCTTCCTTTCTTTTCTTCTTCTCCTTGCCTCTGTGTCTGTGTGTCTCCCTCCTCCTTGATCTCCTCCCCGGATGCCCCTCTTCTGTTGAAAACAGGCGTCTTTTATACTCTGGGCAGCCGGTGACTTCGAGCACCACCGTCGAAGGCGGGAAGCCGGCTGTGATGATGGTGGCTCACCTGCTCCGTCCTGGCTGTCAGTGGGGTAGGCTACGTGGCCCAGTCGTCGACTGCCACCTCATACGGCTCCACTGCGCGCCAAGGATGCGTAGGGCATGGGCCTCATGTTGCCCGTTGAAAAAAAACTTCACCGCTGTGCCGCTGGGGGCTTCGAAGGGGCGTGCCGCTGAGGAGCCAAAAAGGCCTGCCGCTGAAGCCTTTGCAGGCTGTACCGCTGAAGCCCCTTTTAGGCGTGCCGTTGAAGGCCCCAAAGGCCGTACCGTTGAAGCCTCAAAGGGCTGTGCCGCTGAAGGCCCCAAAGGGGGTGCGCCGGTGAACCCACCTGGGGGGCGTGCCGGCGAAGGCCGCGGCAGGGTGTGCCGCTGAAGTGAGCGTGCCGGTGAAGCCCCCTGCTGGGCGTGCCGCTGGAGGCCCTTTGGGGCGTGCCGCTGAAGCTTCTGATGGGCTGTGCTGCTGAACAGCCTAATGGGGTGTGCCGCTGGGCAGCCTGAAGGGGCGTGCCGCTGGGGCTCCACCAGGGCGTGCCGTTGAGGGCTGGATGGGCAGTTTTGGGCCCGTTATGGGCACGAGTTGTGACCCGTTTGATTTCCTTCGGGGCCCACGGGCTGTGGGGCCTTTGGTGCCTGATTTATCCTGGGTTTCTTCACTCGGCGCCGTTGTAGATGCTGGGCGGAGCATGACATTTGGATGTGCGATTTTCGGTGTCCACACTTGGAAGAGTGGGTTTCGCCTCCCACTCCACCCTTTTGTTGTGCGGTTGCATCAATTTTACCGAGTGGCTCCTATCTAGTTTGTCTCCAACTCCTATACTTTCATATTTTCTTTCATCTTTCTCTGCCGCTCATGCGGGCTTCGCTCTTCTTTGGAGCTTTTCAATTCTTTCTTTGACTTGAAGGAGCAGACCCACGTGGGTAAGGGCTTCTTCTATCTTCAGGCGAGGAGGGGAAGGAGCTGCGTGTCCCTTTCTGCCAAGGATTCTTCTCACAAGGGGTGAAAGACCCAATTTTTTTGGGTGGGCTCATCCGTGGATGACGCCCCTTGGGATTTCCCGACGGCGGTTAATTTCCATCCGTGTATCCCTCTGAAGTAGGTGGCGATTCCTTCGGAACTGGAGGAGGAGATTAGGGTTCTCCAGGAGAATCGTCGGACGTCCGCTGAGTTGATGACTGCGATCAATATCGAGGATTATCCCTCCCGTGCGTTGTCGTCTCAAGGTAAGAACCTTAAGATTCTGCCTTGCTACTTCCGGGCCGGGAACGTAGGCTCTCTTCTGACGTTCTGACTTCCGCTGCTCAGATTCTAG
Organism: Amorphophallus konjac; assembly: GCA_022559845.1. Classification (NCBI taxonomy): domain Eukaryota; kingdom Viridiplantae; phylum Streptophyta; class Magnoliopsida; order Alismatales; family Araceae; genus Amorphophallus; species Amorphophallus konjac. The sequence continues at coordinate 221,046,394 of CM040119.1, forward strand.
GCGGACGAATGACGAGGGGGAACAGCCATCGGAGCAGGAGATCGTCAATCTGGAGGAGACGCCTACTCTGAGTGAACCCCAAGAGTCCGGGGACCCTTCCTGCGTGCGAGACCGGGGCAAGCAGATTGCTCGGGGAGATGTTCCGGAGCGCCGCGGGGCCAAGCGCAAGGATCCAAAGGAACAGCTTCTCCTGTCCTCAATGAAGGCCCAGACCGTTGAGAATGAAGCGGTTGAAGAAGGCAGGAGCCTCCCGTCCGGCAGAGGATCATGCTCGCCGATCAAGGGGCGTGCCCGCTCGGTCGAGGAGCGTTCAGCCGAGGAAGTCCACTGCTAGGATCTCCTGTCCGTCGAGCCAGAGACGCCTGCTGCTGGTGGGGGAGGTGTTGCTGAGCCTGACAGGCTGCAAACCGAGGCGATGGCCTCCGGATGCCCGACGGAGGTTGGTGGGGCACAGGTCGAGGCAGCATCTCAGTCCGTGTCGAGCCCTGTCGTCCCGAGAGTGGGGACGCTCGGGGGGTGCTTCGGTCCCGACTCTTCCAGTGAGGATTCCTCCTCCCACGATGGGTGCACCTTTCGCTTGGGCTTCTCTATGTCAACGGTGCAAATCCTTGGTGCCTTCGTTGAATCGGGAAGAAATCAGGTGCGATCCCCTCTCTTTGCTCTTCGAGAGGGTTATGGAGGGTGGTTTGATCATGGGCCAGCTGGGGGTCGAGATAACTGATTTCTTTGCTCAGCGAGACAGTGAAGAGAGGTCCCTTTCTCGGGCTCGTGCTAAGTCTGATCGGAAGATTAATCAATTGACTTCTGAGCTTGAAATCACTCGGCGGGAGGCCACCTCGTTTCGAGCCCAGCTCCGGTCGAGCCAAGAGGAGGCTCGGACACTGGTCGATCAACTGGCCTAGGCTCGCTATATGGCCGACCTGAAGGGCGAGCTCCTGGAAGAGGAGTGTCAGTCTCAGGTCGAGCGCTCCAAGCAGTGGAGGGCCGAGCAGGAGGAGCTTAGCAACCAGGTCCGGGGGGCTGAGCGAGTGTGGGAGGAAGCCGAGGTCTCGCGGACTGAGGCTAAGGCTAAGCTGTCCGAGACTGAGAGGAAGTTGCTCGAGGCCGAGTAGATAATAGTTGAGCTTGAGAAGGAGGCTGAGCGAGCTGAGGCGGAGGCGATCGAACGATACAGAGGTTCAGAGGGCTATCACGCAGCTCTCGGGCAGTCCGCCTTCTCGTATTATGAGCCAGGCTACCGTCAGGGGCTGCGGAAGGGATTCACCCAAGGTTACCATCGAGCGGTCGTCAAGGCCCAACAGTAGGTGTCCGACGAGCTTGTCTTTCTGACCGGGCAACGCTACAACTCGGACGCGGATACTATGCATTCTTCCTCTTTGATGTCGAGTGAAGGAGACCGTGGGGATGCCTGCAGCTCGGCGGAGGGATCGCCAACTCCGGTCACCTCTAGAGGGCACGCAGTCAAGGCAGTTCCCACACAAGTGGGGTCAGTGTCTGGACCGGCCGTCACCGAGGGTACCGGGGGCAGATCCCCCGGCGCTGAGGATCCTCCAGTTGCCAAACCTCAAGAAAGGCTGCGGGGCTCTCAGAGTCCTCCTGGTTCCATAGGCCAGGAGGAAAACGAGTTCGATGCGCCAATTCTTTTCTTTTTCTTTTTTTTTTGTTGCCATGTAAGATTGGCCCATGCGATGTGTAATGGCAGTAGTATTTAGTAAAGAGTTGACTGTTTCTTACCGCCTTTAGCGCGATTTGACCATTGGATCTGTAGTTGCTAAAAAGGTGGGGATTTTATTTACGGATATCCCGCATGCGGCGACTGTCGCAGTACTGGCGCCTTTCCTACTTTCCATGCCTTGAATGACTTGCCATTTTGCGCGTTCCTAGGGAGAGGTCATTGGAGGGAGGGACAAAGCAACTGTCCCTTGGGGAAGGGTTGCCGCCTTTCGCATTTTTTCAAGGGGAGGATCACTTAAGGCAAGCGTTCCCCTTACTGACCTATAAGAAAGGTCCCGGAGGGCGCCTCCACTTCTCTTCAACGCTTAAAGCTTTTCTTGTAGTTCTTCCTTTTTCTACCTTCTTGCGAATTGCTTGTCTCCGTGCTGGGGAGTTATCAGCGAAACATGGGAGGCGATTCAGAAGATGATAATCCTGGCGGCCGCCGCAGGCGCTCATGCTACTTCGGCATGGAAGAAGGGACAGCGATGGGCGGGCGGCATGCAAGAAGGGACAGTGCGTAGCAGCACGCCTGTTCCCGACTGTCGGACCGTCGCCACCATCTTAGGAGGAAGGTAGAAGCAGAGGGAGGTTCAAGGAAGCAGGGTGTCCGACACGGCAGCCTCGCCCTGCTCCTTCCTCACCTTTGCCCACTTCTCCCTCCTCTTCCATCCCCGCCGCCCCCCTTCTTTCTCCCTCTTCTGCTCTTCAACCAACTTCTTCCCTCTTCTTTCACTCTTTGGAGGATGCCTTCATCCTTGATCGCACCACTTGGAGGTGCTTGCTTTCTGTTCGGCTTCCGTCCTCCTTCCAAAGAGTTGGCAGAGGAGGCCTTCACTTGTTTTCCTTCCTCTGATACTTTTTTTTCTGAGTTTCCTGAGCAAATAAGGTCAGCTACCCCGTTATCCGAGCCAGTTTCTACACTGGGTAGAGTCAGTGGCTCGGCCTGGGGGTGCCAGCCATGTCCACGCCGAGTCACCAGTTCGCATTGTAGTACCAGTGGATGTAGTATTTTTGCTTTTGATATGCACTGTATTGGCTGTGGCCTATCTAATGTATGAAGAGACATTAATGGAAGGAAAATTATCGCCATTTGTTGCTTACATGTTTGTGAAAAGCTCAAAAATAGAACTTTCGTAATGTTGTTGCATTCCATGTCCGGGGGATAGGCGTTCCTTCCATGATAGACAATCGATATGCCCCTTTCCCGAGCATCTCGACCACTCGGTAGGGGCCTTCCCAATTAGGGGCCAGCTTCCGCACCGCCTCCAATGGTCGAGAGGCTTCGGCTTTTCTCAGGATGAAGTCTCCTGGATGGAAATGTCTGTCTCGGACTTTGGCGTTGTAATATCGAGTAAGGCGCCGCTGATATTCCATGGCTCAGATGCTTGCGATCTCCCTTATCTCGCTTGTAATATCAAGGTTTTCTTGCAGTTTTTGATCATTTGCCTCGGGCGAGAAGTTGATGACTCGGAGAGATGGGCTGCTGACTTCCAAAGGAATCGCGGCGTCCGTGCCGTACACCAACTAGAAAGGAGTCTCACTGGTGGCGGTTCTTGGAGTAGTTCATTGCGACCATAGTACGCTTGGCAATTCCTCAACCCAGTTACCCTTTGCCTTACCGAGCCTGGCCTTAATGCCTTTTAGTATAGTTTTGTTGGCATTTTTGACCAGTCCGTTAGCCTGAGGGTGGGCTACCGAAGTGAAGTGGTTGCAAATGTGAAGGTCGGCGCATTTGCTCCTGAGGTAATGGGAATCAAATTGCCGACTATTATCACTCACAATCACTCAGGGGATTCCAAAATGACAGATGATCGATTTCCACACGAAGCTCCATACGACCGACTCGGTAATCCTAGCGGTGGCTTCGGCTTCAATCCATTTCGTAAAATAATCGATGGCGACGATGACGAACTTCTTTTGGGCTTGGGCCGTGGGAAACGGCCCCAAAATGTCGATCCCCCACCGAGCAAAAGGGTATGGCTCGGTAAGGGTGACGAGCTCTGAGGCAGGTTGATGGACCAGATGATCGGAACGTTGGCATTGGTTACACCTTTGTACATAGGCCGAGCAGTCACATTGGAGAGTGGGCCACTAGTAGCCTTGTTGCAACAAGATCCTCGCGAGCGCTCTTCCTCCTTGATGTGCACCGCAGACGCCTTCGTGGACCTCTTGAATAGCTCGGCCAGCTTTCTCGATATCGAGGCACTTGAGGAGGGGATCGAAAAAAGACCTCCTGTACAAAGCATCGTCCAAGATGACGAAGCGTCGAGCTTGATACTTCAGTCTTTGAGCATCCCGAGGGTTAGAGGGCTCTCGAGAATCCTGGAGCCAGGATATAAATGGGGTTCGCCAGTCACTCGATAATGCTTGGTCAACGGTCATGAGTTCCGCTTCTATACTCTGTCATTCTAGCTCTTCGAGGAAAATCGATCTTGTACCTTCTAGGGCAACAGAGGAGGCAAATCGAGATAGGACGTCCGCTCGGGAGTTTTCCTCCAGAGTGATCTGGGTAACCTGAAAGCTCTCGAATGGTGGGGCTATTCCTCTTACGAGTTGGAGGTATTTGACCGTCGGTGTTTCCCGAGCTTCGTAGTCACCGTTGACCTGGCTGGCGACCAATTGGGAGTCGGTGTGGATCCTGACTCGTTTGGCCCCCAGTCATCGCGCCATCCTGGGTCCCGAGATGAGAGCCTCATACTTGGAGACATTGTTAGATGCTGGGAAGTTGAGCTTCAGGGCGTATTACAGTTCTGCACCTTCTGGGGATCGGAGAAGAACACAGGCACCGCTGTCGGCGGAGTTGGAGGATCCGTTGAAAATATCCCAGGTGGGCCCGGGTGTTGGCGGATGGACCTCTTCAGTCGGGACAATACTCTCTGCGACGAAATCCGTGAGTGCTTGTCCCTTGATGGCCGAGCGGGGGTGATAGGAGATATCATAGGCCCCTGTTGACACCCGTTTTTTGCCTATGAGTTGAGTCATTCCTCTTACTATCATTTACTGATGCCTCGAGTTATCCATTGTTCATTAGGCTATTTCCAGGCAGCTTATTGGGCCTATTTTATGGGTGCCTCCCTCCCTGACTCGGGCAACTTCAATTCAGGGCTTAATGGGCCTTGATTTTGCTTGATTTATCACATTTTATCCATTTTTAAGCATCTCGCCTTTGCGCGGTCTATCGCTTGGCCGCTCAGTCAATGCGCGGTTGGAATTGAACCATTTATCTATTTATTGGATATTAAGGTGATTTTCTGAATTTCCACCGACAAGCTGTTAACCGGTCCGTTTGTAGCCGTCCATATTCATTGAACGGTATTCATATGGCCGTCCAGTTCTCAGAGTTCCCAGGTTCGTTAGTTTTCAGATAATTATCTATTTATCTAATCTTTTTGAATTTATCACCGACGGGCTATGAACGGTTCGTGTTGAGCCGCCCCATGAATTAAGTGGTCTAGAAGTAGACCGTTCAATCCATGAGAGTCCAACGGTGAAAAGGTCGGTCAGTTCGATGGATATTTGGATTATTTTCTTATTTATTGAATTTCCACCGACAACATTGGACGGTCTGGTCTCAGGTCGTGCAATAGTCTGGGCGGTCTATTGAATGACTGCGCAATGGCCCGATTTCTGAAGAGTTTAAGGGTTTTTCTCTCCCCATCCGTTGTTTTATCCTCACGTTGTTCCACCCATTTCTCTGTGGATACTCCACCAAATGGGGTGCCGTTTGAACTGGTTGGGAGATAATTCCATTATCTACGGATTTTCTTTTGATATCTCAAGCTGATTTTCATTAAAAACCATAATTTCGAGGCTGGCTTTTTAGGCTCTATAAATAGACCCTAAGGCCAAGCTTTGAAAAGGGGCAGATTTGAAGGTCATGGTGAAGCCTTGCCAAACTTTTTTTAGCGACCTACAGTCAGGGAGGGAGGCCTTCTACGTCCACTCAGGCCTCCGGTTTAGGGAGTACTTGTGTTTGAGTCTTTGGTTTTGATAGTCCCACCCGTCGTCTCGTTCAATGCATGCTTCTTTCTCTTCGTTCTTCCCTCCACGTTTTTTTTATCATTGCATATCATTGCACACACCCTCCTATTGTTTTTTCCACGCCCCTAGGGGTTTAAAAACTCCCAGGTATTCCCCATTCCAAGTTATTATGTCTATGTTTCATCTTTCTTATGGTTACTAATCCTCACAGTTCTGATCTTGGGCTTTTCCTTTGTGTTTTCCACTGTGTTTTGCAGGTCAGCAACATATTAGCACGAGGCCCATCCCCTCTGGCCGGCCGGAAGGGGTAGAGGTTCAGATTCCACAACTTAAGCTCTGGTGACGTTGTGCGGTCATCTTCCTGGCCATTTGGAGCGTAGAGCGGACTTCCCTGCACCATTCTACTTTCTTCCGCGGCATCCTCTGGACCGTTCATCTATCAGCTAGGCTTCATCCCGCGTTCTTCCCAGCGTTGTTCGGCGGTCTATCGAGCGACCGTGCATCCTCAGGGCAGTTCTTCCAGAGCCACTTATTTCTGCAGCGCTGTTCACAGGTGAGTGTCTCTCTTCTTTTCCAAGGTTCGGTGTATTTATTACACTTGGCACCTTGGTGGAGATCACACACACACTCACATCCCTCTATGCCCTTCTACTTCACATTCCACTCCTTTATTATATTGACATAGTTGAGGGGTTGGAAGGATTACAAAGGGGTAAGGAAAAACATGTCAACACCCTCTTTTTTGGCGATCATGGTGGGACACCTAGTGCCCATCGTGCTAGTGTTTTGCTGACCCGTTCGTGTGCTTGGTTAGTCTTCTTTTTTGAGTGTTTCAAGTAACTCTCCGGTCCGTCACGTTTCTGTCCTGTGGAGTCTGAATGGTCCCCTCCGAGCCGTCCATCATCCTGCGCGGCTTATAAGCGGCCATTTTGAACTGCTTGCGATGATGATCATCCTGCGAGCCAGCTGCCTTCAGTGGTCTTATTTTGGCCGCTCACTGCCTGCGCGGTCTGATATAGATCATCCGGTACCGCTCACTCAGGTACACTTCTACCCATGCGCTGGTAGTTTTACTGACATTGAGCGGTTGCTTCAGGTCCATTCCATAGTCTGCATGGTCTTTCGATAGACCGTTCATCCAGGTACGCCATCGTTCAACATTCTGTTCATTTCATCATTCGGTGATTTCTTTCGGTTTCTATCATTACTCCCTGCCATTGAGCGGTCCATCCAGGACCGTCGCCTTCCTTGAGCGGTCTTCCACAGACCATCTATTTGTGCTACAGTGCACCCGAGCCTATATTTGATTATCATTTCACACTCTTCATGATATTTTGGTGCTGCTGTTGGTCTCCCCTTTGCTGTCATTATATGTTTCCATGATTGCTAGCCATACTTGTCATTCATACTTGTTCATTGATTGCTAGTTTCTAGGCTAGACTCTTGCATGCACTCTGGTGCACATAGGATCATACACCACTCTTCATCAATAGTTGCATTCCTACCGAGGTAGGGTTTCTTCTCGTCTCCATATTCCTTGGAGCAGACTAGGTGACCTTACCGAGGGCCTCCGTAAGTCCCTCTGAGCCGTGGATTCCCACACGGACGCCGGGCATGTTGTACCGTACCCACCCCAGTCTAGGGTTTACATCCGTGAGAGAGAGAGTCTCTTAGAGTCAGCCAGTTCCCCATTTCCTACCCTGGTTAAGTGCCTTGTGGTCGAGTGAATTCATACTTTAATTAATCCACTAAGGTCCTAGAGAGGAACTTATAAAAAATTTTGCACATCATTTAAAAAACTTGGTTGCTTAATTGGTTGATTCTTCTCTTATCTCTCCCCTCCATTGTATGCTTCTTGTTTGAATTATTTGTTTAGACATTGGTTAGGGTTGTTTGCTTTCTCTCTCTAGGTGTTGAGTGTATGTGGAGTTACTTTTTCCCCATAGGATCGTCTCCTAGGAGAAACTCTCATTTCATCTCTTACTTCAATCCACTGTTCGATTCACCTCCAGTCATGTCGTCTTATAATTTCTCCCATTCCCATGAGGATTCTATCCCTCGGGGACTTTTGGAGGACCCGCCTAGGGTCGCTCATGTGCAAGGGGGAGAGGGGACTGCCCCTCCTCTCCCGACCATTGTTGTTGAGGGTGCCCAACCCTCTCTCTCTGATTCGTCCACTCACAACTCAGCCAGTCAGGTTCTCCACATGATGGCCCAGTTGGACCCTACTCAACTCCATCTTCTGAAATAGGCCCTGCAAGGGGCAGATGCCCCACCTTCAGTGCACTCTTCTAGCATGACTGCTGCTGCCACTTCCACATCCCCGATTGCTGGATTAGGGGCCACCTCTGCATCTCCCATTGATCTCACTCCCATTCATCCACAGGTTCTCCGATTCTCCAATATGGAAGCGGGCCAGGCTTCTACCTCGACCCATCAGCCACTTGACAAGGGGAAGACTCAGATCCCCTCTAGTTCTTATGTTGATCCTTACACTACTGTCTCTCTGGTGCCGCAGGCCCTCATGGCCCCAGCTGATTTCCTTCATCTGCAACCAGGAGCCGTCCAGTTGGCTCATGCGGATATGGGCCCTTCCTTGGCCCATTATCCATCTTATGGGCTGCCTCCTCAGTCAGCTTATCCTTCAGCTCCATACTCTGGTTCTGTTCTTTCTGCTGTGTCTCCTCCTTCCTGGGAACGGGAACTTCTCGACAAATGGGCTGCCATGCAACAGCAGATTGACCTCCCCCACAAGCAGGTCGGCCCGCAGTCTCTAGCCGATGTCCCCATTCCCAATTTCTGGGACATTTGTTTCCCACCTCAGTCGGAGCTCTGTACATATCGAGAGTACGATGGGAATGGCAACCCGTTCATTCACATCTGGGAGTTTTTATATGAATCAGCGCAATTTCAGCATGATGATCGCCTTATGGAGTATCTTTTCCGCCGATCCCTGGACGGGGTGGTGCTAGAGTGGTTCTACACATTGCCTTTGGAGGAGGCAGAAAGCTTTAAGATCGTCAAGGATAAGTTCATAACAAGATTCCAAGACCGGGTAGGCCTGGAGTATTCCTTCACCGAATTAGTAGCAGAAAAGATGAAGCCAGATGAGGACTTCGCAACCTATACAGACCGATGGAGGCAGATGGCCTCGCGTGTTCCTGGGCAGATCCCGGAAGAAGAAAAGTTGAAACTATTGATTTCAAATGCCACCCCAATGTTCCGGAACATATTGGCAATGAACGACATTTTAAATATGCACCAGTTGTACAATCGGGCCCGGTTCATCTAGACCCAATTCACTCCTTGTTTGAGGCCCAGAAATCCAAAACCACAAGAAAGTCCCAAGGCCCAGTTACTGAGGGAGTACAAACCAACGAGCAGGTCTAGGCTGTTCAATTCCCTAACCAGTCCGCTCCACCCCGTTTCCAGCAACCCCCACGCAACCCCCAGTTCCCCGCTCCACAGGCTCCTCGACCTTCCTTCCCAACTCCTCAACACCCACAACCACCACCACCACCACCACAACAGCCTCAACAGCAACCCCAGTACCATAACGTCCCTCCTCCTGCTGGTTATGGACCTGCTCGACTAGGACAAAGAGAGTCAACTATCCACCACTTCTAGAAACACTCCCTGACATTTTTTCGGCCTTAATGTACACTGGTGACATACAGTTGCCTCCGGAACGTTAGAATTGGAACCCGACAGTCGACCAGTCAAGGTATTGCATATACCATCGGCAACCCGGGCACACGATAGAGAGGTGTTATCAGTTCAGGGATCTAGTCTATGACTTGCATGAGGGCCAGAGGATCGACTGGGCCCAAATGCACCAGTTAATTGAAGATATAAAAGAAAGGAGAAGACAAGCAAGACCGCAGCAGGCGGCACCACAGTAGTAGCAGTTCCATCAACCTCCCCAACAACAACCTCCATAGCAGCAGCAGCAACAGCAAGACCTCGGGATTCATAAGAATCCCATGCCAGAACATTGGCCCGCTCCTCAGCAGCAACAGCAACCGTCGGCATCGGCACAGGTTAATGCAGTTCACCACCCAGCCCCTAATGCTGGGTGGTCTTTTGACGATGAGACTCCCGCTCATCTCTTGGCCTTCCACCACACCAACTCCCCCGCACCGTTTGTTCCCTCCATTCTCCGGCCCACCACCATGGCCACCACTCCACCCACTGTCCTCTCCCGATCACCTATTGCACCCGCCACATTCCCCACCATTCCACCAATCCTTCCACCAGCACCCGCCATACCCTCCATCATCATCCCTCCACCTAACCCTTCACCAATCACCACTCCACCAGGGCCCGTCAGGCCAGCTTCCGCCGTCCTCACCCCCATTTCTATCCCTTCCACTTACCCCACTGGGCCAATCGGGAGTCCATTTGATGCCGTGCCGGCACGACAATGCGCCCTCCAGAGCGGGCGTTTATTTCACAGAAGTTACCCCTCCACTGGTGCACCTGCACCCAATCCCCCAATTCCTTCCTCGACCGTTGAAGCTGAAGAAGTAGACCTCGTGCCTGGCACGAAATATGATTTGCTACAGCACTTGGACCGGATGCCGGCCAAGATTTCAGTACTGGAGTTAATAAAAAGGTCCACGCTACACCAGGACGCTCTAAGGGCCTTTCTTCAGAAAGTGATGGTTAACGAAGACATAGCAGTTGACATTTTGCTGCCAGTGTTGGCCACTATTACGAGGGGGCCTTCCATTTCATTTTCTGAATCAGAATTGGCACCCCCAGGGGCACGACAGATGCCACTCTGCATTACTATTTCCTTAGACAAAGTGGCAGTTGAGTCAACCCTTGTGGACACGGGAGCAGTGATAAATGTGTGTCCATTAAGTACGCTACGTGCTTGTAATATTTCAGAAGACATGCTTAGGCCAATGCCAACCATGATTGCGGCATATGATAACTCTAGACGAGCTTGCCATGGGGTCGTGACAGTTCAGGCCGAGCTAGGGCCTTTAAAAATGGATGTGGAATTCTATGTGCTGGACATAGACCCGATGTTGAAGACGATTTTGGGTCATCCATGGATATACAGCCTGAATGCCGTACCCTCGACTGCCCACCAATGCCTTAAGTTCCCATTCCAGGGGCGAGTAGTCAAGGTGAAGAGTGTTTCCATAGTCCGGACCGTTGAGGCGATTACACACAAGATCCTTCCTACTTTGTGGCTAAGCAACAAGCCAGTTCTTTCTATTATGGACTTAAACTATTCATAGGCATATGCGTCACGCAAGCCCGCTACTGCACCGACAAATGTTAAGATTAAGTCCAAGATTAGAGATTCGAAAGGGTGGCACATGATTTTGAAGTTAGGCTATCAGCCGGGCTTGGGCCTCGGCGCACAGTTACAAGGACGGACTAAGCCCGTCCCTAAAGGTAGAAAGATGAGTCGAAGAGGCCACGACTATCGAGAATCGGCACTATCTATACTAGGAGACTCCGGGCCACTGTCGTGGGATTTCCATCAACATTTCATGAAAGGCCCGTTGCAACTTGGTACTTTGAAGAAGCCGCTGCCTGTTCTAATGAGAAGACTGATGCAGCTCATGTTGTTGCTAACCCACCACCACCACTAAAGGGGATAGTGGGTGACATGGAAGACTTTTGCAGTTGTCTTGAGAAGCTGTTCTGTGAAGAGGAAGCTTGTCCGAAAGAGATGGAGATGCAGTTGGTGAAGCATTCTCCGACGGAGCTAGTTCACCGGAGGCTGCGGGAAGTGGGGAGCTCCATCACTACCTTTTCTCTGTCCCCGTCCCGTCTTGCCTCCTTGTTTCAGCAATTGGGGTTTATTCCCCGTTCCCCTCCGATTATGGTCGACCCGTACTTCACGGAAAGACCTCCTGAAATTCTGTTTGTTCCTTGTGTATGTGGGCGCTGCCCACCCATTGATTTATCAAGTTTGTTTACTCCTCCCTCCCCCACTGCTGAACTCCACGAGATGTGGTTTTCATCCTCTGACCCCTTTTTCGATTGCATCTTACCCTCTCTGTTTCCCATGGAGCTCCCTCCTCCTCCATCCACATGTTCCTGTTGCGAGATCTCCTCTGGCGTCCAAAAAAACACACCGATTTTAAAACGGAGGTTTCAGTGGAGGATTACTCTATGTTCTGCCCATCTTCCCAGAAGCATGGGATCCCTGCTCCTTTCCCAATAGATTTATTATCTCCTAGGTTAGATGTACAGTGTGTAGAGTCTCCTAGGTTAGTTGAGTCAGTTGGGGTAGAATCTAGCTCTAGTGTTGTCAGCCCGTCCACGTCTGCGGCGCACCCTGTAATGCGTCATTTTAAATCCGTTCCCGATAGGTTTCTACAAGATTTAGCTCAGAGATGTCACGCCCTTCTCAAATGCCCTGAGTTTGTAGAGATCGTGATAGTCTTAGAAGATGATGGGGAAATTAAAGGGGTATGGAGCAATAACGGATTAGGTGTATATGAAATCGTAGATGGGAAGGACCCAGCCGATGATGAGGAAAATGATATGGAGGACACTGCTGATTTGTATGCACAGGGATTAAAGAGATTCGACGAACCGTCGACGGCAGTGGATGAACCCACTAAAGAGAATAATCTCGGAACAGAAGAGGACCCCAGGCCTATAATTATTTCTGCTAATCTCCCTCCTCAGGTTGAAGTGGAGCTAATCAAGGTTTTGAGGGAGTACATCGATTCCTTTGCCTGGTCCTATGAGGACATGCAGGGTCTTGACCCCACTTTGGTTGAACATCTACTTATTCTTAAACTAGGGGCAACACCCGTTAAGAAAAAAGCAAGAAGATTCCACCCTCAAATGGCTTTAAGGATAAAGGAGGAAGTTGACAAATTGCATATGGCCGAGTTTATTAGAGTTGTATTATATCCGCAATGGGTGCCGAACATAGTCCCGATAATGAAAAAGGATGGAAAAATCCGGATCTGTATTGATTTCAGGGACTTAAATAAGGCATGTCCGAAAGATGATTTCCCGCTTCCTCACATTGATGTATTAGTGGACAACACAGCCGGGTATGAGGCACTCTCATTTATGGATGGGTATTCTAGTTATAATAAGATCTGTCTTGCTCCCGAGGACCAAGAGAAGACCTCTATCACCACATCCTGGGGCACATACTTCTATGTCGTTATGCCATTTGGATTGAAGAATGCAGGTGCCACGTACCAACGAGCAATGATGGCCATCTTCCACGACATGATGCATGTGTACTTGGAAGCCTATGTGGATGATATCCTGGTGAAGTCGAGGCCCAAAGAAGAACACCCCGCCATTTTAGCCAAGATATTGCAAAGGGTAGGGGAGTATAAGCTGAAGATGAATCCAAAGAAATGCGTGTTCGGAGTTGCATTAGGGAAGTTGCTAGGGTTCATAGTTAGTAAACGAGGGATTCAGATTGATCCGAACAAAGCGAAATGTGGGTAGCTCAGAAGCTCAAGCACTACTTTCTTACACACGAGGTTAAGTTGGTCTCTAGAATGGACCCAATCCGTTACCTCTTAGAAAAACCCATCCTTTCTAGCAGATTAGTTCGCTGGCAGAGCTTCCTTTCCCAATTTGATATCGCCTTCGTTGTTCAGAAAGCGATCAAGGGATATGCTATTGCTGAACATCTTGGTCATTCTCCTATCCCTCGCACCGATTCAATTCAAGACGAATTCCCCGATGAGCACTTGGCTGTACTTACTAATCTTCCCTTTTGGTCTCTTCACATCGACGGTGCTCTCAATTTTCAGGGACGTGGAATCGGCGCCATTTTACTCACTCCGGAAGGAGTAACCATCCCTATCGCTTACCAGCTCTCTTTTCCTGCCACTAATAACATAGCCGAGTATGAGGCTCTCCTTGTTGGACTGAAACACGCCTACCTCATGGGCGTGTGATACCTAAACATCATAGGAGATTCTCAATTAGTGCTGCGTTAAGTTCTTTTCACTTACCGCACCCGTTGATGGGGGCATCTCTCGCCCTTCACATTTTCTACAGCTTCGATTGCTCGCCAACATAGCTCCATTGTGTCCATCATATTTTTCTGAGTCAAGTCATATAATTTTTATATTTTATTTGAGTCATATCATTGTAATTTTCCTTTTGTTTGAGTCTAGTACCTTGGTTAATGAGTCATCTACCTAAGTTAAGTGTCATAGGGTTGATTAGATTAGTTAATAGGCCCAATTCATTGGGCTAAGCCCAAGGGCGCCCCCCCTTCCCCTTGGTTATTTATCAATGCTCCAAAAGTCAGGGTCTTATTGTAAGTTGTGAGATCCCTATAAATAGGACCCCACTCTCTCCATTTGGAATCAATCAATGAATGAAAAGTTTGCCATTTGAGAATTCAAAATTCAGATTACTAGTGGAGTGAATCCAATAGTGAGTGATGTGACGACCCAGAGCTCCGGATACCGATATACCGATAACATCGATACACCGATACCAAGAACTGGGGAAGCCACCCAAGAGGCTGATGAGGCCCCTGAAGGGTTAATGGAGTTTGCTGAGGAGTTGCATAACGAATTGGGACCGCAGGCGCGCAATATTAATTAAGACAGTAATTAATAAATAAGTGCGGAAGCAATTTAAAATATCAAAGTGGTAAAATATATACAATAGTCCAGATTTACAGATAACAGAGGTCTGCTGTACAACTACACGGGGCATACCCCAGCTCAAAAGAACAAAAAAAGACAAACCGACAGGAGCTGGCACTCTAACGACGGTCGGCACAACCACGAGAAGGACCGGCGGACGACTGGGTGGCTCACCTAAAAGGAGAAAGGGTGAGTCACAGCCAGACTCAGTAGGGGTCACGCGGATCCCTACCTCACACTAAACAAGCAAGCAGGCAAATATAAAAGCAATTAGAGCATGCATTTAAACAATAACCAGACAGATGCACGATTTAATAAATAAATAATATCGACAGGAAATAGCGTCAGGAGCTAAATCTACCAATAGAATAAACCACTGCTAACCAAGTGAAGTGAGAGACAGAACAACCCACTAGAAGAACAAGACCAGATGCATCCTCCGATGACTTACACTGCGTCTCGGCAACTCGCAAGTCTGGAACGTGACAAGCGAGTTGCGTAACAGGACCAAACCAAGTACTAGTCAGAGCAACACTCGTCAGTGCCAGTCCAAGTCTCCGACCACATGTGCACACACTGACTCCTGCCTAGAGCTAGGCCTCTAGCTAGTTTCCCCCCCCCCCCCCCCCCGTTGGACGCAACGGTAACCGCAGGGGCCCACGGTAACTAGCTTACAAACCGTTCATTGGGAACACCCCTCCACCTCTCCCGGGTGAGACGACACGCTCGATCGCTGGGCTACGACTAGTAGTTCTATCACAAGGAAAGAGAGAGTAATTCCATCGGGATCTAATAACAAGCCATCGTTCATAAAACAACTTAAACATGGCATATATATAACGTGGAATGCACTAGAAATTGACCATGCACGTTTTTAAAAACTAGGGGAATGTAACGGTCTAGGGTTGCCGCGTCACAGGGTGTGACGGTCGGGGAAGGGTGCGCTACAGGTCTGTGACGCATCCCAGGCAGACCGTCAGGTCCAGGCTGTAACGCGCCAGGGCAGGGGCGTTACGCGAACGTAACGCGCCTCCCCTGAGCCGTTACGCCCACGTAAAACTATAGAATTTAGAGTGTTTCTTTAACAATCAGACGGGGTATGACGCACGCCCGGAGGCGCGTCACGTGGCCCTGACGGCTGCCCGATGGACCGTCAGGCCAACCGCCATACCAGGTCAGCTATGGACAAAAGAAATGTAACGGTCGTGGGCTCGACCGTTACACAAACTGTGACGCACCTACTTAGGTCCGTCACAGTACTGTAACGTGTCCCATGAGGGCCGTTACCAATGTGACGGCTCCTGGTAGGACCGTCACACCGTCTGGCTTACGGACGGGTTAGGTTCAAAACTGAACTCCCTCCCGGTCGAGCCGGATCGACGGGAAAACATGGAAAAGCTGTAAAATCTCCCAAACAATATCATTCTACAACTAGTCTATACATCAAAACATAAAAACGATGCCCATGAAGTGATTTTCAAGAATTTATGGCTAAATCACACTAACATGGGATTTTCATGGAAATCGAGGAAAACGACATCAAATGGACGCGCATGTGATGCCAATGTGATCCTAGCGAGACAAGGATTCCATCCCCCTACCTTAATCGCGACGAAAACCGAGTTTGGGCCGCATGCAAGCAAGGAGTCACCGTGGCTCCTCTCGCCCCATCTCACCCCCACGCCTCACGAACTTCGACGAGGTCAGCACCTACGCGTTCCTTATGACGAGCCGGTTCCTATGACACCTCCCACGCCTCGATCCGCGGCCGATGGCGCCGAAATCGAGAGAGGGAGAATGAGAGCGCGTGAGAGAGAGAGAGGGTGAGAGAGAACGAGTGAGGGAGAGAGAGTTCGATGGGGAGAGAGAGAGAGAGCGAGAGAGAGAGAGCGAGAGAGAGAGAGAGAGAGAGATATATATATATATATATATAATTATTTTTTTTGAAAAATTAACTCTAATTGCCATAAATCTTAAACAAATTCCAATAAATGCCAAACGAACGCCTAAAAATCTGCTAAAATAGCCAAAACGATCAGGACAAAGCCTAGATCCGAACTGCTACGAATCCGCTAAGGCACGAGCGCTACAGTCCCTCCCTCCTTAAAGAAATTTCATCCTCAAAATTTAAACAGAAGGCGAAAGGAGGCAACTGCAAAATTAAAGCATACCTTGGAAATAAAAGGCTTGTTTCCCGCGTGGCATAAAATAGACTCGCTTGTATCTGCAGTCAACCACGTCACCATACAATTCCAGCCAGTCCATGCCTAGAATAGCATCATATTCGGCCAATTTCAATGCATAAAGCTTCACAGGCATCTGCCGATTGCTGACGATAATGGGGGAATCTTCCAGGCACACCGGAGTGGACATGAAATCTCCAGAGGGTAACTCCACGAGCAAATTACAGGACACTTCAGTCATCGACTCCCCAATGCAAGAAAGAAAATCCTCGGACACAAAAGAATTAGTTGCACCAGAATTGAAAAGAACATGAGCTGGACGACCGAAAATTGTAACCGTACCTTCTACCAGATTAGCTGCCACAGCTTCTGCACGGGTGATGTGAGTGACCCTGCCTCTCAGAGGACGGCTGGCTGCAGAAGACTGCTGGGAAGGAACTGGAGCAGGTAGATAAGACGGCTGAAGTTGAGGCGGCGGAGGAAGATGAAACTGGGGCTGCTACGGCTGGGTAACTTGCGAGAACTGCACCAGTTTCGGCCTCAGCGGACAGTCACGAACTAAGTGACCCGGCTGATCACAGCGGTAACAGACAATTGGCAAAGAACATGGCATGCCTGGATGACTGCCACCACACTTCGGACACGGACGCTGCTGACCGCCTGAAAATCTTGGCGCGGTCGAATAGAAGGAATGGACAGCTGACTTGAATCGGGAGACGTCGAATGCTCAAACTTCCTCTTCGACTTCTTATTCTTGAATTGTCGGAAAGAGGAGTCATTAGAAGAAGAAACACCACTGACAGCAGGAACGGCAAAAGGAACTCCTGGGACAGACGGCTAGTAAGTCAGCTGAAACTGCACAGTCGGCTGCACCATCCTTGCCTGAGAAAGCCCTAGAGTCCTCGCCATTTCCATCTCCACTGCAACAGCTGCCTGGTACGCTGAATCCAACTCAGACACTCGGGTAGCGAACAACGGCAGGCTCAATTCCGCTTTCAGTCCGCGCAGAAACTATTGAGTCTTCATAGCTTCATCAGCAAAAATATGGGGCGCGTACCTGCCCAATTCGATGAACTTATCTCGGTACTGCAACACAGTCATATCACCTTGCATCAGCTCCAGAAACTGGTACATCTTTGCTAACTTGAGGCAGGTTGGAGTGTAAGCACGCTCGAAAGCAGCAACGAACTATGCCCAGGTGATTTGCCGAAGCGGACGAGAACGGAAGGCAACTTCCCACTCTGCAGTCCACCACGTGCGTGCGGTACCTTGAAGCTGATATGTAGCCAACATGACTCTTTCATCATCCGCGCACTCCATTGATTGGAACACGCACACAGTAGCATCAAGCCACGATCTAGCTGCCTCCGGATCTGATTGACCCTCGAAAGTCGGTGGGTGGAACAGCAGGAATTCCTTTAACGCTCTACCACGACCACCGGGCACTTCTTCACGCGGAGCAGGGTTGACAGAAGCTGGCACAGCTGGGGCAGAGGAAGTGCCACTCTCCTCCCGAGGAGCCCGAGCCTTCTTCCATCCATGAGGTAACATCTTGAATCTAGGAAACACAAAACACACGATAACAGAAACCATCAGCAATCACGAGAAACATCCTAAGCTAGCAATGGACGACTCAGTGGACTTACTCTGGACCAGCGTGAGTTTCAATTCCTAACACAAATCCCCAACACCACTCTGATACCAACTGTGACGACCCAGATCTCCGGATATCGATATATCGATAACATTGATACACCGATACCAAGAACTAGGGAAGCCAACCAAGAGGTTGATGAGGCCCCTGAAGGGTTAATGGAGTTTGCTGAGGAGTTGCATAACGAATTGGGACCGCAGGCGCCCAATATTAATTAAGACAGCAATTAATAAATAAGTGCGGAAGTAATTTAAAATATCAGAGTGGTAAAATATATACAATAGTTCAGATTTACAGATAACAGAGGTCCACTGTACAACTACACGGGGCATACCCCGGCTCAAAAGAACAAAAAAAGACAAACCGACAGGAGCTGGCACTCTAACGACGGTCGGAACAACCACGAGAAGGACCGGTGGACGACTGGGGTGGCTCACCTAAAAGGAGAAAGGGTGAGTCACAGCCAGACTTAGTAGGGGTCACGCGGATCCCTACCTCACACTAAACAAGCAAGCAGGCAAATATAAAAGCAATTAGAGCATTCATTTAAACAATAACCAGATAGATGCATGATTTAATAAATAAATAACAACGATAGGAAATAGCGTCAGGAGCTAAATCTACCAATAGAATAAACCACTGCTAACCAAGTGAAGTGAGAGACAGAACAACCCACTAGAAGAACAAGACCAGATGCGTCCTACGATGACTTACACTGCGTCTCGGCAACTCGCAAGTCTGGAACGTGACCAGCGAGTTGCGTAACAGGACCAAACCAAGTACTAGTCAGAGCAACACTCGTCAGTGCCAGTCCAAGTCTCCGACCACGTGTGCACACACTGACTCCTGCCTAGAGCCAGGCCTCTAGCTAGTTCCCCCCCCCCCCCCCCCCCGTTGGACGCAACGGTAACCGCAGGGGCCCACAGTAACTAGCTTACAAACCGTTCATTGGGAACACCCCTCCACCTCTCCCGGGTGGGACGACACGCTCGGTTGCTAGGCTACGACTAGTGGTTCCATCACAAGGAAAGAGAGAGTAATTCCATCGGGATCTAATAACAAGCCATCGTTTATAAAATAACTTAAACATGGCATATATATAACGTGGAATGCACTAGAAATTGACCATAGACGTTTTTAAAAACTAGGGGAATGTAACGGTCTAGGGCTGCCGCGTCACAGGGTATGACGATCGGGGAAGGGTGCGCTACAGGTCTGTGACACGTCCCAGGCGGACCGTCAGGTCCCGGCTGTAATGCGCCAGGGCAGGGGCGTTACGCGAACGTAACGCGCCTCCCCTGAGCCCTTACGCCCACGCGAAACTATAGAATTTAGAGTGTTTCTTTAACGATCAGACAGGGTGTGACGCACGCCCGGAGGCGCGTCATGAGGCCCTGACAGCGGCCCGACGGACCGTCAGGCCAACCGCCTTACCAGGTCAACTATGGACAAAAGAAATGTAATGGTCGTGGGCTCGACCGTTACTCAAACTATGACGCACCTACTTAGGTCCGTCACAGTACAGTAACGCATCCCATGAGAGCCGTTACCAATGTGACGGCTCCTGGTAGGACCGTCACACCGTCTGGGTTACGGATGGGTTAGGTTCAAAACCGAACTCCCTCCCGGTCGAGCCGGATCGACGGGAAAATATGGAAAAGCTATAAAACCTGCCAAACCATATCATTCTGCAACTAATCTATACATCAAAACATAAAAATGATGCCCATGAAGTGATTTTCAAGAATTTATGACTAAATCACACTAACATGGGATTTTCATGGAAATCAATGAACACGACATCAAACGGACGCGCATGTGATGCCAATGTGATCCTAGCAAGACAAGGATTCCATCCCCCTACCTTAATCGCGACGAAAACCGAGTTTGGGCCGCATGCAAGCAAGGAGTCACCGCGGATCCTCTCGCCCCGTCTCACCCCCACGCCTCACGAACCACGACAAGGTCAGCACCTACGCGTTCCTCATGACGAGCCGGTTCCTATGACACCTCCCACGCCTCGATCCGCAGTCGATGGCGCCGAAATCGGGAGAGGGAGAATGAGAGCGCATGAGAGAGAGAGAGGGTGAGAGAGAACGAGTGAGGGAGAGAGAGTTCGATGGGGATATATATATATATATATATATATATATATATTATTTTTTTTTGAAAAATTAACTCTAATTGCCATAAATCTTAAACAAATTCCAATAAATGCCAAACGAACGCCTAAAAAATCGCAAAAATAGCCAAAACGATCAGGACAAAGCCTAGATCCGAACTGCTACGAATACGCTAAGGCACGAGCGCTACAGGTGAGAAGCCCTATGTAGATTCTAGATTAAAAATCCACTTAAGGAAAAATTAAGAACAAGCAATAATCAATAATGTGGAGAAAAACATGCACGAGGTGCACAAGAGGAGTGTATGTGATCGCCAGAGACGCGAACGCCTCAAAAGAATATGACAATGAAAAAGTGTGGAGGGATCGCGAAAAATACCTCAAAAGATGCGGGGATGTGAGTGCTCCTTTCTCTTCCAATCGGCCGGCCGATGAAGAGATTTCTTCAATTAATTACCCTTGCAAGCAAAGACAAACAAACACCACCAAAAGAATTGAATTAAAAACAAGGTGGGTGTAGCATCAAATCCATAATAAATAGATGAGCATGAAAACGTATGAGAGAACACACCTTGTGGGTGGTTGCCCTTAAACCCCTATGCAAAAGGGCGTGGAAAAATGAATGATAAATGATATGAAAATAAAAGGAGATTGTGCAAGAGTTGCACTATGGGGAAAGTCTCAACGTGTTGAGAAAAGAGAGTTAAATAATGATGAATGCATGCATATGATGAAAATAAAATAAAGGGAATAGAGGGGAGGTAAGAAAAATCTGTGCGTTGCTTGGCTTTGATGATCGTTGGGGAGAAGACTTCAATAGGATGATGAACATGACGTGAGAAGCCCCTCCTAGCCACAGCAGCAGCACCTGCAAGAAGAAAGAAAAAACACAAAAGAAACAAAAGAAGAAAAAACACAGAAGAAGAAGAAGAATGGAGGGAGGGAGAAAAGGATTGACGAAAGGGGGGCCAAAGAGGAGAGTCCAACCATACAGAGCTACAGAAAGCTCTATTAAATAGAATCTAATCAAAAGATGGAAGGATAAGAACGGGCAAGAGCCCAAGGGGGAAAGATAAGAATGGGCAAGAGTCCAAACGAAGCAGGGATCCTGTGGGGAAAGACCGTGTTCGTTCGGAACACAAAAATGAAACACGACCTGGACAAAGGCGTCAATTCAAGAATTGACGACCTGCCAGAGGGCGTCTTTTCAAAACACGACTTAGATCAGGGCGTTAATTCAAAAATCAAATTTTAGAATTTATTTAAAAATTGTGAAACACGTCTGAGTCAAAGGCGTTAATTAAAACGCGCCCTAACCAAGGACGTTAATTCAAAATATTCAAAATAGGGCTATTTTTCATTTCTCAATATTATTTTCTCATTTTTTAGGTGAAGGTGCATCTCGTCGCCCTGATTCCAACGACTATTTTTACGAATTTTTCTGACACCCGGAAGGCCACCAAATCGTCTCTGGAAGGGGTTGAAAAATAATATTAAAAAATTCAATTTGAAAGACACGCCCTCACATACGTAGTGAATTCAATTTTCTATTTTTTTTATTCTTTTCAAATTCAAAATAACGTCTTATGCAAGGTCGTTAATTTCAAAATAATTCTGAAAAAATTCTCAGAAAAATCTAGAAAAATAGGAATTTAAAGAATGGACGCCCTTCAATATAGTCGTTAAATTTTTAAGAAACGCCCATGTATAAGTCGTTATTTAAAAGACGCCCCACATCAAGCCGTTATTTCAGAAAAATAAGGGAAAAATACCCAGAAAATCCAAAAAAATAGAAAAAAATAGGAAAAGAGAGAAAAAAGGGAGAAATCCAAGAAAAGTGGGGAAAACCACTCAAACAAAGCTAATTTGAGGGTCAAATTGGGGTATTACAAGGTAATATGAGAGGTACTCATAGTAACGTCAATTTTGGCGTGTCTACAGCTGCCCCGCCTTGTCGTCTGCTTTGCAAGGGAGCAGAGCAAAATGAAAAGTAGATGCCAAGGTGTGATGAGACACGCAATCAACATCACTTGATGAGAATTGAAATCAGAAGCACGAGATGAAGCAATCTCGGGAAATCCAACGAAATCAACAATGTTTGGATAAAATGGGGAGATGTGCACGCGGTGCACGAGAGAGATAAAATAAATGATCAACTTCCAGCGCGGTGGAAGTACCCCAGGTCACAAACCTGCAGGTTTCACCATTGGGGAGCGGTTACCAGCCAGTGGACGTGCTGCAGCCAAGGTGGATCAAAGGAAAAGAGATAAAATAAGATGATAAAAATCCAAACAAGGAGCTCTCGAGAAAATGACCCAAAACAGCGTCAAAACGAACTGAAGACTCAATTCGGCATGGAATATCTCATATCGAGAAAGATTAATATCAATTCAACTCTCAACATCAGCTTATCAGAATGATTTTCCAATGTTAATTCAAAGTCCTACATGAATGCATGCTGGGCTAAAGGGAAAATAACAAATGAAAATATAATATAATCAAGGATAATATTGTTAAACTGCCCAGACTGGGTCAAGAAACCAATTTCGCGAGCTGATACTAAGCCGAAGCCCGTTTATCCACGCACCAATTCGTAAAAGGGAACCATCGTCCCCAGTCTTGGATGGCTCAACGGCCTATCCGTGTGACTAAGACTCCTCTGGAATCATCATTGTTTTTGATGAAGGGGAACTCAAATCCCAGATTTACCAAAGCCACAAGGTCCTTGATATAATCTAGTAACATATGTAACATATAGTAGAATGCATACAGGGAGATGGTGATATCAATAAGCATGGGAACTGAGAAATGAGCTGCAAGCACCGTGGGACTTTGATGATGATGCCCAGTCGGCGGGACCAAGAGCTTCTTATCCTGCGCTCAAAAATTCATTAGCCAAGATATAAAAGATAACAAACAATGAAGAAGGTATTTAAGCATAGCAATCATCAAAGCATCAATTATAGCATGTATATGGCATGAATAGCATAAGTCAAATCATAGCATTGTTTGTTGTTTTATCATGAGGAGACAATCTGGCTAATCAAGATTTGGAGATGAATGATCAAGATCTGATATAATGCCCATCGGCGGAGTGATCAGATGAAATTAGCAGGAGTTGATTAAAAAAGATTTGGAGATGAATAATCATGAGATATGATAATCAGAATGATATAGGGAGATGATAATCAAAATGCCCTAGTGTGGCATATCACGAGAATATCGGGAGGAATCAAGAGGTTGATAACAATAAGTGAAGATAGGACTCATCCCGTGCTCTTGGTCCTTGCAAAGCTGTTCCTGCAAAACACCATCAGACAATACAATGCATTTTTTTTTGTTTTTGGAATATGCAAATTTTTATGAGTTTTGAAAATATTTGAATTTTTATTATGAATTTTGAAAGTATTCAATTTTTTGTTTGATTTTGCTCAGGAAATATTCAATTTTTGTGGATTTTGGTTTAGACATTGTTAATGCAGCATCAAAGGGTTATTTTTTGAACCACTGGCTAGGGGTCCTAGTTCCTTCCCTTTTCGCTAAAATTACCCAAAGCTAGGCGTGCATTGAAAGTGGCGTCCTATAATTGACTGCCCTTGATTAACGGTGCTCCTACCAAGGCCATACCTGAGAAACATTCGGTCTTGGAGGGAGAAGAGAAGAACAATTGTGGATAAGCTTTATGCAGGATGGGAGATGTCGGGACTTGAATTCCTTCCAAGGTGTTTCCCCTCAAAGAGGTAGTCTGTTGTGCCGGGGCTTTGTGCCTTTGATTTTTAGACCCTTGACATGCATACGACCAGGGTTTTCCCTGCGGGGACTTTGCCACTCTTGTCATGCCATAATTCACAATTTTGCTTTTATCAAAATTCTGACTTGATTTTCATAATAGCCCTTTTGGCGAGATGTATATCATGAAAACTCATATTGATTTTGGGTCAAGACTGCCCCTATTTGAGACTCCTCTCGTATTGGGGATTACCAAGGTTGGTCATCTCATCCGTCAACCTCTTGCCCCTGCATGCGGCCGAGTAAAGAAGAGAAAAGACTTTCAGGAATACTCATGGCATGGCCAAAGTAGCAACGGTGTTTAACTAAAGGAGCCGGCTAAGGACGCCGTGAAGTGTGTGCGGTGCCCAGCTAAGGGTCGCTCTTAACAAGCGGGGAGAGAATGTTGAATTCCCAGCACGGGGTTTTATTAACCAAGGTGCTGCATAAGCAAGTCTAAAGACTCTTTTTAACAATGATTTAATTTAACAAAAGCCTAAGATAAAGGTCTAAAACACCACTTTTAAATCTTGTTAGGAAGCACTTCATTTTGAAAATCATGCGTGAAGTAATGAGGTAATGATATCATAAAAATACGTACTTACGCCAATATTTTACCTTGCAACCTTCGTTGAAGCAGCTGCCGCGAGAGGCGATCATCGTGGGATAGTCCTCTTTGGCAGTCAAAAGAATTGGAAGCAAAGGATTGAAAGTGGCTTAACAAGAAGGGGTGGTGCCAAGACCAGACTCAGACGAATAAGGAGAAAAAGGAAGAGAGGCGAGGGCTAGAAC
Source organism: Amorphophallus konjac (assembly GCA_022559845.1). Lineage (NCBI taxonomy): Eukaryota > Viridiplantae > Streptophyta > Magnoliopsida > Alismatales > Araceae > Amorphophallus > Amorphophallus konjac. The sequence goes on from CM040119.1 coordinate 221,071,222, forward strand.
TCCCTTGCTAAGGCGCGGAGACCCTGATCACATGGAACAGTCTACAGAAGGAGAGGAGAATTAGAAGGAGGAGTGAGGACTAAAGCCTCGAAAACAATGGGAGAAGGGGCAGATGCCCAAGGCAGTGGATGTGGAAGAAGTTGGGTCAGACCTAGGATCATGAGGAATCAGAAGAAGAAACTGGTAGATGGAAAGAGGTGGATCCGGAGGGTCCGGAGGCAGAGGAGAATCATGAGAGGAAAAATCCGAAGGCTCCGGAGGGATGACAAAAGAAGGGACGCGATGTCCTGAGATGAAATAGGGAAAAAGATGATGGAAAAGGAAGAAAAAAATGAAGGATGTGATGTTCAGGAAGATTAGAAAGATGAATCGGAAGAAAGATGGAGGGTCCGGAGGTTCCGGAGGAAGCAAATGCCGAGGGACGCGATGCCCAGGGAGGAGAGAAAAATCCGGAGGTTCCGGGGGAATGAAATCAGGAAGGAGAAGGTGGAAAGGGGCGTCGTGCCCGAGAGAAAAGTCCGGAGGTTCCGGAGGAAGAAGATGAAAAGGAGCGCGATGCCCGAGGGGAAAGTCCGGAGGTTCCGGAGGAAGATAATGAAAAGGGGCGCGATGCCCGAGGAACAGAGAAAGGAATGAAGGAGGATTAGGAGGAAAATCCGGAGGTTCCGGAGGAGGAAGGTGGAAAGGGGCGCAATGCCCAAAGGAAAAGTATGAAAGATCCGGAGACTCCGGAAGAATAAAGTGGAGAGGGGCGTGATGCCCTGGGGAAAAGTCCGGAGGTTCCGGAGGAATAGAATCAGAAAGGGCGAGATGCCCAAAGAGGAGGGATAAAATTCCTGGAGGTTCCAGGGAGATAGCAGGAAAAGGGACGCGATGCCCCAAGGAGAGTGAATTAGAAAAGGATAAAGATGAATAAGATGAGAAATGCGGAATATCCGGAGGTGCCGGAAGACGGGGAAGATACGGGTTTGGAAACCCGGGAAGCAGGAGGTGCAAATGCATGCAATAGGATGGATGCGATGAATGCAGTGAATGCATGAACGTAATGAAAGGCAAAGAATATGGAGAATATGAAGGGCGAGAGGACGAGATCCTCCTCCTAACCCTGGGAATGGCCCATGGAAAAGATGTGATAGACAAGAAGATGGATGAAATAGCGGAAGGCCTTTCAGCACCAAGATAACTGCCCCTCCACGGCAGTGAAAGAATACAGCCAATTGGCCCAATAAAAGGAGCTTCAATAAGTGGCAATCCCCTTTGAAGGCAAAGATCAACAATATGAGGGAGTTGGAGAGTTGGAACGGGAAGCATCGTGTTGCCCATTGAATGTGGTATATAGGGAAAGTTGAGCAAAATGGGCATTCGCCCCTTGTAAGGAATAATGAATTCAGAATTCGGACATCGGAACAAAAGGTGCCCTGCCCGGCCCTTAGATGGCATCAACGCCCGGCATGGCGGCGACTTGACTTCTTCGGCCGTGATTGGCACAATAACCCGGATTGGCATCTGGCAAATGAATTCTTGCATCTTGAAAGGCACGGCCAAATCCTTGCTGCCCGGCTCTTGATTATCTTCGGCACCTGTGCTTGCAGAAGGCCCCCCATTCCGAGTAGTAGAGGGAGGTGAAGTGGAGGCGGAAGGCTTTGTGAGTGGTGGAGGTATAATGGAAAGTGTAGGCAAATGGATGAGCGTAAGCGGAGGTTCAAACACATCAAGTTTCTCCCTTTGCTTGCAAGCGGTCGGGGTTAGCTCGAGTGCAAAAAGGGGTGGATCCTGCTCAGGATTAACCATAGGTAAGGGTGAAGGGTTAAATGGTAGAATAGGCAAAGTGGGTTTTGAGGTTAAAGGGGTAATGGAAGGCCGAGGTGGCGGTAATGGGAGGTTAATTGGGGAAGGTTCAATGGTGGGCTCAATGGAGGCCGATGGTATGGAGGTTAAGGGTTTAATGGGTGGAGGTTTAATGGAAGACTCAGGGGAGGTTGATGGTGTGAAGGTTGATGGTATAACTGGTGGAGGTGTAATGTAAGCAGCGTCAGGGATAGGAGGAGACTCACAATGTGCCGGTGTGGGTGATTGAAGTATCGACCCATCATCGTAACACCAATTAGTCTCATAAATAGGGGTTGGATCGAGGATGATGGTTTCATCCTGAGCAGGGGGTTCATCAAATGAAAATGGGGAAAGCGGGAAGTTAAGGAAACTCGAAAGGGGTGCCTGCGGAGCTTCATCATCATCGTATACTGCCTCGGATTCTTCAAATGCTGGCTCTTGATCGCTTGAAATGCCGAAGTCATAATCATCTCTCCTATCTTTCCATTCATTCTCCATCTTGGTAATATCATCCAGGAAAGCGTGAAGAGGATTGACTGGAGCAGGGGGAGCGGGCCGCAGGCTTATAACCCTCTTTAATTGTTCCTCCATCAAAGTGATTTTATCGAGGAGAGTTTGCTGGAGGGGTGTGACCTGAGCAACAGAAGGTTGGCAGGGCTTCGAAGGAGGAGGGGCCGTATAAAAAGGCCGTGGAGGTGGATTAATGGGCCGACCCGTAGAAGAACCCGGATGGGCCGGATTGCAATGAATAAATGGGCCTTGGGGCCGTGAGGGAGGAGGAATAGAAGGAGGCGGGTGATGGGCCACCTGAGTAGAATGAACAGGAGGAGATGGGTAATGGGCTACCCGATCAAGATTGGAAGGAGGAGGTGGGTGATGGGCCACCCGTGTAGAATTGGAGGGAGATGGGTGATGGGCCACCCGAATAGAATTGGAAGGAGGTGGGTGATGGGCCACCCATATAGAATTGGAAGGAGGTGGGTGATGGGCCACCCATATAGAATTGGAAGGAGGGAGAGATGCATGAGATGTACCCTCAACGGCAGCCTTAAGGGCTTGGATCTGTTGAGGGGTAAGATGATCTAATGCATGAATGATTCGGGAGACCTTCTCGTCATTGGGACGAGGCGGTCCGGGAGGAATAGTGGCTCGAAATTGAGGAGGGGAACCATAAGAATGGACATTGCCCATGGGTCGGGCATGACCATAAGAATAAGGACGTGGTCCCTTGAAAGAATGGCGAGAATTATGATGAACATGTTGAAATTGAGGATCATAAGAAGTGCTAGGTTGTGCATCCTCATGAATATTAATTGAATTGAACATGTTATTTTGTTTATCAAAGTAAGCCATTATGCAATCAAAGTCCAAACTAATATGCAAAGAAGCACACAAGTTGGAATGGTTACCTTGATTTTTGTTTGTTTGAACCTTGGTGAATTAATGAATTTTATGCAAATTGATATGATCCACACAAGGGAGGGCCCTAGTTTTAAATGTTTTAACTCCAATGCCAACTAGGAACACTCTCACACCACGTATAGGCCAACTAACCTCGGGAACTTCAAGGGTACAACCTGCCCGGCGTCCGTGAGGGAATCCACGGGTGCGGGGACTTATGGAGGCTTGGTTTAGGAATTTCCGGTCCAAAGAGACGGAATGCTCAATGGAGGGTCGTTCCTTCACCAAGGGGGTGTGTGGAATCCTAATGAAGAGAGAGGAGGTCTCCCGAACCAAATGCAAAGAATGAATGCAACAGGGTAAATAAGCCAAACAGCACAATATGATCAATCAATATAGGCATGAATCATGATGAACAAGTCACACACACGGGTTCTGTAAACCCACAGTAAAAACACGCCATGAAAGGGGGCGCTACTAATCAAGGACACGACGGTGTGACTGTCCTGAATCAACGTGAGGGGCCCAGGGGCAGGGTAAAACGCGCCTTAGGGTGAGGCGCTATCAATAAAAGGACGCCCTGTCCAGCGGGCGTCAAATTAAAAGACACGCCCTGTTGTAGGGCGCTAATCAAATAAAAGACGCCCTGTGGCAAGGCGTGAATTCACAGGGCAGCATAATAAAGCAGGGAAAATCAGGAAATATGCTGGAAAACGCCCTGTCAGAGGGCGTAAAATATGAAGAAGAAGCCCTGGGTCAGGGCGTGAAATCAAAACGCGCCTCTGACAGAGGCGTTAATTCACTCCTCCAGAAAAGCTTCCCCGGCCAGAATCAACAAACACCCACAGTCAGCAAAATGAGGGCAATCAATAACAGGATAACATGCTCATCAAAAGGTTTGGATAAATGGAATTTCTAAAGAAAAACCTATCAAACTAACAAATCACAAGTGGGAGAGTGCAAAGCCGATGGAGGGTGCCCGAGGGGCACAAAAGGGAGACGCACCGAGGGTGCAAATAGGGGAGATGGCACGCGCGGGTGCCTAAGGGGAAAGGGGTAATGAAAGAAGAACACAAAGGGTCCCACCGTGATCGCCAATTTGTAGATTCTAGATTAAAAATCCACTTAAGGAAAAATTAAGAACAAGCAATAATCAATAATGTGGAGAAAAACATGCACGAGGTGCACAAGAGGAGTGTATGTGATCGCCAGAGACGCGAACGTCTCAAAAGAATATGACAATGAAAAAGTGTGGAGGGATCGCGAAAAATACCTCAAAAGATGCAGGGATGTGAGTGCTCCTTTCTCTTCCAATCGGCCGGCCGATGAAGAGATTTCTTCAATTAATTACCCTTGCAAGCAAAGACAAACAAACACCACCAAAAGAATTGAATTAAAAACAAGGTGGGTGTAGCATCAAATCCATAATAAATAGATGAGCATGAAAACGTATGAGAGAACACACCTTGTGGGTGGTTGCCCTTAAACCCCTATGCAAAAGGGCGTGGGAAAAATGAATGATAAATGATATGAAAATAAAAGGAGATTGTGCAAGAGTTGCACTATGGGGAAAGTCTCAACGTGTTGAGAAAAGAGAGTTAAATAATGATGAATGCATGCATATGATGAAAATAAAATAAAGGGAATAGAGGGGAGGTAAGAAAAATCTGTGCGTTGCTTGGCTTTGATGATCGTTGGGGAGAAGACTTCAATAGGATGATGAACATGACGTGAGAAGCCCCTCCTAGCCACAGCAGCAGCACCTGCAAGAAGAAAGAAAAAACACAAAAGAAACAAAAGAAGAAAAAACACAGAAGAAGAAGAAGAATGGAGGGAGGGAGAAAAGGATTGACGAAAGGGGGGCCAAAGAGGAGAGTCCAACCATACAGAGCTACAGAAAGCTCTATTAAATAGAATCTAATCAAAAGATGGAAGGATAAGAACGGGCAAGAGCCCAAGGGGGAAAGATAAGAATGGGCAAGAGTCCAAACGAAGCAGGGATCCTGTGGGGAAAGACCGTGTTCGTTCGGAACACAAAAATGAAACACGACCTGGACAAAGGCGTCAATTCAAGAATTGACGACCTGCCAGAGGGCGTCTTTTCAAAACACGACTTAGATCAGGGCGTTAATTCAAAAATCAAATTTTAGAATTTATTTGAAAATTGTGAAACACGTCTGAGTCAAAGGCGTTAATTAAAACGCGCCCTAACCAAGGACGTTAATTCAAAATATTCAAAATAGGGCTATTTTTCATTTCTCAATATTATTTTCTCATTTTTTAGGTGAAGGTACATCTCGTCGCCCTGATTCCAACGACTATTTTTGCGAATTTTTCTGACACCCGGAAGGCCACCAAATCGTCTCTGGAAGGGGTTGAAAAATAATATTAAAAAATTCAATTTGAAAGACACGCCCTCACATACATCGTGAATTCAATTTTCTATTTTTTTTATTCTTTTCAAATTCAAAATAACGTCTTATGCAAGGTCGTTAATTTCAAAATAATTCTGAAAAAATTCCCAGAAAAATCCAGAAAAATAGGAATTTCAAAGAATGGACGCCCTTCAATATAGTCGTTAAATTTTTAAGAAACGCCCATGTATAAGTCGTTATTTAAAAGACGCCCCACATCAAGCCGTTATTTTAGAAAAATAAGGGAAAAATACCCAGAAAATCCAGAAAAATCCAGAAAAATAGAAAAAAATAGGAAAAGAGAGAAAAAAGGGAGAAATCCAAGAAAAGTGGGGAAAACCACTCAAACAAAGCTAATTTGAGGGTCAAATTGGGGTATTACAAGGTAATATGAGAGGTACTCATAGTAACGTCAATTTTGGCGTGTCTACACCCTAGGGGAGAGAATCTCCACCCATCTCTCTCTCTCTCACCACAAGGGGGATGCGCCCTACCCTCTCTCTCCTCCCCTCCCAACCACTTCTATCTCCCACCTACCCCATTAGGGCCTCTCCCCTTCCCCACACCCTCCTCATTACTCCACCCTAGTCCCAAAGAAGAACCCCAATCACCAAGCCAACCTCCAACCCCCAACCACCCCACTACCCTTTCCCAAGCACCCTTCCCCCTCCCCCATGCAACCCTCCAGCTCCCAAGAGAATTATTTTGAAAATTTCCCTCCATCCCCCAAGCCTTAGGGCGCCCCCAAGCACCCCCTCTTAGGTCTGGTCGCCCCTCCCCTTCTTCCCCCCCCATTCCATTCTACCTAGAACATCTACCACCCTCCGCCCCCTCTCCACCTTGGCTGAAACCTGCAAGTCCCTACTCCCTCTCCCTTCCCCAGCTCCTCTACCACCCCCTAGCCACCCTCCATACCTCCCCCACACTCCCCTCCCACCACTCTTCATATCCCCTTCACCATTCAACCACTTCTTCTTATCATTTGGTTGTCATTTGGGAGCTACATCGATGAACCTGTTCACAGCTGAAGACCTGCAGAAGAACATCAGCTTACAGAGACGACCACGGCTTCCTCCGGACCTTCTTAAAGGCTCAAGAGGCACCGTTGGAAGCGTCTCCCAGTCAACTTCACAACGGCGGTGGTCTCATCACATTCTGAGTTCGGGGCCGTCCTGAGCAGTAGATCTTCCCCGACTGCGCACTTCCTCCCTGAAGAGCAACCTGAAGCTGACTCCTGAAGCTACCACGACCACTCTCTTGAAGATCTGGAGGCGAGGGTTGCCCGGGAGCTTCTTCGACAAGTCTACTTCCAGAATCAAGAAGCGGAGCTCTGTTTTGCCCCCGAAATCAAGAGTTCTCATTTTCTTCCTCCGGGTGTGCGGTTCTGCTTCCTATCAGTCTGCTCTGACCCCCACTCATTGTTCGAGTTCTACCGGTCTACTCCGACAACATTTAGCATCCTCATTTGTATCTTTTCGAAGAGGACTTATCGACGATTCCAACAACTCCGGCGGTGCCTGATTCTGAGCTCTGGAGCGCTTGTGGCAACCTCTTCTTCCTGCTGTTGTGAACCTAAAGCAGTCAGAACTGAAGACCTGCCACCCTGTTCGAGCCTCTACCCCGACCAGCACCGGTGACCAAAGACATAAAAAAAATGCAGCCGTCATCCCGACCCAACTACGAAGAATTTCCAACTGGTTTCATCATCAACAAAAATCTGGAGTGACCGCAGCGTCAAGATATCCAACTGTCTATCCTGAAGCTCAGGAAGCGGATAGAACCGACATCGACTTCCTTTCTAGCTTCTAGCTCGGTTTCACCCCTCCCCGCTTGGCCGGCTGAAGGCCCCTCCCCGTGTGGAGGTAGTGTTTGGGTGTAGTCATTGGATTCTTTTCCCCAAGATCCCCCCCTTGCATGGGGCGTAGTGCATGTAATCTAAAATTTCAGGTTGAAGCTTCTCCGGCGCGGCGTGCGGGTAAGCCCACGCTTCCTCGCTCCCCGCGTCTCCGGTCGGGATTGGTGTCTTCACACCGATCAGGTGAGCCACTGAACACTTTTCTTTGCTGGATTCCCTTGCTTAATTAGTATTGCTTCTTAACTCCGTCGGACGGTGAGCGAGCGCTCGTTGCGAATTAGCTTATATTTGAGTGGCTACCGCGGGTGAATTGTGAGAGTGACCCTTCAACCCAGGCCTTCGGCGTGCTGACCGCCCATGAATTTGGGCAACCCCTGACCCTTAGGGGTCCTCCCCAAGCCAGCCATACCCTTGAAAACCTCTGGTCCAACCTCGGACCCTCACCCCATTACCGGTCCACCTACAGACCCGAGTGTGTCAAACGCGAGTGAGTCCGCTTGTGTGACATTGCCAAGTCGTTGTGTTGCTTGCAATTTACATCCTAGCTTGTGTCACATCACTAGTGACCCTAAACTCAAGCCATATCAAGATTTGGTCACACTCTTGGCTAGACAGTTCCGGAAGCTCATTTACATTCACACTCCTCGTTCTCAGAATATCCTTGCTGATGCATTAGCCTCACTTGCTTCTTCCCTTTCCTTCCCGCTTAGTCGTTCCACTGAGACCATTGTGGTCCAGCGGATGGACGCTCCCTCTCTTCAGGATCCTTGGTTCGATAACCTTAGGAAGGCTGTAGAGAAGAATGCAGAGAATGAGGAATTGAAGGAAGTATCATTGACTGAGCTTGAGGAGATTTTAGAAGAAGAGGAATTGCCATGGTATCACGAGATAGAGCAGTATTACAGGGATGGATCCTTCCCAGAAATGGTGAATGCTGAGCAGCGCAAGGCCATCAGAAGAGTCGCCGCCAGATACATGATTGTTGCTGGAGAATTATATAGGCGATCTCTCAATGGAGTTCTGATGAGGTGTCTGGATGACGATGAGGCTTGGAAAGTAGTTGAAGCAGCTCACGCGAGTGAGTGTGGAGGGCACGTTAATAGACAGGCGTTGGCGAAGAAGATTCTTAGGCAGGGCTATTACTGGCCAACCCTAGAAGAAGACTGTTCCACCTATGTCCGTAGGTGTCTTCAATGCCAACTCCATGCCGATAAGATTCATGCTCCGGCTTCTTCTCTCCATCCTCTTTCTGTTCCTTGGCCATTCTCCATGTGGGCTTTTGATATTGTAGGCCCACTAGGTGATCCGAACTCTCAAGTCAAACAAAAATCTTTCATTCTAACCGCTACAGAGTACTTCACCAAGTGGGCGGAAGCTGAAGTTTATGCAGAGATCAAAGCCACTACAGTATGCCGCTTCATCCTCAAGAACATCATCTCGCAGTTTGGAGTGCCAAGTGATATCATCACCGACAATGAGTCCCAATTTGTGTCTCAAGAACTTCAAGACCTCTGTAAGAAATTTAATATTTCATTGCACCATTCATCACCATACTACCCTCAAGGTAATGGCCAAGCCGAGGCCACGAACAAAACCCTTCTTAAAATCATTAAGAAAACAGGCGAGTCACACAAATTTGCTGATTGGGCCAATAAATTGGTAGAAGCTCTATGGGCTTATCGCACCTCCGTCCGCACTCCAACGGGCCAAACTCCTTTTGCTCTCACCTATGGAATGGAGGTGGTACTCCCGTATGAGATCCTGATCTCTTCCCTAAGAGTGCAGCTAGACAAAGAACTCAATCTCGACGAGCGTCGAGAGGCGTTGCTAGTCCAACTGGAACTCTTAGATGAGAAGAGGCTTAATGCGGACAATCACGTCTCGGTTTATCAAAAGCGTGTCTCGCGGCATTTTCAAAAGAAGGTTATTGAAAGTAAATTCCAGGTGGGTAACATGATTTTGAAACGCAAATTTATTAGATCAGCAGGTCCTAGGTCGAAGCTGCAACCCAATTGGGAAGGGCCGTTTGTAGTTAAAGAAGTCTATCCTAGTAACGCGTACCGTCTTGTTAACGCGGAGGGTGAAGAATTGCCAAATTCGTGGAATGGGTTGTATTTAAAACGTTTTTATCCATAGAGTCAAGCCAGCAATGGCATGGCGGTGGGGTATTCTTACACTTGATCATGAAGGGAGATCCCCGGTTCAACATTCACACACTAAACGACCCCTTGTGATTCGGTTTTCCTCTTTTGCGCAATACCGTTTCTCCTTTGGCCATGCTCAGGGGACGTGAAAATCCTTGTTTCTCTCTCCTCTCGGCTGAAAATAGGGGCAAGTGGTGAATAAGGAGGCGAGAACTGATCTAGACCCCCCGATAAAAGAGGTCTCAAATAGGGGCAGTCCGTTATGACCTTATTCCGCATTCGAATGAAGCAAAAGAAACAAAAGAAACAAAATAAAAGGGGCAAAAATCAAAGACAAAGCTAAAAGCTCATCCAAAAGCTCGAAGCTCAAAAGTCTAAATGACCCCAAAACAATGAAACTAGGCATGGCAAGAGCGGCAGTATAGTTTTCCCGCGGGACGTTATGAGCCCAGTCGTATGTGTGCCTAGAGCGGATGTAGGTTCGATAATGGACACAAACCCCCGGCTCAACAGACCAAATTCTTTGAAAAGGGGTTGTCATGAGAAGAACTTAAGCCCTAAAAACCTCTATACCTATTGCCGGCTTCCCTATCAATTCTTTTTTTATTTTTCAAGGACTGGATCATACCCCGGGTATGGCCTCGGTAGAGACACCGTTAAGCAGAATCGAACCCCGGCCATGGGCGGTCACTCATAAGCTTGGGAGACCCCTAATGAGATGTGAGGTTCCCCGTCGTCGGGTCTAAGCTGGTTCCAAAAATTCAAAAAAATCAAATATTTCAAAATCTAAAAAAATCAAATATTTCAAAATCTAAAAAATCAAATATTTCAAAATCCAAAAAAAATCAAATGTTTCAAAATCCAAAAAAATCAAATATTCCAAATCCAAAAAAATCAAATATTTCAAAATCTAAAAAATCAAATATTCCAAAATCTAAAAAAATCAAATATTTTAAAATCCAAAAAAATCGAATATTTTAAAACCAAAAAAATAAATATTTCAAAAATTCAAAATCAAATATTTTCAAAACCATAAAAAGATTTTCATCATCATGATTTGCATTCATGCATTACATTCATTTTTTATTTTGCCTATTTGATAAGGCTTACCCCCTTGACCAAAAATCAAGAGCTGGTCATTTCCTAACTTGCTATAGGCAAGGGGTTAAGCCTAAAATAGATTTAATATGTTTTCTTTGCTTGTGCGTGCAGGGGCAGGTTGAAATTCAAGACTCCATACTTCTGTTAGTAAACGGTCCCCTGGCGACCGTCCTACTCCTTTCAACGGCTACAGTCAGACCGTCCAATCATACACACGGATTCTTTCAGATCGCTACAATCTCAAGCTATTTCAAGGATATACAATCCTCATGTGTCCGTTCGATCATGTTCACGGCCTACAGATAAGCCGTTCAACTCCCTGTTCCCAACTCTGCCTTTGATCTAACGAAGGGCCCTAATGGAGCCGTTCTATTCTCTGAGCGGTCAATTTCTAACCGTTTATTCTACCGAGCGGTCGGCGTGTGGCCGTGTTCATCCTGAGATCATATCCCAAACTCATTTGATCACATGTAAGAAAAGCCAAACTCAAATCAATCAAGTCATCAATTTTATTCATTCATATACCTCTCTAAGCATGAGTCTCTACATCAACATCATGAAAGAAGAAAAATCACTCGATCCTCCACTGGGCATCCCCGCGGGGACGTATCTCTCTCAGCTCTCTAACATAAGCCTGGCGTGACACTAGAATCTTTGCAACCTCCGCTGGAAGGGTAAGCGCCCTGCTCACCTCCCACATGATCAGGGCACTCCTGACCGCCTGCTCGTCCTCCTCCGTCCCGATCCTCCTCGCCTGTAATACGGGAAGGTGGGGTAGTGCTGGCAATACGGTCCTGGGTAGTCCAACCTGTAGGTAGCACCAGTGTGGGTTGTACATCGCCAGTGCAGTGTCGCTCACGAGCCTCAGATCCAAGCCTGGCCTCCTAGGAAGTCTGACCGCAGTGCCGTGGAGGAAGCCAGGGCGCATCACGAACCGATCCAAGGGCAAGGTGTTGATATAGTGTCACCATTAGTCCCTGGTCTTCTTTTCCGCTGTCCTACACTCTACCTGTGGAGAGAACCTGAAGGTGCCACCTATGAAGAAGAGGGGATGGCTCCCGAAGATCCGACTGGCCGAAGTGATATCCTCCTTATGGATGAATTTCATCCTGACACCCATCCAGCACTCTAGAAGTATCATAGAGCCAAACAATGGACCTCCTAAGGCTGCTGAACTCAGACCCTCATATAGGTAGGCAAGGACGGCCTGGGAGATAGAAAGACCCTGTCACAGACCATTGATGGTGCTAAGGATAGGAGCATCTAGGACGTGGTCGGTAGAGGGGAACAGGATGGCCCCGCACAGGCAAATAGACGCCACCTTAGCTATGGCCTCATACCATCCACATTTATTCTTACACTGAGCAACCACCCACTGACTAAGGGGAAGAAGATGGATCCGGTGTGGGCCTACGAAAGTGCGGATGTCCTTGCTATCAGGTATAAACCCTCCCAAGATAAGGCTAGGGTCTACCGGGGCCACGGTATGACACACTAAGCCCTCCTCGCCCACCTTAGACCTAGGAAAAGAAAAATAGGTCTCTTCCTCTTCCAGTAGGATAGTGGCCTGAAATGATGGAAATATGAACGTATGGGTCTGAGGGTGCCAGATTTCTACCAAAGCCGAGATGTTGTGCAAGTCTAAGGAAAACTTCGGGTAGTTTTGGCCTAGTACTAGGAGTGGGTGTAGATGCCAAGACTTCAGGATAGATGTCACTGCTAGGGGCAACGCATGGATCATCAGAGCCATCAACTTCAAGGTGGAGTAGCGCCTGGTGCCAAGGAGAAGCTAGAGAAAAGAAAATCGAGAAAGAGAGAAGGAGAGCATGTAAGTAATGGAACAAATTGAATTGAATGAGCTTATGGAAACGTACCTGTCTCAGTGGGCTGGAACTTAGATGACGTGGGATCGCGGCCAGTCGTTGGAGCACTTCACACTCCTTTCTGGCCGGTCTAGGCTCTTCAAAGACTGCTCCCTCCCTAGAACTCCCTTGAAGAGCCCTTTTCATGATGGTTTGATGAAGAGAAACAAGGGTTTCAAGGTTTGGGAGAGGGTTAAGGTGTGAGCCACAAATTTAGAGCCCCCTCCTACTTATAGGGATTGGTTATAGGCCTAAACCCACTAGAAGTGAGGTAGGATAGGCCTAGATCGAGTTGAGATAGAGTTTGGGCCAATTTAGAACATCTATCTTCGGGTTGGGACTCTCCAAGAGAGTCCCGTTCGAACTCTCAGGTCGTGCGTTTGAACGGTCTAGCGATAGACCGCTCTACTCATTGAATGGTCTAATTGAGACCGTTCAGAAAGCTTCTACACGATTCGAATGCTGGAGTTGGCACGGTCATTCCACAACCGTTCCTTTTGAGCGGCCAATGAAGGACTGCCTATTCATATCTGTGTGTTTTGGTCGAGTGGCTTTAAACGGCCTAAGGGAAGACCGTGTAGTGTAATTGAGCGGTCCCCTTGATGACCGTTTAGAGATCTGAAGCATTGTTTTTAACCTATTGGCCAAACAGGTGCCAACAGGTTAAAAACAATGCTGAACTCAAACCGTGGTCGCATCTCTCTTTCTCACTCATTGTTTGGCGTCTCTCTTTCTCACTCATTGTTTGGCATCTCTCTTTCTCACTCATTGTTTGGCGTCTCTTTCTCACTCATTGTTTGATGTTTCTCTTTCTCACTCATTGTTTGGCGTCCCTCTCTCAGTCAAGTTTGGCGTCCCTCTCTCGCTCACTTGGAGTCGCCTCTCCCACTCACTCGTGTCGTGTCTGTCTCTCTACTCGCTCACCCAGAGTCGCCTCTCCCACTCACTCTGTCGTGTCTCTCTCTCTCACCTCCTCACTCGCTCACTCGTGTCGGCTCTCTCTCTCTCGCACATGTCCATCTTACTCGTGTCGAGTCAGTAGTCGTAGTTAGTAAGTTAGTGTCAAACATTTGCATTCATTCATACATTCATAGATTTATCCACAAAATCAAGACAAAAAGCATATCATATCACTATCATGTCCATAGGTACAAAGTCGAGTTGCAGTAAAGAGTCAGGCCTGCCCCCCTCCCTGGCCTCAATCACTGTCATCAGCGCCCTCATGCCTCTTTAGTGGAGGCATCGCCGAGGTCACCTCGTCGCGATGTCACTGGCACCGCTCCTCATCCTCATTCCTCAGGTGGCCGGAGGAACCGATAAAGTAGCTCCTAACAGAATCATGCATGCCATGAGTGCTATTGGTCGGGGTCCCGCTCCGGTCTGGCCTCCGGGTCATCTTCTCAAATGCTCGGACCTCGCCTCACAGCTCGGCCACCTCTAGCCGAGCCCGCTCCGCCTCAGCGTGGTAAAGGTCTGCCTCCGCCGCCCGAGCTCGTAGTAGCTTTGTCTCTACCGTCCCCGCGCGGGGACGCTCCATCTCAGCAAAGAGACGCGAAGCCTCTATCATTTCTGCTCGTAAGGCGGTAGCCTCGGCACAGAAGCACTCTACGTCCTCCCGCAGTCGAGCGGCCTCGCCCAGTGACGCGGTCAGCTCAGTCGTCTGCATACATAGTTCATGGTCAGTCAATTGCATTTTCTTAAGCATAAGCATTAAAGGGAAAGTGTAGTGGTTGCGTACCCTCTCGACGAGTGCGGCCTCGGCTCGAGCCATCATCCGTGTAAACTCGGCGTCCCGCTCGGCCCGATCGACTGGAGTCTGGGAGGAAGAAGAAGGATCGTCGACCCCCTGTCGTTGGGCTCCCTCGGTGTGCTGCATCCAAAACTCCAGGTCAGTCACATGCATAATCATAAACAGTTACATAATTAAGAGTATAGGGTTAGAAGACTCACCAGTAGGGTCAGGGCCTGTCGAACCTCATCGCGCTCCCAGATCGTGGAGTGGAGGAGCCCCTGCAACTCCGCAATCCGTCCCTCGGGGTCGATCTGCATTTAGGAAGTCCAAACATTAGTGCATGATCATATAGAAGGCATAATAGAATGGCATTAGGGTTTAGAAGTCATACCAGTCGGTGGGCACCACGGAACACCTAGTCCCGGTAGTGCCTAGCGTACGCTGTGTAGTACGCCGCGTCGCTCTCCGCCTGGGCGGTCACAACCTGCCCGAGTGCTGTCCAATCTGCGATCTGCTCTACAGCTCGCTCTCTCCAGTCAAGAACCATCGCCGTGCCTCGTGGGTGTCGCCCCACGTGCTCCCCCGGCTTATCCGGCACCGGGAACTCTACTGCTGGCTGGTGGACTCCAATCGCCCACATCACGAGCCTGAAGTGGAGTGGCTCCACTACATTCATGCAGTGAAGCCACACGTCACGTCCAGAGAAGGCGAGGGCCCTCGCTACCTAGGGCTGGCCCTCGTGCCCCTCCTCTGCATAGGGTGTCCACCGAACCTGTCAAGTAAAAGAGTCACATCAGCATCACAAGCATATAGAACTGTATTCAATTAAAAAGTTTAAGTTTATAGTCGTACCGAAGTGTACGGTAGGGTGTCCACATCGTCCTAGAGCTCTCGGACCTGTCTCTGAAGGCCCCCGATCTCCCGAGGTGCGGTCCACCTCCTGGCAATCGGTAGTCGGTCTGGGTAGGTCTCCTCACCTCGCCCAAGCCCACGTAAGTGCACGTAGGCCCACACCTATATTGCATTATACGTCAGCATATAGGACATATATAAGTGTTGCACAATCAAGTCTAGAGAACAAAGTTGTACTTGGAGAAGAGGAGAAAACCCGTCGAGCATGGTCCGTCTACTGGTCAAGCTCAAGGTGTCAAAGAGAAAAGCAAGGACCGCAGCTCCCCACGCATAGTCGCCCACGTGTGCTAGGTCCTCAAGCAGCGGCAGGAAGCGGCAGCTGATGACATCCCCTCTCGTCGCGAACAACAGCTGGCTGAACAAAAGTGTCAGAAACCGCCTCAGCACTCGGTCCACCTCTAGTCCTGCCTCCGCCGTGACTCTCGGTCTGACTCGCTCTATCAGTCGCTGGAGATGCTGCTCAGGCAGCTCCCCTGTCACGATCCCGGGTCGCCTTAGTCCCAAGCTGTCCTGAAGCGCCGCTCTGGTCAGGGTGGTGGACTGCCACTCTGGATGCAACAAGCCCAATCCCAGGAGCTCCTGAGCCATCTCCCGGTAGTCGGGGTATGTGCTCCCGCTAACCGGGGACCCATGCATGCGTAGGCCAGTGATCCGAGCCACGTCCTCGAGCGTGGGGACCATGTGCCCCCACGGGAAGAGAAACGTACGACTCACTGGGTCCCAGCGGTCGTGCAGAGCATAGAGTAGCAGCGTGTCAAACCGGCTAACCTCTTTGCTCAAGAACTCCGAGAACCCCATGGTCCTCAGCCTCTCACGCTAGAAGTCAGGCAGCGCGAGGTACACTGCCCGAACCTACAGCCATGAGATCCGGGTCCTACGTTTTCCCTGCATACATTTAGGATAATTGCATTTCAATTTAGAATCTTGCATTTAATTTAAATAATTCACTCTCTACCCACTAAACGGTCACCCTTGAGCCATTTTTCACATCCAACAGTTGGGTTCCAACCGCTTCAATAAGTCCCACGTTTCCCCCTGGACCGTTCTTTCATATGGGCGGCCCTCTGAGGACCGTTCCCCTAGCTGATACCTGCCCTGGAACGGACCATTCTTGGCCGTTCAGTGGTCGCGCGGTCCCCATCTGACCGTCTCCCTCCCCTTTTCTAACCGTTCTGTTCCTAGATATTTTATAATCTGAACGGGCCGATGAGGGCCTTCCTACATCCCCACGGTCTGATTTAAACCATTATGTTTCCTAGTGTTCCAGTTTTTGATCGGATTAGGGTGGCCCATCCTAATGTCCACGGTCTGGTGGAGACCGTTCCGTTTTGAGCGTTTCACCTTCTGAATGGTCCAATGTGGACCGCGCTGATAATGCACGGCCCTCCTAAGACCATTTTATGATGTCGGTTTGGCTTCTTTTGGACGGCCACCCATGGGCCGTGTTGTGTTGAACGGCTCTATGTGAACCGTGTGGTTTGATGGTGCGGTCACTGTTAGACCATTTTATGACCGTCGTCCCCAACGACGTTAAACCCTTCCCCGCCGATGGTGAGGGTCCCCATGGCCCCCCAAAACGGCTCCTAAGGGGCCAATGCCCCTATCATACCCCTAGAACTAACATGCAAGCATTAAAAGTGGAAATGGGGGGGGGGGTTTCGATGGGCCTACCTCGGGGTCCCGTGGAGTTTTGGCCGCCGCCGTGGCCGCCTCCAGGGCTTGTAGTTCTTCTCCGGCGTCAATGGGCGCCCCTGCTTCTACCTCAACGGCGGCGACTGCCTCCTCTGCCAAAGGTGGCAGCGTGGGTTCTACTTCCACAACGGGAGGCGCCGCCGTCGTTTCCTCCACGTCGGCCGCCGTCGACGGTGGTGCGGGGACATCGTCTCCGGTCATCGTTGGGCGGCGAGTTTTGTGTTTGGTGTGCATGAATGGGGAATGAGAGGGAGGGGAGTGAGGTAAGAGGGAGATTGAGAGGGTGAGAGTGGAATGTGGGAGGTACTCCTTCCCTTCCGGCACTGGTTACGGTGGGGAGGGAGGGAGACGAAAGGTTTTATTTTTGAAGCTCCCCGGAATTGAGCGGTCTGCCGATAGACCGTTCAGTATCTGAGCGGTTCCCATATGACCATTTAACCACCAACGGTACTTTGCATTGAGCGGCTAGAATCTGGCCGTTTATTTTATTGCACGGTCTACTTATGAGCCGCGTGTCTTTGCGTTTATGTTCAAATTACTTGTGCTTGAACGGCCTGGGATGGACTGTTCTATGTCCTGAGCGGTTTGTTTTTAACCATTCAGGAGCTTAAATAATGTTTTTGTGCTGCATTAGGTGATTCACTAAGGAATTTGATTATTTCATGATATATACATTGCAAATCATGTTCATGATTTTATTTGCAGCATCACTCTGGGTTGCCGTTTCACCTGCACAGGTAAGTCAGGTATAGTCTTCTATCCCTTTATCCCTTATTGCATTACTATATGATACTAAGTTTTATTATCTCGAGAACTAGCTGGTTATCTATGTGTTCCAAGATCTGATGTTCCCCTTTAACAAAAATAATGATGATCTAGGTACACGTGTTTAATCACTGGATAGGCCCTTAGGTTGGGAAAAACCAGGGGAGGATGGTTCTGTCTCGCGCGCCGTAGTTGCAGATAGTATCTTGACCCTGATTTACCCAGTCAAGCAATATTATTCTCGAGTATTTTATATTTTATCCTTTCTTTACATTTGTTTTAATGATTTCTTTTATTTTAGCCTAGCATGCATCATACGCATCTTTTGAGCATCATGACCCATGGTTTGCCTGCTAATGTCCCGCCAGTAATGGATGACTGTGCGTTCAGTGTTTGAGTAAGAGGAAAAAATCCACTTTGAGTTGGAAGGTTCTCTCTAGTATGTTCACTTGGTTTGGTTGATTGAGAGTCCCCGGTCTAGAGTTTTTAGTCTATCTCTTTATTTTCCGTTACTGCCTTGGTCTCCTCATTGGTCCGCGGGATTGTGTCTCCCATGAGGTTGATCTTGTGTTCCTTCCTTTTTAGTTTAGTTCATCCAGATTGGTGTCGTTTTTAGTCTGACTATTCCTGGTGTTTGGTTCAGAGTTTTCGGGAAGATTCCTATCGCTTGTTGACGAGAAAACGGGTGTCGTTTTACCTTAACGCCCGCTTTTCAGTCCTCTTCGCTTCATTTCCGCTTCATCTCCATGTTCCATTTTACTTTCGCTTCACCTCCGCTCGCTCCTCTACAAAGAGGACATTAAGGAGGGGCATCTGTTGACACCCGTTTTTTGCCTATGAGTTGAGTCATTCCTCTTACTATCATTTATTGATGTCTCGAGTTGTCCATAATTCATTGGGCTATTTCCAGGCGGCTTATTGGGCCTATTTTATGGGTGCCTCCCTCCCTGACTCGGTCCACTTCAATTCAGGGCTTAATGGGCCTTGATTTTGCTTGATTTATCACATTTTATCCATTTTTAAGCATCCTGCCTTTGCGCGGTCTATCGCTTGGCTGCTCAGTCAATGCGCGGTTGGAATTGAACCGTTTATCTATTTATTGGATATTAAGGTGATTTTATGAATTTCCACCGACAAGCTGTTAAACGGTCCATTTGTAGCCGCCCATATTCATTGAACGGTATTCATATGGCCGTCCAGTTCTTAGAGTTCCCAGGTTCGTTAGTTTTCAGATAATTATCTATTTATCTAATCTTTTTGAATTTATCATCGATGGGCTATGAACGATTCGTGTTGAGCCGCCCCATGAATTGAGTGGTCTAGAAGTAGACCGTTCAATCCATGAGAGTCCAACGACGAAAAGGTCGGTCTATTCGATGGATATTTGGATTATTTTCTTATTTATTGAATTTCCACTGACAGCATTGGACGGTCTGGTCTCAGGTCGCGCAATAGTCTGGGCGGTCTATCGAATGACCGCGCAATGGCCCGATTTCTGAAGAGTTTAAGGGTTTTTCTCTCCCCATCCGTGGTTTTATCCTCAAGTTGTTCCACCCATTTCTCCGCGAATACTCTACCAAATGGGGTGCATTTGAACTGGTTGGGAGATAATTCCATTATCTACAGATTTTCTTTTGATATCTCGAGCTGATTTGCATTAAAAACCCTAATTTTAGGGCTGGCTTTTTAGGCTCTATAAATAGACCATAAGGCCAAGCTTTGAAAAGGGGGAGATTTGAAGGTCACGACGAAGCCCTGTTGATAACGCGAAAGTTCGTCGTTTAAAACACGCGCGCTAACAATCTTAAAATCGAACTCGCACAAAATGATCAAAAGAGAACGTAGTACTATGGCAAGCACGGGTCGAATCCATAGGGAAGAAGAGATTTTTAGAGTTAAAAACCTTAGAGTCCTTTGAAAAACACTTGTGATTTGGATTTGCTTAAAGAAAATAGTGAAATGATGAATAAACCGAACACTTAATTGAAAACACCATGACTATGCGCTTATGCTATAGAAAATAATTATATGAAGTGGAAAGAAGATATAGAAGAAAGAGATAGAGAGGGAAGAAGAGAAAGAACTAGATCAAGAGAACAACTCCTTTCATTAACTTAAAAGAAAGAGTACATGAAATGTGAAACAAGTTTATACTAATGACACAATGAGATTACAATGAAGTGAAATATCACAAAAGTAATAACATAAGAAAAGCATGGAGTTTGGAGATAGTATCAGCAATGGTGATGATAGCGCCGTCCTCTCTTGGCCTTGGATCACGAACAACCTTGTGGAAGATGTCGTCTACGTCGGGAGGAAGTCGCCTTCGTCGTTGAAGCAGTCTTTGGAGGATGAATAACTTTGAACTCAAGAGGAATTAGGGGATACCCAAGAAGAAGAAGTTGAAGAGGGGGAAGAGAGAAAAAACTTTAATGAAGAACTCAGAGAGAAAAGAAGAGGAGAAGAGCTTCAAAATGGAGACATAACAGAAACTAGCACCTCAGATGAACAGTGAAATCACAGGACAGCAAGTTGAAAAACGAGAAATATCTTAAAAACCAGAAAGAGTTAGAAGATGAGCAAGAAGAAGAAGTTGTAGAACACGTAAAAATCAAGAACTTTTATGAAGACAGCAAGAGTAGAAAATGACTAGAAGAGGGAGAAATAAGGGGAAGAACAGAGAAAAATACTGGGTCGCAGATGAACGGGATAGCACAGTGAAAAATATGAAATAGCTTAACAATTAGAAGGAATTAGAAGATGAGCAAGAAGAAGAAGTTGTAGAGGACGTAAAAAATGAAGAACTTTCATGAAGAACACAAAAGGAGAAAACGAACTTACATGAGAGAAACCGGAGGCCTAAGGTTGGGAGAGCAAGAGGGAGAGTGAAAGATTGCTCAAAGAAAAAGACTCCCCTCTCCTCCTTGTAATGGGCTATTTATAGGGAAAGTTAGGTAGATGGAGGGTGGAGATTGTATCAAAAGGAGATGGATGGCTGAGATTTAAGTGGAATATGATGCATGGGGAAGAGAAAAAGTAGGTGGGCACCCCCTTTCTTAGACTTTAGGCACCCCATTTCTCAAGGCTCATCATGTCTCTCCTTTATTTCAAACTTTGAATGTCCTTTTCCTCCTTTTGAAACTTAAACTTTGGATTTTTCCTTTTCAAACTTTGAATTCGAAATTTTGAACATTCCTTTCCCTCCAACTAAAAGATTTTGAATTCTTTATTTGACTTGGTCAAAATGGTGATGACCCGTTTGTCCCCGGCTTCTTTTGTAATTACCTTCGGTGTCCTACATACACACAATTACACTTTAGCCCATAAAAATTACCACAATGTGCACATCAATCTCAAATACTCATAGTTATGCAATGGAGAATTAATGCTCATGGCCCTCAACTTCAAATTATTAGATAAAATTATCAAATTAATCAATTTACGTGAAAGCTCCAATTTAAATGCGGAGTTGAGGTTAATTATGAAATATGCATAATTACCTAATTATATGCACATAAAATGGTGTTTATGCGATGTATTATCATAGGAAATGGAGACTTATCACACCCCCAACTTACTCATTGCTAGTCCCTTAGCAATGCCAATAAATTGAATTTTAGGACTAACAAGAGTTTGTAAAATTCATGCTCTCATATCCAGTTATCCCTTCATAAAATCAACCAAAGATTAGGAATCTGGAATCATTAATGCGCACTAACCTTATGTAGGAACTTAATGGTACATGATTAAGAATATAAATTAAAGTTCAATAGCACTTGTGCATGTGTAACTACCAAATCCACAGCTTAGACAATTGCATCTCCCATTCGCTATTCCAAGCAAATGTCTTTCAACCCTGCACCTCTTAGATCAGAGCATTAAGTATATTAGCTTTTTATCTGCCTTATTATTTTGTCCCTTTGGGATCTTTTATACCACACATGATGCTGCACTACCCTTCACTGCTCAACGTGAACCTCGACTCTTGCCTTAGGAGAAGCAGGCCCAGTTTTGCAGATCCAGGTTCCCTTTTCTGTTTTACGCGAACCTCAACACGTCTTAGGTGAAGTAGGCCCGGTTACTAAGATTAGGGGTATTTTTCATGGTGTTTTTTCTTTCTTCTTTTTTCTCTTTTTTTCATAGTGTCATTGCACTTATTTGATAGATAATTTGGCAGAAAGCTTTGTATAAAGATCTCTTTTATTAAGAAGTGCAGAATATCAGACAATATACCTAAAATAGCAGAGGGCTTGTCTTGCTTGTTTCATTAGTGTGTAATGTAAATTTTCTTTTTTTAGTGCCCATGAACTTTAAAGGGATTCTTATATCAGTTTTTCATGGCTAGATTGACTAAATTTTTCATCATCCTTCTCCCTAGCCTTTTCTATTCCAGAATTACTTTTAATTTAAGCATGAATCATGAAACTCAAAATGAGGTTTACATCTTTATGCAAGACATAACTCCTATCAGGTTGTACTATATATATCATGAAAATTTCTCTCCCCCCCAACTTGAATGACATTGTCCTCAATGACATGTAGAATTGAAAGTAAAAGAATAATGTATCAATAAATACTTCTGAGTGGGGAAGAGACAACCGGATATGCGGGACGAAACCTCCATCAATGTCATAGGTGGCGATGACTTCTTCTCCTTGGCCTTAACCTGACTACTAAAACACACTCCAACAAAAATGTCAAAACAACAAAAACTGTGGGTTGCCTCCCAGAAGCGCTAATTTTTCCGTCTTCAGCCAGACGCATGAGAGCTCACGAAGATTTCATTCCAGACCACTTAAGACAATGGATTCTTTTTGTAACTGATCATTTTCCAAATAAGATTTCAATCTTTGACCATTGACAGTGAAACTTTGACCATTTTTAGGATTTAAAATTTTGACAGCACCATGGTCAAAAGCTTTGATTACAATGAATGGACCATCCCACCTAAACTTCAATTTTCCAGGAAACAAACGCAGCCTTGAATTAAAAAGCCAAACTTTTTGGTCAGGTTGAAAAGATTTTCTCAAAATGTGCTTGTCATGAAAGGCTTTGGTCTTAGCTTTGTAGATCTTGGAATTATCATAGGCTTCATTGCGTAGCTCCTCCAACTCATTGAGTTGGAGAGCTCTATGGGAACCAGCTTGGGCCAAGTCCAAATTCACCTGTTTTATTGCCCAGTACGCCCTATGTTCAAGCTCTACAGGTAAGTGGCAGGCTTTTCCAAAAATGAGGCGATAAGGTGACATGCCAATGGGAGTTTTAAATGCAGTTCTGTAGGCCCAAAGTGCATCATCTAGTCTCTCGGACCAGTCTTTTCTATCCGGCCGAACTGTCTTATGCAGAATGGTTTTTATCTCCCTGTTGGACACTTCTACCTAGCCACTAGTTTGGGGATGGTAGGGGCTAGCGAGCTTGTGAGTGATGCCATATTTACGAAGCAAAGCTCGGAATTGAAAATGAATAAAGTGAGAGCCCCCATCACTAATGATAGCTCTAGGACAACCAAATCTAGAAAAGATGTGTTTCTTCACAAACTGCATCACAACCTTGTGATCATTTGTCCTAGTAGCAACAGCTTCATCCATTTTGAAACATAGTCCACTGCCACCAAAATATATTCATTGCCAAATGAAGGTGGAAATGGTCCCATAAAGTCTATTCCCCAAACATCGAAAATTTCTACTACCAGAATGGGACTGAGCGGCATCATATCTCTTTTTGAATTATTTCCTACGGCTTGGCACCTTAAACATGTTTTACAAAATTCATAAGCATCTTTGAATAATGTGGGCCAATAGAATCCGCTCTGCAACACTTTCGCCGATGTTTTCTTTCCTGAAAAATGTCCCCCACAAGCGAGATTATGACAGAAGTTCAAAATAGATTGTTGCTCCTCCTCGGGGACACATCTTCTTATTATTTGATCTAGACCCATATGAAATAGCTCCAGGTCGTCCCAAAAATAGTGCCTTACCTTAGAAAAGAATCGATCCTTCTCCTGTCTAGACCACCCTTCGGGAATCTTCCCTACTGCCAGGTAGTTGACTATATGAGCGAACCAAGGGGTTGTTGTGTGAGAGATGGAAAGAATTTCTTCATCAGGGAAGGAATCAGACATAGGGGCACTTTCAGGAATTACAATCCTAGACAAGTGATCAGCGACAACATTTTCCAACCCCTTCTTGTCTCTTATTTCCAAATCAAACTCTTGTAGTAATAAAATCCACCGTAAGAGACGGGGTTTGACTTCCTTCTTAGACATCAAAAATTTTAAAGCTGAGTGATCGGAATAAACAATGACTTTCGCCCCGAACAGATATGATCGAAACTTTTTGAGGGCAAACACAACAGCTAATAATTACTTTTCCGTGGTGGTGTAGTTCACTTGGGCATCAGCGAGGGTGCGGCTCGCGTAGTAGATCACCACGGGTTTCTTTTCAACTCTTTGACCTAGGACAGCTCCTACAGCATAGTCTGAGGCATCACACATGATCTCAAAAGAGAGCGACCAATCAGAAGATTAGAGAATGGGAGCTTGTGTGAGAGACGCTTTCAAAGAATTGAACGCCTCTAGACATGACTCATCAAGATGAAAGGGAGTGTCCTTGGCGAGCAATTGTGTAAGTGGTCGAGCAATGGTGGAGAAGTTTTGAATGAATCTGCGGTAGAATCCTGCATGGCCAAGAAAGGAACGGATCTGTTTGACCGAAGAAGGGGGAGGAAGATTAGAAATCACATCAACCTTGGCCTTGTCAACCTCTATTCCCGTCTCTGAAACTACATGGCCTAAAACGATCCCTTCTCTTACCATGAAATGGCTCTTCTCCAGCTCAACACTAGATTCGACTCAATGCATCTTTTCAATACCCGAGTCAAATTTCCCAAACAATCATCAAATGAATCACCAAACACTGAAAAGTCATCCATAAAAACTTCCAAGCATTCTCCCACCATTTCAGAGAAAATGGACATCATACATCGCTGGAATGTGGCAGGGGCATTGCAGAGCCCAAAAGGCATTCTTCTGAAAGCAAACGTGCCATAGGGGCATGTGAAGGTTGTTTTCTCTTGATCTTCTGGGAAAATTACAACTTGATTATACCCAAAATAGCCATCCGGAAAGCAATAATACTTCTGCCCAGCCAGTTTCTCCAAGATCTGATCAATGAATGGGAGTGGGAAATGATCTTTTTTCGTGACTGAATTTAGTTTTCTGTAATCAATGCAGATTCTCCATCCAGTTGGTAATCGTGTAGGAACTTCTTCTCCTTTCTCATTTGTTACAACTGTCAGCCCTGACTTTTTGGGAACAACTTGAGTTGGGCTGACCCACTTGCTATCAGAAATGGGATATATGATCCCGACATCCAACCATTTGACAACTTCTTTCTTCACTACCTCCTTCATACTTGGATTCAGCCGACGCTGCATCTCTCTGCTCGGCTTGGCATTATCCTCCAAGTAAATGTAATGCATACACACATCCGGACAGATAGCCTTCAAATCGGCCACTGACCAACCTATCGCCCTCTTGTGCTCCTGAATGATATCTAGGAGTTGGGATTCCTGAGTAGCAGTGAGGTTGGAAGCAATGATTACAGGCAGAGTTTGGTTAGGATCTAGATAAGCATACTTCAAAGGATCCGACAGAGCCTTCAATTCTAGACTGGGCGGCTGATCCAAAGATGGAAGAATAGGTTCAACTTGAAGTGGAGGGAGTGGCTCTACTCTAGAGTGGGGTGCACTAGAAAGTGGGGAATCCTGGAGCATGCTACCCTCTTCTAGACATTCCTCATTAACTTCCTGACTTTCTTCAATTAGTTCTTCAAAAACATCAATGACATTACATTCCTCCTCATGGTCTGGATATTGAGATGCTTTGAACACATTTAGAGAAACCTTCTCTCCTCCAAAGGAAATATCCATCATCCCCGTGGCACAATTTATATTGGCCTTGGCCGTAGCAAGAAACGGACGTCCCAAAATGATAGGTGTGTGCTTTAATTCCTGGGACGAGGCCATATCCAGAATAAGAAAGTCCACCGGGAAATAACATTCATGCACCTTCACAATCACATCTTCCAATAGTCCCCTTGGAGTCTTTACAGATCGATCTGCCAGTTGAAGGATTATAGATGTGGGTTTCAACTCCCCTAGATCAAACTGCTCATATATAAAGGTAGGTAACAAGTTCACACTGGCTCCAAGGTCCAGCAATGCTCTATCAAATGTAATTCCACCTATATCACAAGAAATTAGTGGAGCTCCGGGGTCCTTTAATTTTTTAGGTAAATGATTCATAACAACTGCGCTGACATCTTCAGACAAGCGGACCTTTTGTGTTATTGCCTTTGGTTCCCTTTTTGGTGTACATAGCTCTTTTAAAAATTTTGCATACGCCGGTACATATTTGATCGCATCCAATAGTGGAATATTGATGTTCACCTGTTTAAACAATTCCACTAATTCTTCTTGTTGGACCGGCTTTCTCCTTTGAGCTTTAGGCTTCAATGCATCAGGGAATGGGACCTTAGGAACATACTCTTGGGGTCCTTCATCAACCTTTGCTTTCCTTTTGTCCAGCTTATTTTCTCCCCCCTCTTGCCTCTTCTTTTCTTGCAAAATTGTTGACTCCTCATCTTCACTATCACTCTCCTCGTGGGCATCTTGGCCCGAACTACTACCCACATCCCTAGCCTGATAAGGGTCATTAAGAATTTTCCCGCTCCTAAGGCTAGAGATGGCTTTGGCATTCTCGAACTGAGGACCTATAGGAGGGGGAAACTGAGGTTGGTTGGGCTGATTGGGTTGAGGAAGAATGGGAGCTCTTGGAGGGAAGCCTGGAGGTTGTTGATTGCGGGGGTTGGCCACTGGTTGGCTAGGGAGCTGGCCTACCTCTCTTCTCATGTTATTGGCAGCAAGTTGCCCTATCTGGTTCTCCAACTTCGAAATGGATTGTGCTTGGGTAAGAATAAGTTGTTGGAGTTGTTCAAACTGGTAATCAAAAGTGGGCTGAGTAGGAGGTGGCTGATAATGTGGCTGATGGGAACGATGTGAAGGAAATTGTTGAAATTGGCCCTGAGAAAATTGGGCTTGAGGATATGGGGCCTGAGCTTGATGGAAAAGAGGTTGCTGGAATTGTTGATGGAGAAAAGGAGATGAATAAGAGTGATTTGGATTAGATTGACTTGGCATTGGAAAATATTGTTTTTGATTTAAATGGTGTGAGGGATGAGGTTGGGTGGATGGGCTTTGATTGGATTTCCAAGAAAAATTTGGGTGATTTCTCCAACCTGGATTGTAGGTGTTTGAGTAAGGGTCATATGCAGGCTTGGAGACACCTTGAGCAGCAAAGATTTGTTCTTGGATAAATGGGGGAAGTTGGGCTGCTGTGGGACACTCACTCACAGAATGGCTAGGGCTAGAACACAAAGCACAAATTTCTTCTTGACTGGGAGTTGAGAATTGTTGAGGTTGAGGAGCAGAAGATGAAGAAGGTTCCTGCCTATTCATAGCCAATAACTGGTCTAGCTTCTGAGCCACCATATCAACCTTCTCTATCTTCTGGGCCAGTAAATCCACTTTATTCAACTTTTGGTTTATGGCATTAATATCCATCTTGTTCTCACACTCACATTGGCTCTTAACTTCATAAAGTCCACCCCTCTTAGAAGGCCCAATCATTCTTTCATATGATGAAAGCGAGGTATGGCTTATGAATTTTCACTAAGCATTTCGAATAAATCATAAGCCTCATCCTCGCTCTTACTCATGAATGCTCCCCCACATGATGCATCCACCATCTGTCTATAATTCTCCGCCAAACCCTCATAGAATGCCTGTACAATTTTCCATCTTGATAACCCATGGTGGGGGCATTTCCTCAATAAATCTTTTAGTCTATCCCATGCTTCATGGATATGTTCCCCTGGGTTTTGTGTGAATCCAGTAATTGCTCTTCTCATGGTATTGGTTCGTCCTATAGGATAGAACTTTTTCAAAAATTCTTTTTGCATTTCTGCCCATGTATCAATGATTCTACCCAAGGCTCCTAACCAATATTTGGCTTTATCCTTGAGAGAGAATGGGAAGAGAGTTAGTCGAAGAGCATCATCAGAGAAATTCTGGATTTTAACTGTGGAGCAGATTTGAAGGAACTCATCAAGATGTTTGTAAGGGTCTTCATTAGGATTTCCATAGAAAGATGGCAACATTTGGATTGTACTAGACTTGATTTCATAATGAACTACCTGGTTTTGAGGTGCTTGGACATAGAAGGACGGTTGGTATTGATTCGGCAAGAAATAGTCCTTCATTTGCTTTGGAGGATCGGGATTTTCGGCCATTAGATTTTGTTGGTGAGGTCCTTGATTTTCGGCCATGAGATCTTGTTGGAGATCGTTCCCTGGATACAAGACTCTCTCAATTTCTTGAATGGGTCCTAGTAGGTTTGGATGTTGAGATCGTCTACCTTGCATGAACTAGGACGAAGAGAGAGATGATTTTAATTTTTTTCTTTTAATTTTTTTCTTTTTTTTTGATTTTGATACAAACTAGGACGAAGAGAGAGAAGATGAGATTGTTTTATTTTTATTTTTATTTTTATTTTTATTATGTAAACACAAACAAGTTATCACACAAATTACTTACTGCCCTAGATGTGACCTAGACCTATAAATTGGGTTTCACAAAATGACTAAAGTGAAACTTAAGTTCACCCTCAATATTTCCACCGGCCAGGTAAGGGGTGGGGCAGTGGGAGGTTCCCCCTACTTTCGTAGGGACCTAATTATGCCAAACCACTAGCCCGCTTAAGGCGTTCGCCGTCCGACCGTCTTGCCTTAGGCACCGGTTTTCACAAGAGGGTAAGCCCAAATAACACAAGAACCACAGTGTGAACCTAGGGCCAATGTCTACTGAATTTTATTTAAGGTCTAGGTGATGCAAAGATGCAAGGGAATTATGGTTTGTGGGCTAAGGAAGGGTGATGAAATCCCCACCTTATCTTGTTTATGGGTGTTGCCCTTAGAATATTTTAGAAATGATATGCAACAAACCAAGTTCAAATAAGGGATTCTATGCAAGCATGGAAATGCATGAGCATGCTTTTGAAAAAAATTAGAGTACTCACCTTGCCTCCCGCAATCTTCAATAATGCAATTAACAATAATTAAACAACAAGGAAAAATAAATTCTATCATAAATGATGCATGACCTAAAATATGGAAGTGTGGGTTCTACTCTTGCAATAAACATTTTTATTGAAGTTCAAGTGATGTTTTTTTTTAATTTTTATTTAATGAACCTATCCAACCACAAGATATGAAATGTAGAGAAATGAAATTGAAATGAAATAGGGAAAGTTTGGATACTTACTTGAAAAGCGTTCCCTCGTTCCTTTTTTTTAAAAAATGAAATGACAAAACAAAAAAAAATGAAAGAAAGAAATACAAACTTACCTCTTTTTTTTCTGATTTTTTTTACCTATAAAAAAAAGAAAAGACAGCTTTATTAGTACACTATATACACAAGTAAAATAAAGTTCTTAAATCAAAAATCATCATTCCTCCCCGGCAACGGCGCCAAAAATTGATAACGCGAAAGTTCGTCGTTTAAAACACGCGCGCTAACAATCTTAAAACCGAACTCGCACAAAATGATCAAAAGAGAACGTAGTACTATGGCAAGCACGGGTCGAATCCACAGGGAAGAAGAGATTTTTAGAGTTAAAAACCTTAGAGTCCTTTGAAAAACACTTGTGATTTGGATTTGCTTAAAGAAAATAGTGAAATGATGAACAAACCGAACACTTAATTGAAAACACCATGACTATGCGCTTATGCTATAGAAAATAATTACATGAAGTGGAAAGAAGATATAGAAGAAAGAGATAGAGAGGGAAGAAGAGAAAGAACTAGATCAAGAGAACAACTCCTTTCATTAACTTAAAAGAAAGAGTACATGAAATGTGAAACAAGTTTATACTAATGACACAATGAGATTACAATGAAGTGAAATATCACAAAAGTAATAACACAAGAAAAGCCTGGAGTTTGGAGATAGTATCAGCAATGGTGATGATAGTGCCGTCCTCTCTTGGCCTTGGATCACGAACAACCTTGTGGAAGATATCGTCTACGCCGGGAGGAAGTCGCCTTCGTCGTTGAAGCAGTCTTTGGAGGATGAATAACTTTGAACTCAAGAGGAATTAGGGGATGTCCAAGAAGAAGAAGTTGAAGAGGGGGAAGAGAGGAAAAACTTTAATGAAGAACTCAGAGAGAAAAGAAGAGGAGAAGAGCTTCAAAATGGAGACATAACAGAAACTAGCACCTCGGATGAACAGTGAAATCACAGGACAACAAGTTGAAAAACGAGAAATATCTTAAAAACCAGAAAGAATTAGAAGATGAGCAAGAAGAAGAAGTTGTAGAACACGTAAAAACCAAGAACTTTTATGAAGACAGCAAGAGCAGAAAATGACTAGAAGAGGGAGAAATAAGGGGAAGAACAGAGAAAAATACTAGGTCGCAGATGAACAGGACAGCACAGTGAAAAATATGAAATAGATTAAACATTAGAAGGAATTAGAAGATGAGCAAGACGAAGAAGTTGTAGAGGACTTAAAAATGAAGAACTTTCATGAAGAACACAAAAGGAGAAAACGAACTTACATGAGAGAAACCGGAGGCCTAAGGTTGGGAGAGCAAGAGGGAGAGTGAAAGATTGCTCAAAGAAAAAGACTCCCCTCTCCTCCTTGCCATGGGCTATTTATAGGGAAAGTTAGGTAGATGGAGGGTGGAGATTGTATCAAAAGGAGATGGATGGCTGAGATTTAAGTGGAATATGATGCATGGGGAAGAGAAAAAGTAGGTGGGCACCCCCTTTCTTGGACTTTAGGCACCCCATTTCCCAAGGCTCATCATGTCTCTCCTTTATTTCAAACTTTGAATGTCCTTTTCCTCCTTTTCAAACTTAAACTTTGGATTTTTCCTTTTCAAACTTTGAATTCGAAATTTTGAACATTCCTTTCCCTCCAACTAAAATATTTTGAATTCTTTATTTGACTTGGTCAAAATGGTGATGACCCTTTTGTCCCCGTCTTCTTTTGTAATTACCTTCGGTGTCCTACATACACACAATTACACTTTAGTCCATAAAAATTACCACAATGTGCACATCAATCTCAAATACTCATAGTTATGCAATGGAGAATTAATGCTCATGGCCCTCAACTTCAAATTATTAGATAAAATTATCAAATTAATCAATTTACGTGAAAGCTCCAATTTAAATGCGGAGTTGAGGTTAATTATGAAATATGCATAATTACCTAATTATATGCACATAAAATGGTGTTTATGCGATGTATTATCATAAGAAATGGAGACTTATCACCTGTCAAACTTTTTTTAGCGACCTACAGTCAGGGAGGGAGGCCTTCTACGTCCACTCAGGCCTCCGGTTCAGGGATTACTTGTGTTTGAGTCTTTGGTTTTGATAGTCCCACATGTCGTCTCGTTCATTGCATGCTTCTTTCTCTTTGTTCTTCCCTCCACGTTTTTTTTATCATTGCATATCATCGCACACACCCTCCTATTGTTTTTTCCACGCCCCTAGGGGTTTAAAAACTCCCAGGTATTCCCCATTCCAAGTTATTATGTCTATGTTTCATCTTTCTTATGGTTACTACACCTCACAGTTCTGATCTTGGGCTTTTCCTTTGTGTTTTCCACTGTGTTTTGTAGGTCAGCAACATATTAGCACGAGGCCCATCCCCTCTCGCCGGTCGGAAGGGGTGGAGGTTCAGATTCCACAACTTAAGCTCTGGTGACGTTGAGTGGTCATCTTCCTTGATGTTTGAAGCGTAGAGCGGACTTCCCTGCACCGTTCTGCTTTCTTCCGTGGCATCCTCCGGACTGTTCATCTGTCAGCCAGGCTTCATCCCGCGTTCTTCCCAGCGCTGTTCGGCGGTCTATCGGGCGACCGTGCATCCTCAGGGCGGTTCTTCCAGAGCCGCTTATTTCTGCAGCGCTGTTCACAGGCGAGTGTCTCTCTTCTTTTCCAAGGTTCGGTGTATTTATTACACTTGGAACCTTGGTGGCGATCACACACACACTCACATCTCTCTATGTCCTTCTACTTCGCATTCCATTCCTTTATTATATTGACATAGTTGAGGGGTTGGAAGGATTACAAAGGGGTCAGGAAAAACAT
This sequence comes from Amorphophallus konjac, assembly GCA_022559845.1. NCBI lineage: Eukaryota > Viridiplantae > Streptophyta > Magnoliopsida > Alismatales > Araceae > Amorphophallus > Amorphophallus konjac. The sequence continues at coordinate 221,103,147 of CM040119.1, forward strand.
GTCAACATCCCCGAGCATTATAGCCCACTTGACGAGGTGACCCAAACCTTCAGGGTGAGCAAGGATCTTCTTCAGGAGCTCATTGGTCAGCACGATGATGGTGTGTCCTTGAAAGTAGGGCCGGAGTCGCTTGGCTGAGGTTACCAACGCTAGCACGAGTTTCTCAGTTGCGGGGTACCGTCGTTCAACCTCGCTGAGCACCATGCTGGCATAATACGCTGGTCTATGCACTCCTACATCATCTTGAACTAGGACCGAGCTCACTGTGGAAGGAGTCGACGATAGGTAAAGGTGGAGCGCTTCACCCGGGACCGATTTTGATAACATCGGGGGCGAGGCCAAAAACTCCTTTAGCTCTGCAAAAGCTTCCTAACATTCCCTATCCCAGGTGAAGGTAGCAGATGCCAATTTGGGCCCTCTCAATAATTTGAAGAAAGGCAGGCATCGTTCGGCCGCTCGGGATAAGCAACGGTTGAGTGCAACAACTAGTCCAGTCAGGCGTTGGACGTCCTTGACACAAGTGGGTGGCTGCATGTTCAGGATAGCTTAGACTTTGTCGGGGTTGACCTCGATCCCACACTGAGTGATTAGAAAACCCATGAGCTTTCTGGATCGAACTCCTAAGGCACATTTAGCTTGGTTGAGCTTCATGTTGTACCTCAGGAGAGTGTCGAAGGTTTCCGCCATGTCAGTGAAGTGGTCCTTCACCTTGGGTGTCTTGACGAGCATGTCGTCGATGTAGGCTTCGATGTTCCGACCGATTTGTCCTTCAAAAATGTGGTTGATCAGCCATTGGTACGTCACCCCGGTGTTCTTCAACCCGAAAGGCATTCGGGTGTAGCAGTACACGCCGAAGTCGGTAATGAAGGCTATCGTCTCGATGTCTTCAGGATCCATTCAGATCTGATGGTAGCTAGAGTAGGCATCCAGGAAGCTGAGCAACTCGTTACCGGAGGTTGAGTCGACTAGCTGGTCGATGCTCGGCAGTGGGTAACAGTCTTCCGGAGTGGCTTTGTTGAGGTCGGTGAAGTCCATGTACATTCACCATTTTCCCGAAGCTTTTGGTACTAAGACGACATTAGCGAGCCACGTCGGGTAAAGGACAGGTCAAAATAGGCTGGTTTTCTTCCCTTTGAGAATTTGCTCTTTGATGATCGTCTGCTTCTCTGGGGCGTGCTTTCTTCTGCGTTGCTCGAAAGGTTTCACTGATGGGTCAAGGTTGAGCTTGTGTACCACCATCTCCCTAGGGATCCCAGGAAGGTGCTCATCAGACCATGCGAAGACTTGAATATACTCCGAAAGAAAATCTTTATATTGCTTTTGTATATCAGGTGATAAATCAGCTCTAATTTTTACTCCTAGGGCCGTGTCATCTTTGAGGAAGACCGTCAACAATTCGCCACTAGGCTCGGATGTTGTTGGGTCATCCTCGACTCCCTCGCCCTTTTTCTTTTTTCCTTCTGGCCTTATGGCTTCGACCGAGATTATGTAGCACCTCCGAGCTATTGCCTAGTTACCTCGGACTTCCCCGATACCGTATTTGGTGGGAAACTTCATTTTTTTGTGATAGGTGGATGGCACTGCCTTTGTCCGGCTGAGGATACCTCAGCCGAAGATGGCATTATAGGCTGACATCCCCTTGATCACGATGAAGTCAACCATAACAATAATGGTTTTGGGAGGGGTGCTGATGGTAACTGGCAGGCTTAGGGTTCCCCTGGGATAGGTTGCCTGGCCGTTGAACCCACAAAGGGGGGTTCGAACTGGGCGGAGCTTGGATGGGTTTTCACCCATCTTAAGGAAGCATTCGTACGAAAGTATATCAGGGGCACTACCATTGTCGACCTATATCCTATCTACATTACAATGGTTTATAGTAGCTGATACTACCAGAGCGTCATCGTGCGGGGTAGATAACCCTTCCAAGTCTTGGTCGGAGAATACCAGGGCCTGCTGCTCGGTCGCTGGTGGGGCTTTGGGGGGCTTGGAGGCCCTGCTTGCCCGTTCAGCGTGACACTTCCTTCCTCGGCTACTATCTCCTCCTGACGCCGTGCCACCAAAAATGACATTGATGTGGACCCTGCAAGGTTGATTGTCGATCTCCTCTGAAATGCCATGGTCTTCCTTCTAGCGCTCGGACACGTACCGAGATAAGTCTCCTTGGCAGAAGAGATGCTCGATCTCGTCCTTGAGCTGGTGACAATATTCGGTATGGTGCCTGTGGTCGTTGTGGAATTGGCAATGTTTACGTCGGTTGCGACGCTTGGCCTTCATAGGCTCGGGTTGGCGGAGAATGCTCGAGCCTTTCATGTGTTCATATATCTCATAGACGGGAGCGGATAGAGGAGTGTACCGCTCGTATTTTTGAGGGGGCTCCCTTCGGTCCCCATCTTGATTCTGCCGTTTTCCTTGGCCCGAGTCTTGCTCGAATGGTCACTTCTTATCCCCCTCCCGGCCTGAGCCCGTTGGGCCGCGGTAGGCACTGAGGACTTCCTCGCGCTCCGCGTGGCGTAGGGCTAGGGTCACCAAGTCGGCGAGGGAGGTGGGGGGATGAAGGACCAGTTCTCGCCGAAAGTTCTCATCGCGGGTGCCTCCGGTCAGCGCGGTGATGGCTGAGGTGACATCCAGGTGAAGGATACACAGGGCTTCCGATTTAAATCAGTTGATGTAGGCCCAGAGTTTCTCCCCATGTGCCTGTTTTAGTGCCAACAGCCCTGCTGCCAACCTTGGAGGGCCGCTGCCGGCGAAGCTCTCCTTGAGTGCCCGCCCGAATTGTCTGAAGTTGCGAATGCTGTCGGGGGCGAGTTCTCGAAACCTGGCCTGAGCGCCCTGGATCAAGGTGGTCATGAACGCTCGGCATTTGACAGCGTCAGAGGCCCCGTGTAGGGTCATCAGGGCGTCGAAGCTGTCGTAGTGGTCGGTCGGGTCTCCCTGGCCGTCATACGACTTGAAGGTTGGCAGTAGGATTCTGGGGAGGTCTCGGCCTTCAAGATATGGTCGAAGAATGGGGATTGCTCCTCATCTTCCTTGGTGGACATTTTCTGCAGGGCGCGGAGGGTGCGCTCTTGCTCCACAAATCGTCGCTCAAAGTCCCGCAACTGGAGGGATAACTTCGGTTGCCGCTGAATCAAGGGGCTATGAGGGAGTTCTTGTGGGCTGCCATGTCGTCCCTCGGGGGGATCAGTCTCCGGGAACTACCGGTGCGTCCCACTTCTTTCTCTCCTCGGGGTGGAGGAGGCTTCTGTTCTAGAGGGGGGTGATGCGAAGGTCCCCCTGACCTGTTTCGTATAAGCCGTCGTCCCTGGAGGGTGAAATGGCCTCCAGCCGTTTGCTGGGAAGCTTCTCCAAGGGGAGGGCTTTCCCGTGGGAGTCGTGACTTCTCCTCCCTAGCCTCCTGGGTCCTCATTAGTTCTACAAGGATATCCAGTTTAGTGTTGAGGGTTCGGAGAGTGTCAAAGCTCCCGTTAGGGGGTTGCACCTCCGCGGGTGGTTGAGGCAGCTCGTCGGCTTAGTTGTTGTTGTCGGCGGGGAGGTTTTCCGCGGGGTGGGATGGCGCAGGTTCCCCGTCCGCCACTACGGTCTTTCCTCTATCGCTGGCGACCTTCCTACCAAAGTTTCTTTGCACCGTGATGGTTCTTTGTTCGTTTCCCATAGACGGCGCCAGATGAAGAGGTGTAATCTCGTGCTGATCCTGAGCCATGAGATCCGGGGAGAATCTTTGGTCACGGTCACCACGTCTGTATGAACTGCAAGGCAGGAAACGAATTAGAGGTGCCCAGGGAGGATTCCCTGGGGAAAACCCTCCGATGCTTAAGTCAGCAAGTGCGATAGAGCATGAAGGTGAAAAGAGAGGCAAGGAGAGAGAGGGCGCGAGATTATTCTCCACCAAGAGGTGTGGTGATTTTCTCTCATGACCATTGCCTTACCTTCTCGAAGGGTCTCCCTGGAGTTTATATAGCGATCTGTTTAATGTAACAGTCCATTGAGCTGAGGGGGCTTCGGGGGGGTCACGTCCTTGTAGTGGGCTCTTTATGGCGTAAGGACTCTTGCCCTCCCCTATCCTTTGGAGTTCCATGCCCCTGCTGGATGCATAACGGACGCTTGGTTGAGCTTTCAACAGTCGGTCCGAGCTAGAGGCGCTCGCCCAAGATTTCATCCTGAGCGATGAGTGTATAGCTCGGGTAGGCCATGTTAGATCCCCGCAGGGGATCTCTCGACCGATCTGTCGCTCGGGCTTCCGGACCTGAAGGCCGCCTAGGAAGTGCTGCTCCGAGTGAGTTTTGGGGCTTGAAGTAAGTGGGCCCAAAGTGGGGCTGTCACTTTGGGGAGCTGGGCCTGGTTTGGTCGAATTGGACCTAGTTGGGCCGTGCTCTCGGGCAGCAGATTTCCCCCCTCTCCAATGTTCATGACCCATCACACATCATAGATCATGACAACCTGGTGATACAAAAGGATCTCACATATGAACAAAAGTCTTTGAAAATCCTTGATCACGAGGTTCGTGTGCTGAGAAACAAAACTATTCCCATGGTAAAGGTACAATAGAATAAGTGCTCAGAACAAGAAGTCACATGGGAAACCGAAGAATCTATGAAGAAGAGATTCCCCTATTATTTCAAAAAAAGTAAGTACCACCCTCCATGATTATATGAAATTAAATTTGGGAATCAAATTCTTTTAAGTGGGGGAGGGTGTAGCACCCCAGATAAAATTATAGGAATAAAACTTCCTAAATAAATAAACTCTCCAAATAAAGCAAGACAAGGGCCCAACATGAAACAAAATAAAAAGCCCAACTCACAAACACCACTAATGGGCCTCAACCTTTACATATTAAAAAGCCTTATATGGGCCTCACGAAGGTGAGTTTTGTAACACCCCGGTTAAATAATAAAGTATAAAAGTAAAATTTTAAAATATGTATTGGAATTAAAGCTATTTCCTTACTATTTAATGACTTCAATGATTTTCTTAATTAAAGAATATTATTTATTTTGAAAGTGGCCAAATTATATCAATAAAAAGAAATAATTATTTTTCTACAATCACCATAAAATGACTTTCATATTCCAAGATGCAATCGAATTTTTCTATGATGATTTGAATTTAATAGATAGAAATTAAATTAATTGAATTTCACCCGTAGGCCAAAGTTTTGAGTAATTTCTAAAAATATGAAAAAATTATATTATTATAGAGAACGGAGTGTTTAATAATAATGACAACTGGGCTGACCCCTACTAAAAACTTAATTGGGCTAAATTAAGTAGTTTTTAGCCAAAATCATTGTTCTTAATAGATCAACCTTAATCGACCAAATTGAAGCCCATTTCTCAACCATTCGAGCCCAAACCGATTCCGAATGATAGGTTAACCCTAGTAGATCGTTTCCCCTCTCAAACCCTAGCCTCTAGAGCCTTCTCTCGGTGGCGGCAGTGCGGATTTGGTCAAGGTGCGAGATTTTCGCCAGTTTTTCTTCCTTGGACTCCTGAGTCCAATTCGACCTCTAGAAGCCTCCTTAGATGCCATAAGTAGAGGACTTTGGCAGCCCTAGAACCCCATTTTCATCTCTAACAGACGGTGTGACCTGTGGTGGCCGATCGACGGCTTATTAGGGCGAGGATCGTCGGGTGTTCGCGGATTAGGGTTTTGGCATCTTTCTCTTTCTTCCTCGATTAAAGTAGGTTTCTCTCTAGCCCAACCTTAATTAAACCATACCATGACATGCACCTTGAAGTCCTCTTTTATTTGACCATGTTTTGCCCAATTTTTATGATCTATATCGTGTGAATTCATCGTTTCATTGAGAGCATGTGATTAGGGTTTTTCTACATTCCTTTTTCGTCTGATTTATATAGGCTAATCGAAGTCAAATCTTGAGATTGATCATGTCTTCTTGTTCATTTTTAAGTTCTCTTTCGATTTATAGTAGTTTGCCCAATTTTTATGAAGTATATAGATCGAATTAAGCTTTTCATTTGACATGTATCGGGTTTTGTCACCGTTCTGGGCATGGCGAGCATTGAACGGCCCTAACAGAGACCGCTTATTGTTCCGCGGTTGCACGACAAACCATTTGTTTGGACTGAGCGGCCTCCAGTTAGACCGCTTATATGTCAAGCGGCCACGAGATTGACCGTCGTTATACGGTGGGGTTCCAAGTGGAGAGGCCCTCAAATGACCGTCTAAAGAATGGAACGACCCCTCGATAGACCGTGTTATGGCGGCGGGTTTTCAAAAGAAAAGAGGAGTTGCGTTGGTTCGGAGCGGTCCTCCTCTGACCGTCGAATGCATTGAGCGGTCCATATATAGACAGTTTTTTAACCCTATTTCAGTAAAATGTTACTCGTTTCCAGCATGTTGTTCTATTTTTCTTGATTAGATAATATGATTTTAGGGCTTAAATTTGTAGTATGAACACACTAATGACTAGGATTCATGAAATATTTGATCTAAGGTCTAATTCTCATCCAATTATGTTATCATTTCCATGTTCACCTTTCATGTATCCTAGTTTAATTGAAAATAAAGTAGACTAATATGCTTGATCAAGTGATTAGTTGCAATTCAGTTGTATAGTTAAAACTTGTTTTAAGGTCGTGCCACTCCGGTGCTGGCGACTGGACCGAATGTCTCATTTTTCGTTGATTGTGAACTAGTAAATTCTTGGACATCGAATTACCTCTCCGTCAGATATTCCTTCCGCCGGACTAGGTGTTCATGTTCCGAGGCCTCCGTAAGCCCCCGCGAGCCTGAGATTCCCACTAGGACGCTGGGCGGGTTATATCCACAAGTCTGAATCTTTTTGACTCGATCGAATCGCGTATTTTTGCTAAATCCCGGAATATGGACTCTTCTGTTGATGGCGGCCCTCCCGAGACCATTTCTGTCAGTAAGCGGTCGAATCATGACCGCCAAACTATTTGAACGGCCCTCCTGTGACCGTGTTTAACCGGCTGTGCGTTGACTTTAGTCCTTGGACTCTGTAATGTACACGGTTGAGATTAGACCGTTTATATCTTCAAGCGGCCCAGCCAGGACCGTCCAGTCCTGATCACGGCCCATCTTGGACCATTTTATACTCGTTCGCTCTGGGTTGGATCTTTTACCCAGCTAGCCTTTAGCGGTCCTACTTAGACCGTTTAGATTGTGCACGCGGTCTTGATTAGACCGTGTACCTCTTTTAGCGGTCCTTTGCTGACCATTTCACTTTCCAATTTTCTAGAAATTGATGTTTTCATGGTTTTGAAATGTGTATGCTATTCTAGCCTAACTAGGCTATTGTACCTCAAATTTTTGACCTATTGTTAGGTCTACTGTCTACATTTATCTATTCAAGAGTCACTTCTTTAAATGACTATTCCTCTCGATTAATGAGCTTGTTGTTGGAATCTCAAGAAAAATCAATAGTTTTACACATTTTACCTTGATTACATGAGCTTGATCTTGGAACTCTTGGCCATTCTATTCGTGGATGTCTAGATTTCGTGGGATCTATGATCCAAACAAATCAATGCCAAGGCAAACATATTCAAGGGCCCAGTCTGGTCCTGGGAGGCGCACCCAAAATATAATTGATCCCCGGGGAGGTGAATGACTAGGTGTGACATTTGGCACCGAGTACTATCTAGCGTGTTGAGTCTACGACATTTCACATTCTCGTGAACTTGTTATTCATGCTTGAAAGTGTGAAGTACTGCTTGCATGACTTGACTTGACTTGACTTGATAAATGGGCATTCATTGGAAAGTTATTGTTATTGGTGCTTGATATCTTGACATGCAATTGTTCCTTTCCACTTGTCTATCGATTATCTTCTGGTTACTAGTTTGCTTTATTGAGTTTCTCGCATTATTCATGCATTCATAAAATGATTAATTACGTAAATTATGCCTGATGATAGAGAGTAATTCCTACTGAGCTTCTCGCTCACTCCTACTTTAACATTTTTTTCAGGTAATGTGGTAGATGGAACGCTTGCAATTGGGATCGGGTCAGCGTGATCGAATGCACTTGGAGCCTTGAGACCCGAGTTTTTTTTTATTTTCTTGAGTCTAGCCAGTATAGTGGGTCTTGTTATTTATCTTCTATATTTCTTTTATGGAGTCCACATTGTATTTAAATTTCCAAATATCAATGAAATTACATTTTTCTCAAATTAATGGCCTCCATGTGTTTGAATATTATTTATTGTATTTATTTATTTTTTGCTCTAATTATCATGACTGTTTCGCTGCCACGTTCCGAGCATCGCTTCCCACTGCTATCGATTCGGGGCGTGACAGAAGTGGTATCAGAGCCTCAGTTCTTTGAGTCCTAGGTTCTTACCCATAAGTATAGGTTACCCTAAGTAATAGGTTCTGTAATCCTTGTCATCCCTCGTGTCACCTGGTGAGATTGGGTAGCGCCTTGGGTTAAGTAATAAAATATGTATAAGATTGCGTAGCACGACACGTAAGGATAATAAAATTTTTAACCTAATAATTATTTTTGCATGTGTTTAAGCTCTTTTTGAAATGAAAGCAAGAGGATCTACGAGTAAGCTAAGGTTCGGTTTCGCTAGAAGGTGGCGAGTCCATCGTAAAAAGATTCGAAGTAAAAAGAAGAAAAGGAATAACCTTTCACAATTGAAATATTTTCACTGTCACAAATTTGGTCATCTAATCAAGGAGTGCTGGCGAAGGAGCGGAGCATGTCTTCGTTGCGGAAACAAAGATCATATAATGGCTAATTGCCCTAAACTACTTTCACAAGCAAAAACACAAGGAGAAATTGAACCGATGTCTATCAAATGAAGAATTATATAAGGTATCGTTCTCCCTCGTTCTTAACTATGATTAAATTCTTTTGCATTCCATTAGTTGTATGATTACCATGTTATTTTGCGAATAGCTTATGGTGATTGACGAATTTGGGGACCAAATTCCTTGAAGTGGGAGAGGATGTAACACCCCAGTTAAATAATAAAGTATAAAAGTAAAATTTTAAAATATGTATTAGAATTAAAGCTATTTCCTTACTATTTAATGACTTCAATAATTTTCTTAATTAAAGAATATTATTTATTTTGAAAATGGCCAAATTATATCAATAAAAAGAAATAATTATTTTTCTACAATCACCATAAAAAGACTTTCATATTCCAAGATGCAATTGTAATTCAAATAGAGGGGTTAAAATTCTAACCTGAGATTAAATCTGGATGCTTCTTTTTGATTGACTCCTCCAATTCCCAGGTCGCTTCCTCGAATCCACGCTTGCTCCATTAGACTTTCACCATTGGTATAGCCCTATTCCTTAGCTGGTGTAGCTTCCGATCTAATATCTTGATCAGTCTTTCTTCATATGACAGATTCTTCTGTAGCTTCAAATCATCGAAAATCACATGCGAAGGATCATACACATATTTCCTCAGCATGGATACATGGAATATGTTATGGACACCAGCCAATTGAGGAGGCAAAGCCAACTTATACGCCACTTTGCTGATTCTCTCTAGAATCTCAAAGGGGCCAATAAATCATGGACTCAATATTTCTTTGATACTGAACCTCTTGATTCCTCGTGTGGGTGAGATCTTCAAGAAGATATGCTCCCCCACTTGAAATTCGAGGTCTCTCCTTCGATGGTCGGCATAACTCTTTTGCCGTGATTGTGTAATTTTTAACCTTTCTCGGATCAACTGGATTTTGTGAGTTATATCTTGAACAATATCAGGACCAGTCAATCCTTTCTCTCCAACCTCGCTCCAGCATAGAGGTGATCTACAACTCCTACCATACAGTGCTTCGAAAGGTGCCATATGTATGCTAGACTGATAGCTATTGTTATAAGCAAATTCAGTCAAAGGCAAGTGTTCATGCCAACTTCTGCCAAAATCTATCTTACAAGCTCTCAACATATCTTCAATAATCTGATTTGTCCTCTCGATTTGTCCATCAGTTTGAGGGTGGAAAGCCGTGCTAAAATTTAGTATAGTACCCAAAGACGATTATAAACCCTTCAAGAAATGAGAGGTGAATCTCGGATCTCTATCCAAAATAATAGAAGTTGGGATACCATGCAGCCGCACAACCTCTTTAATGTATAATGATGCTAGAACATCTACAGTCTTGGTCTTGATGGGTAAGAAGTGAGCGGACTTAGTCGGTCCATAATTACCCATATAGCATCCAATCCACTTCGGGTATTCGACAATCCAACTACAAAGTCCATGCCAACACTATCCCATTTTCACTCAGGTATTTCGGGAGGTTTTAGCTTACCAGTCGGTTTAAGATGTTCTGCTTTGACTTGTTGGCAGACCAAACATCGACTCACGAACTCGGCTACCTCTCTTTTCATGTTAGGCCACCAAAAAGTTATTTTAAGATCTTGGTACATTTTTGTGGCCCCAAGATGTATAGTGTACCTCGATCGATGTGCTTCTTCCAAGATTTTATCCTTAATAGTAGAACAATCGGGCACACAGGTTCTTCCTCGGAATAGTAACCTCCCATCATCTGCCAAAAGAAAATTCGGTCGTTGATCTAATTTCTCTTTGATTTGAATAATCAACGGATCATCATCTTGTAGCTCTTTAATTTCTGAGAGTAACTTGGGTTGGAGTCTAATATTGGCAATCAAGACTCCATCTTCCTTTTCCTCCATATTGAGATCCAGGTAACCTGCTCGATTTAGATCGAAAAAATCGTACGGATTTTATGAAACCATGTGCTATGGCCTCCTTTTTATTTAAGACCAAAAAATTTTCAGGGATTAGGTAAGGGTTTTAAAACATTTTTGTCCTTTAAAATTATAAATATATATATGTAAATAATTATATATTATATTATCTAAATATTATCTAATTAATAATATATATAATATAATTAATTAATAATATATATAAAAAGGATTACTAATCCTTAACTTTTCTTGCCATTTGCTCCAATAAATGCCATTCTTTAATCATTAAGCTTGATAATAATGCCATCGGTTTCCGGCTAAGAGCATCAGCTACGACATTACCTTTTCCTAGGTGGTATTGTATAGAGAAATCAAAATCTTTCAAATACTCCAGTCACCTTCTTTGTCTCATATTGAGTTCTTTTTGAGAGAATAAGTACTTGAGACTCTTGTGGTCGGAATATACAATAAAGGCTTCGCCATAGAGATAATGCCGTCAGATCTTCAAAGCGCCGTCAGATCTTCAAAGCAAAGGCCACATCCACTAGCTCTAAGTCATGCACGGGATAATTCTCCTCATGTTTTTTCAACTGTCTTGAGGAATAGGCAATCACATTGCCATGTTGCATCAATACACAGTCTGGGTCAATTCCAGATGCATCAGCATAAACCTCGAATCCTCCTCTTACAGTAGGCAATGTGAGTATAGGGGCAATAGTTAGACAATCTTTCAAAGTATGGAAGTTTTTCTCACATTCCTCGGACCATATATACGGATTCACCATCCTCGTAAATCTCGTCAAAGATACCGTGATCTTGGAGCAATCCTTAATAAATCTTCAATAATATCCTGCCAATCCCAAGAAGCTTCGAATTTTCGTTATACTAGTAGGTATTTCCCAGTTCTTTACAGCCTCAACTTTTGAAGGATCGACTGCAATACCGTTTCGAGAAATTATGTGACATAGGAAAGAAACTTCTTCTAACCAGAAATCATACTTAATAAGCTTAGCGTAAAGTTTGTGATCTCTTAATAACTATAGGGATTTCTTGAGATGTTCCTCATGCTCCATCTTAGACTTAAAGTAGATCAAAATGTCGTCAATGAAGACTACCACAAATTGATCAAGATATGGCCTGAATACAATATTCATTAACTACATAAATGTTGCAGGTGCATTGGTTAGGCCAAAAGGCATAACAGTGAACTCATAGTGTCCATAGCTGCTCCTGAATGCCATTTTATGAATATCTTCCTCCTTGATCTTTAACTGATGATAACCAGATCGGAGATCAATTTTTGAGAAATATCGAGCTCCAGAAATCTGGTCAAATAGCCCATCAATCCTCGGCAATGGATATTTTTTCTTGATTGTGAGTTGGTTCAATTGCCGATAATCAACACACAATCTCATGGACCCGTCCTTCTTTTTGACAAATAGGACCGGGGCTCCCCAAGGTGAAGTACTTGGTCGGATAAATCCTTTCTCCAATAACTCCAATAGTTGTTCCTTCAACTCCTTCATTTCGATAGCGGACATCTGATCTGGATCTTTAGAAACTGGTGCAGCTCCCGGAATTAAATCAATAGAGAAGACCACTTCTCTTTCTAGAGGAATACCAGGCAACTCGTCCGGAAATACGTTAGAATAATCTTGAACGATAGGAATATCCTCTAGAATGGGTTCCTTATGCTCGACCATAGTAATAGAAACTAAGAAAGTTGAATAACCCTTCTTTAATAATTTATTGGCTTTCAGGGCCAAAATAATAGATAGGTGTCGAGAATGCCTAACACCAAAAAATAAGAGGTTGGGGTAACCAATAAAGGTTACCGTACCAAATTTGTAGTTGACACTAGCACCATGTGTAGATAGCCAGTTGACTCCCAATATAATATCATACCCTTCCATCTCCATGCATACTAAATCAGCAGGTAAGTTACAGCCGCTAACTAGAACTTCACTAGCAGGGTAGAAATATTTAATCTTTGATCCCGTTCCAATAGGGGTAGTAATAAAAAGTTTAGATTCTAATGGAACATGCCTCATAGGCAGAATATCAGCAAAGCTCATAGATATGAAGGAATGTGTAGCTCCAGTATCAAATAAGACAGAGGCAAGCCTTGAGCATATAGAAAGAATATCTTCCACGATGCCTCCATCTTCGGTAGGTTCTGCATCCATAAGAGCTTGGAGTCTTCCTTGCTTCTTGACTGCAACTGGAAGTTTTTCCGACGGAGCTTGCTCGTTAAGAAGTGGGCAACTCGGAATTCTATGTTCCCGACTTTCGCATTGAAGACAGGCACCCAACCTTCTCCAGCACTCATCCGCCTTGTGTCCGGGCTTCTCACAATATTTGCATAGTTCCTTTGATGATGCAGTGACCGGGACGATTTGTTTGTCAAATGATCTCGGCCTCGTCCTTTTGAAAATCACATCCATCCTTATTGAAATTACGCCCATCTTTATTGAAGTTACACCCATCAAAATTGGGTCTCTTCTTCCCAAAGGAGGGCTTGAAATTACCGGATCCAATAACTTGCTCCTTCTTGGCATCTCTTACCCGGATGCGATCAGACAACTCTATTGCATCTTCCAGGAGTTGGGCTCCTCTCACCGCATTAGTGTAAATTTGGATATCCATCGAGGTGAGTTGAGTAATGTACTGTGGCTTCAAACCATTTAAAAACCTTATCGCCTTCATCTTTTCGGTTCCTACAAGGTGTGACGCGTACCGAGATAGTCTCACAAATTGGGCTTCATATTCCGCCACCGATAAACTTCTTTGTTTCAAGGAAGCGAACCCATCGGCCTTCCTTTCTTGCACCCGATCGGAGAAATATTTGTTGTTGAAGTGCTACACGAACTCCTCCCATAACACATGATCGTGAAGTAGAGTTGCTTCGACCGACTCCTACCAAGCACGGGCATCCTTTTCTAGTTGAAAAGTGACGAGTATGACCTTTTCCTCATCAGCACATTGCATGACTCGGAATATCCTCTCGATTTCCTTTACCCAATGTTCGGCCTCATCTGGGTCCGTGGACCCAGCAAACTTGGGAGGGTTGATACTCTTGAAATTCCTATGTAAATCTCCGACTCCTCGGTTTGCTCCTCCCTAAGCGACCTGCTGTAGAGCTTGGGTTAAACCTTGCACCGTCCTTTGCATCTCACGCCATTGAGCTCTCTCGGCAGCTGTAGATCTAAAATTAGACCTTCCCCCAAATTGATGATTTGAATAAGTGATGATTTAACAAGATATAGAACTAAAATCAATGATAAAAGGGGGGTCACATGTAATAATAAAAATCCGTGATCGCCATTGAGGCCAACAACATGCCAAATAATATGAAGATCAAAATAAGGGCATGTTACATACCTCAGAAATTCAAGGAAGGCCAAGAGTTGGCCTGGGAAGGAACGTGCTATATCTTCCTAGCGCCTTCTCAAGATCGCGCTACGTTCGTATGGCGGGATATCAGACAAAAAGCGGGATGAACTGGATTCGTTTCTTCCTTGCTCCAAGGACGGCCAAGGTGCAAGGGCTCCACGTATCAATCTTCTAGTGCCTACAAACAATCATAAACAACAAAGAAAAGGCCCATTAGATCATGATTTATGTAGAATCTATCCTTATTCTTAATCAAAAGCATATAAGCCCCAAAATACTCCCTTGCATGTGTGAGGAGCGAGGAATTATTGATTTGTAACGAAGAGCAGCCTCCTCCTCGTCAAGATCTCGAGTTGCATCCCCTCAGAACGACGAATAGGGGTTCGATTTATAGGCGAAGGATCAAGAATGAACCCTAGGTCGGAGTTCGATCTAATCGAATGACTTGGTGGCTCAAATCAAGGCAATCTTACCGATTAATGAGGGGGAAAGACTCCTATTAGGATTAGGAACCTTCCTTTGGACGAAGTATGATTGGAAACTTACCAAAATAAGGACCCAAATCGAAAAAGGGGAGTCCGGGTCAGACTGGGTTTCTGCCTGAGAACGCGCTAGCATTATATAGCGCGTTCTTCATGAACGCGCTATAACGATATAGCGCGACAACGACTGGTTCGCCAAATGACTAAAAAAAGAATAAATACCCTTTGGACAGTTGTTTTAATCAAATATCAAGTAAGAATGACATCCAGAGTGGATGCTATAAAGATCAAATATCAAGAAATAACGACTATTCAAATGATCATTTAATTAGGTCCATAACGTGCTATGAACAAGAAAGTGATGTGAGTGAATAGCGCGAGAATGCCAAATTCGAGACGAGATCCAAGGTACGGAAATTGAATTGTGGGGCCAAGAATAGGGAGAAATATCCCAAAAAATCAACCAATTATGGATCAATTGGGGCATTAATTAGGAGAACAAAGAAATTGCTCAACTTATCGGCCAAAAATGGGTGTCTACAGATGTCCCTCCTTGATATCCGCTTTGCAGGGGAGCGAGACGGAGATGAAACAGAGACAAAACGGAGATGACACGGAGTGGTAATGAAGGAGAGATGAAGTGGAAACATAGTGGAGCGTACTGATAAGTGGATATCAAGGAAAAAGAGACACCCGTCACAACTGACAAGTGATAGGAATAATCCAGAAAACTCCGAGCTAACCACAAGGTCCAGCTAGCACCGGTGACTCCTACCTAGAACGATAGGCGCGGAACAAAGAAAAGGAAACTGATCAACCTCTTGCACAAAAGAGGCATCCGCAGTGCGTAGCAACTACGAATTTCACTCAGTTAGTGGAATGGACGCGAGCCCGGCGGATCCATCGACGCCATCGTGCAGTTCACAGCTAATGAGTGGACCAAAAGGGACAAGTTGAATTGGATTGAAAGGAGATAGACAAATTCCAGGCAAGGGTCACATCGACCAACGAGATCCAGCGCTCAACTAGGAGCAATCTTTCAAATTCAGAATGGAATTGAATTTCTTTATTCAAGAACTTAAGCATTATTGATCCTTAATTGGGAAGAAAAACAGGACATTTACGAATGCGAAAAGGGCATGATGCGTGCAGGGCTAAAATAAAAGAAATAATTAAAACAAATACAAAGAAAGAATAAAATATAAGATACTCAAGGATAATATTGTTAAATCAAACATACTCGGGTCAAGAGTTATCTGCAACCACGGCGTGCGAGATAAAGTCCATCGTCTCCAAATTTGTCCGACCTAACGGCCTATCCGACGATTAACTGCATGTTTCTAGATCATCACTATTTTTGGTAGAGGGGAGCTCAGATCTCGAAACATACAGAGAACCGGCCGGTCCTTGAGATAATATAATAATGTAAGTATCATATAGTAATGCAATAAAGGAAGAGATAAAGGAATACTTACCTGATGGCGTGCCATTTTTTTTCTTTTCCTGGGGATACAATTGTTAATCGATAATGCAAGTGCGAATACATAATATCACATAAGCAAGATAACACAAACTCAAAACATTCCCATTCTCATTGTGTTTTCTTTTATTTTCTGCCCCCTTTTTATTTCTTTTCTTTTTCTTCTTTTCTTTTTTTTCTATTTTCCTTTTTTATTTTCATTATCGTGCTATATATACCTAGCGCGATAATGTCGCTCTAGGAACTTGTAGCGCGTTCATTACGCGCACAATTCAAAAATCGCCCCCCCACCCTTTCATTCATTCAAACTCACTCTTTCCCTCTCTCCATTCCCTCTCTCTCCCTCTAACCAGCCCAAACCTCCATTGCCCTAATCCGATGGAAGGAGAACCTCCTCGACGTTCCAAACGGCGTGCCACCCGCGGCCGCCACCGATCTCGCACGGAGGAGGAACGGGCGCCCTCTCCAATGGAAGAAAACCCCGATTCGGAGGCGACCATCTCGGCTAGGCTTGTAGGAGAAGAGATGGAGGTCCCTTCCGACGAGGCGAAGGGGGCTGAAGGTGCACAGCGGCCGAGGAAGTAGCGTCGGAACCCGTTGGTGGTGCGGCAGTTCGAAAACGGCGATTGGTAAGAAACCACATCTAACTTGTTTTTAAAAGATAAATACGGAAGGGTAGATGCCCTCCCTTTAGCACCAAAATGTAGAGAGGATGCCCTTGACATGGATTTGGGGAATGAGGGGTCGCCCCCTACCTTCCGAATACGAACGCGCTATGTTTACATAGCGTGTTCATAAACATAGCGCGTTCATCATGAACGCGCTATAACGATATAGCGTGTTCAAGAACAGAATGCCAATTTTTTTTATTTTCTTATTTTTCTTTTGTTGATGAACACAAATTGATACTTCTTGCTCTTTTGTCGTGTGCAGGGTGTAGAGGGTGCAGTTCGCGCCTAGATTTCATGGACATTGGTTCAGGCCGTCTACTTTACACTACCAGAGTTTCAACGGGCCCGCCTCTGTCGAATGGGCTTTGGAGAGTTCTTGGAAATAGAGGTGCTGAGAGTTGATGTGGGATTGATAAGGGCCCTGAAAGACAGATGGGATATGGGGTGCAAGGCCTTCCTCTTCCCCTGGGGTCATATGATCCCGACTCTAGAAGACGTCACTCGTATTACTGGACTGCGGGTGCACGGATCGGCAGTGACAGGCTGCACTTACCTCGACTACCGGGAGATGGCGCGCAGGCTGCTAGGTTTGGATCTGGAGAGGACCGATCAGACCTCGCTAGTGTCGAGAATCACTTTACAGGAGTGTCTCGGCTTGTTCCACACACAGAGGGAGGTGGGGGAGACCTCAACGGCTCATGAGAGGAGACTAGAGGCTGAGGCCAGAGAGAGCTTCACGACCGAGGCTGGTGCACAGGCTGACATGGAGCTGAGGAGGTTTCTTATTCTGATGATTGGCAAGTTGCTTATAGCGACCCAAGGTGATGCAGTGAGCTGCCGATTTCTACCTCTACTGGAGGATCTGAGCAGAGTCGGACGGTACGCTTGGGCTGCGGTAGTCCTAGCCCATTTGTTCGACAGTTTTGGCATTTCTTCACTCCAGTCTTCACTCGGGGGATTCTACCATCTACTTCAGGTATCTCTTTAAACCTTTAAACTCCATGGATTAAATTATGCACTTGCCTTTTATACTAATCACATGAGCTACATTTCAGGTTTGGAGCTATTTGTATCTTCCTACCCTCAGGCGTGCTTGGGAGGATCGAGGAGATCTACTGCCCCTGGCCAGACGATGGACCCCAACACGAGACAGCCGATCTCTGAAGGACCAGGTCACCCACATTCAGGAGATGTTAGATATGATGCCCCATATAGAGGTAAGATTTAATTTTTGAAATTGAATTTAATTATATGAATGAAATCAAGGGCAATGACAAATTGAACTCTGCAGGTGGTCTGGACTCCGTATCAGAGGGATATCGGGGTGATGCCCTGGGTGGAGGCGGCCATCCCATACTTCGGGAGAGAGATCTGGTTGCACGCCCTCAACCTGGTTGAACCCCTATACTATAGGCTAATCATGAGGACACTAGGGCTCCACCAAGCGGCAGTAGAGTTCCCGACCCAGGCGACGGACCCACGACCTGGGTGACATTTTCGAGGCCGCCAGAGGACAGATGATTGGCGGCAACGTGCCCGTGAGCAGTTTGCAGATTGGAAAAGGCGTGGCCGACCAGTCCCTGCGGGAGCGGACTCAGATGATGCCTATCTTCAGGCCTACTCTCAGACATACGACAGCCGAGTCTACCAAAGTGCACGTGGACAGGTATGCTTTTAATTCATTGACCTTTTCCAACCTTAATGTCTTAATTGCCTGATATATGATCACCATGTGTTTAATGCAGTTTGACATAGAGGGGAGACTAGCCATGGTACAGGGGCTCCTTGACTCCACGATCCGACAGCGCGAGGACCTCCAGCATACGGTAGATGAGCTGGTAAGAACTTGTAATTAGAATGATCTGGATTTAAATTTCAATTAACAACAATGTTTATTTTTCAACGCGAGGAACTAGAGGCAGTTCGATCCTCGCATGGCGCCTCATCCTCTACTCAGCCCGCCTGTGACCACACCGATCTAGAGGGCCAGCTTGCTAGTGCAGTTGCTCGGGCGGAGGCAGCTGAGGCCTCCCTACAGGAAAGAGTAAGCAATATGTTCTTTTAATCTTGTCTTGAAAACTTTTATTAACATCAGTATTTGACCAAGATTTTTGGAACAGGAGCACGAGTTACGGATGGCAGAAGCAGAGATGAGGCGCCGAGACACAGAGGAGCTTCCTCGAGATGTGGTGGAGCTACGCCTCCTCCTCAGGGTGGAGAGGAGTGAGCGGTAGAGAGAGAGGGAGGATCGAGACAGAGAGAGAGAGAGAGATGGGAGAGAGTGAGAGATGGGAGAGAGCGAGTGGAGCGGGAGCTGGAGAGAGTGCAGCTGAATACTAGATTAAGAATCACCGAGCAGCGGGCGAAAGATGCGGAGGATCGCTATCGGCGGGGGCGTGAGCGGGCTCAGCGTGAGGGATACTCCCGGGCCTATTCGAGCACTGATTATTTAGTTACCTCCTCTGAGCATCAGAGGAGGGAAGATGCTGAGAGGAGAGCACGCGGTGATAGGGGTTTAGCTTCTCGGGGATCGATGGCTCCTCCTAGGCCTTCCCGGGGAGGACAGGAGGAGGCTGAGAGCTCGCGTAGAGGGGGAGATCAGGAGGGTCGAGGGGAGAGCTAGAGAGGTTGTTTGTACCCACTCTTATTTTGTACCCTTTTTTGACATATATAGTGGAATGAGACAGTCTTTGGTACTTGTTGCACCTCTTGTGATTGTTCTTTTGATTTTGCGTGCCCCTACAAAAGGATATCCCTGCAATAATGCCATCAGAAATATAATGCAATTTTTTTGGATTTTTTTGAAAATATGCAAATTTTTATAAGTTTTTGAAAAGTATTTGCATTTTTATGAAAATTTAAAAACATATTCGATTCAATTTTTTTGACGCTAGGGAAATATTCAATTTTTTTTATATTTTTTGGCAATATTCAAATTTTTGTTTGGAATTTTGGCAATATTCAATTTTCTTGGTTTAGACAATATTCAAATTTCTTTTTGTTTTTTTGTTTTTTTGGAAATTTTGGCAATATTCAATTTTCTTGGTTTAGATAATATTCAAATTTCTTTTTGTTTTTTTTGGTTTTTTTGGGAAATTTTGGCAATATTCAATTTTTTTGGAATTTTGGTAATATTCAATTTTTTTAGAATTTTGGTTATAGACATTGTTAGTGCAGCATCAACGGATATTTAAACCACTGGCTAAAGGTCCTTATTCCTTCCCCTTTCGCTAAAAACTGTCCAAAGCTGGGCGTGCCTTTAAAGGTGGTGCCCTATGACCGGCTACCTTTGGTTAACGGTGCTCCTACCAAGGCCATACTTGAAAAAACACTCGGCCTTAGAGGGAGAAGAGAAGAATAATTGGAGATAAGCTTTGTGCTGGATGGGAGGTATCGGGACTTGAATCCCTTCCAAGGTACTACCCCTCAAAGAGGTGGTCTATTGCGCCGGGGCTTTATGCCTTTGATTTTTAGACCCTTGACATGCATACGACAGGGTTTTCCCTGCGGGGACTTTACCTCTCTTGACATGCCATAATTCATAATTTTGCATTTATCGAAATTTTGACTTGATTTTTATAATAGCCCTTTTTAGCTAGATGTATCATGAAATTTCCCTTTTTTTTGGGTCAAGAATGCCCCTATTTGAGACTTCTCTCGTATTGGGGATTACCTAGGTTGGTCATCTCATCCGTCAACCTCTTGCCCCTGCACTTGGCCGAGTAAAGAAGAGAAAAGACTTTCAGGAATTCTCATGGCATGGCCAAAGTAGCAACAATGTTTTCTCAAAGGAGACGGCTAAGGGCGCCGTGAAGTGTGTGCGGTGCCCAGCTAAGGGTTGCTCTTAACAAGCGGAGAGAGAATGTCGAACTCCCAGCGCAGGGTTCTTATTAACCAAAGTGCTGCAGAAGCAAGCCTAAAGACTTTTTTTCGAATCTTGGATTAACTTAAACAAAACTTAAGGTAAAGGTTTAAAATTCCACTCTTAATCAAGGTAAGAAGCACTTTCTTTTGAAAACTGTGGGTGAATAAGATGATAAAAATGCACCAAAATGCACACGTACACATTACCTTATGACCTTTGTTGAAGCAGCTGCCAGCGGCAATGTTTATAGAACATGGGATTTTTTGTCCTCATTTGGCAGATAAGGAAGGATAGCAAAGTTTTGAAAGTGGCTTAACAAGAAGGAGTGGTGTTTAAACCAAACTCAGACGAATAAGGATGAAAAGGAAGAGAGGCGAGGGCTAGAACTCCCTCACTAAGGTGCTAAGACCCTGATCACATGAAAGGTCTACAAAAGGAACTGGGAATTATAAGGAGGGGTGAGGACTAAAGCCTCGGAAGCAATAGGAGAACGGGCAGGTGGCCAAAGCAGTGGATGTGGAAGAAGTCGGGTCGGACCTGGGAATAGGTGAAATTAAGAGAAGGAATTGATCGATGGAAAGGGGTGGATCCGGAGGGTCTGGAGGCCGTGGAGGAAAATCATGAGGGAAAGAAGAATCCGGAGGCTCCGGAGGGATAAGATACCGAGGGACGCGATCCCCTGGGAAGAGATATGGAAAAAGATGATGGAAGAGGAAGAAAAGAATGAAGGACGTAACGTCCTGGAGAAGTAGGAAGAGGAATCGGAAGAAAGATGGAGGGTCCGGAGGTTCCGGAGGAGGCAAGTAGAGAGGGGCGTGATGCCCATGGAGAAGGTATGGAAAAAAGTGATTGAAGAGGAAGAAAAGAATGAAGGACGCAACATTCTGGAGAAGTAGGAAGATGAATCGGAAGAAAGATGGAGGGTCCAGAGGTTCCGGAGGAGAAGAATCTCGAGGGACGCGATCCCCTGGGAAGAGATATGGAAAAAGATGATGGAAGAGGAAGAAAAGAATGAAGGACGCAACGTCCTAGAGAAGTAGGAAGATGAATCAGAAGAAAGATGGAGGGTCTGGAGGTTCCGGAGGAGGCAAGTAGAGAGGGACGTGATGCCCATGGAGAAGGTATGGAAACAACTGATTGAAGAGGAAGAAAAGAATGAAGGACGCAATATTCTGGAGAAGTAGGAAGATGAATCGGAAGAAAGATGGAGGGTCCGGAGGTGCCGGGGGAGGCAAGTAGAGGGGGACGTGATGCCCAGGGAGAATCAGTGGGAAGCCCAGAAGATCCAGACGTGAGGGTGTGTAGGGGCGCGATGCCCAAAGAGCAAGATTCGGAGGTTCTGGAGGGGGAAGATACCATGGGACGCGATGCCCAGGGAGAAGAGAAAGATCCGGCAATTTCAGAGGAAGAAGACGAAAAGGGGCGCGATGCCCTAGGGATAGAGAGAGGGATGAAGGATCCAGAGGTCCAAAGGAGGAAAATAGAAAAGGGTGCGATGCCCTGGGAGAAAGTCCGGAGGTTCCGGAGGAGTGGAATTAGAAAGGGCGTGATGCCCTAAAAGGAGGGATAAAACACCTGGAGGTTCCAGGGAAATAGCAGGAAAGGGGGCGCGATGCCCCGGGAGAATGAGGAAGGAAAAGTCTGGAGGGACACGATGCCCTGGGGGAGTGGATTAGAAGAGGATGAAGGGTCTGGAGGTTCCGGAGGAATGAGACACCATGGGGCGTGATGCCCCAGGAGGACAAGAGAGAAATCCGAGGAGTCCGAATGCAATAGTTGGAAAGGGGTACGATGCCCTGAGGGAAGATCGGAGGGGGCACAATGCCCGGCGAGTGTAAGGGGACATGGAGATCCCGAAGATAGAGGCGGAAGATATAGGAAATGTGGGGGATCCGGAGGTTCCGGAAGGTGGGGAAGATACGGGTTTGGAAACCCGGGAAAGGAGAAGTGCAAATGCATGTGGACGCAATGCAACGGATGCGATGGATGCATGAAATGCAAAGAATGTAAAAAACATGAAGGGCGAGAGGATGAGATCCTCCTCCTTACCCCTGGAGTGGCCCATGAAGAATCGGTGATAGACAGGAATATGGATGGCGTTGAGTAGAAGGTGGATAGAATAGTGGAAGGCCCCTTAGCACCAAGATAATCGCCCCTCCATGGCAGTGAAAGTGTATAGCCAATTGGCCCAATGGATAAAGCAAGAGCCCGTGACGAAGCTTCAATAATAAACGATAACTTCCTTGGAGGGCAAAGAACAATAATGTGAGGGAGTTGAAGAGTTAGAACATGAAGCATCGTGTTGCCCAGGGATTGTGACATATAAAGAGTGTTGAATAGAATAGAAATTCGCCCCTTGTATGGAAGAATGGGTTCAAGATTGGAAAGTTGGATCAAGGGGTGCTCTGCCCGGCCTTTGGGCACGAACTTACACGGCATCAAAGCTTGACATTCTCTCTTAGTGAGCAGTGGCGGGGACTTGGCCTCTTCAACCATGCTTGGCACAACAACCCAGATTGGCATCTGGCAAATAAACTCTCGCATCTTGAATATCACGGCCATGGCCAAATCTTTCTTATCCAGCTCCTGATCATCTTCGGTACAAGTACTTGAAGAAGCACTCCCATTCTGAGTGGTAAAGGAAGGCGAAGCGGAGGCGGATGGCTCCATGGGTGGTGGTGTAATGGAAGGTGTTGGAAAAAGAGTGAGTGGAGGCGAAGGTTCAAACACAACAAGCTTCCCCCTTTGCTCGGAAGCGGACGAGATTGGCTCGAGTGCAAAAAGGGATGGACCCTGCTCAGGATTAGCCACGGGCAAGGGTGATGGGTTAAGTGGTGGAATAGGGAAAGGGACTGGCAAAGTTGGTTTTGGCGTTATAGGAATAATGGAGGGTTGAGGTGGCGAACAAAGAGGAGGAGTAATAGAAAGCTCGGTGGAGACCGGCGTAGTGGAGGGTGATGGAGGCTCGGCGGAGGCCGATGGAATGGAGGCTACTGGTGTGGTTGCGGGAGGTGCGAACGGAGAAGGTTTAGTGCGTTGAAAATGCCGGATGGCGCGAGAGGTGTTAGGGATAGGATGAGACTCATGGTGTGGCGGTATGGGTGGTTGAAATATTGACCCATCATCATAACACCAAGTGGTCTCATAAATGGGGGTTGGATCGGGGACTGTGGCATCGTCCTGAGCATAGGGGTCTTCTGGCGGTGGAGGAAGAGGACGGCGAAGGAAACTCGGAAGGGGTTCATCTCGAAGAGCTTCAAATTCTTGTACCGTCTCCAAACCTTCATCATTAAATAAATCCAGCGGACACCGTGGTGGAGGCGAAATGATAAGTGGTGGAGTATGGTGTTGTGGGGGATTTTGAGGAGGTGAATATGTATATGGAGGCGGAGAGCCATGTAAATGCGTAGTGTGGATGAGTGGAGGGCAGACGACGTCCACTTGACTATCAGGACTTGTAACATCTTCTCGCTCACATATATCGTTGATGCCATTGTCCCTCCTCTCCTTCCACTCTTTTTCCATCTTTGTAATCTCATTTAAAGCAACATAGAGGGGATTGACTGGAGTAGGAGGAGCGGGCTGTGGGCTCGTAATCCTCTTTAATTGTTCCTCCAACGAAGCGACTTTATCAATAAGAGTTTGTTGGAGAGGTGTAACTTGAGTAACAGAGGGTTGGCAAGATGGCCTTGAAGGAGGGGCCGCATAAAAAGGCCGTAGAGTGGGATTAATGGGCTGACCCCTAGAAGAACCCGGATGGGCCAGGTTGCAAGGAATAAATGGGCCTTGGGCCCGTGAAGGATGAGAAATAGAAGGAGGCGGGTGATGGGCCACCCGAATAGGAGTAGGTGTGAACGAAGGAGGCGGATGATGGGCCACCCGAATAGGAGTAGGTGTGAATGAAGGAGGCGGGTGATGGGCCACCTGAATAAGAGTATGTGTGGATGAAGGAGGTGGGTGATGGGCCACCCGAATAGGAGTATGTGTGGATGAAGGAGGCAGGTGATGGGCCACCCGAATAGGAGTATGTGTGGATGAAGGAGGCGGGTGATGGGCCACCCGTGTGGGATTGGAAGGAGGACGAGGAGAGGATGTGCCCTCAACAATAGCCTTAAGGGCTTGGATTTTTTGAGGGGTGAAATGATCTAATGCACGAATGATTTGAGAGACCTTCTCATCATTGGGAGGAGATGGTCCCAAGGGAGTAGTGGCGCATAAAGAATGTGAGGGATCATGAGATTGGAAATTGCCCACAGGTCGGGCAATACCGTAGGAGTGAGGATGCGGTCCCTTGGAAGTGTTGTGATAAGAGCAATGAGATTGAGGAACATAAGATGTGCTTGGTTGATTATCCTCTTGGTTATAAAAATTATTAGCCATGTTGACTTGTTTTATCAGAACACCATGCAAGTTTACAAACAATTCCACTCAATAAGCAAAGATATTAAACAATGAATGTTGCTCCTGTTGTTTCTATATGTACCTTGATGTGACGGAATTTTGTTTTGACAAATTTAAATAATTCACACAAAGTAAGAACCTAGTTTTCAATGTGGTTTAACTCCGGTGCCAACTAGGTCAACTCTCACTGTGCGTAGGCCAACTAAACCCGGGGGACTTCAAGGTACAACCGACCCGGTGTCCATGAAGGAATCCACGGGTGCGGGGACTTACGGAGGCTTGGTTTAGGAATTTCCAGTTCAAAGAGACGGAGTGCTCAATGGAGGGTCCTTCCTTCACCAAGAGGGGGTATGGATCCTAGAAAGGGTAGAGAGGAGGTCTCCCAAACCAACAAGATTATGATGCTATGTAATGCAAGAATATATAAACTAGAACTAGCAAATAACAAGAAAATATAAGAAAAATGAATACACAACAGGAAATGTACAAGATGCAACTAGAGAAGATGACAATTAGAACCCCGACAGAAGGTGTGAGTGAAATACCCTCGGGTGAATAACGCGCTATATGTCAATAGCGCGATCTGATAGAACGCGCTATGAATATATAGCGTGACCAAAGACAGAGGGGGAAAACCCCAAAAGATAAATAATCACACACACTTTGATGGATTGACAAGCAGGCAACCAAAAGAACGAACGTGGTGGCACAAAGTGTCCCACCGTGATCACCAATTTGTAGATTCTAAGAAATCCACTTAAGGAAAACTAATAATAATTAAAAGGGAAAAAGAAAGGGAAAGGGGGGAAAAAGGGGAGCATGCGAGGATGCTAAGGGGAAAGGTGATCGCTAGAGACGCGAGGGCCTCAAAGGATATAACAAATAATCAATGGAGGGATCACGATATAAATACCTTAAATGCGGGGGAGATTGTGAGTGATTTCCTTCTCTTTCGATCGGCCGGCCGATGAAGAGAGTTTTTCTTGATTGATTACCCTTGCAAAATTATCAAACACCAATAAACAAACATGGATTAGAAACCAAGATGTGTGGCATCAAATCCAAATATAAATATGGACATAGAAAGCATGGATATGAACACATCTTATTGGTGTTTGGCCTTTAAACCCCTATGCAAAAGGGTAGGTAAAAGATGATGTATGATGAAAAATAGAGGGAGATGTGCAAGTGTTGCACTAAGGGAGATGTGCTAGAGTGCACAACATGGGAAGATCTCAATATTGAGATAAAAAGAAATAAAAGAAGAATATGATATGATGCATGCAATTAGCTAAAGTAAAAAATAAGAGATAGGAGGGGGAAAGCTTAGTGATTTTCTTCAATTTGGCTTCAAGGATGAAGATCTTCAATGGAGGAAGAAGAGGATGTAGAACTCCATGGATGTAGAGGCTTCAAATCTTCAATAGAGGAAGAAGAACTCCATGGATGTAGCTTTTAGGTGCATGTGAGTCTTCCTCCTTGAGCCTTTGGTCAGGCATAACCTCCTCTTGAATTGATCTTGATTCTTCTTTTCACAAGGGAGAGAGGGGTCCTATTTATAGGGCTGAAATTTGGAATTAATTCCAAGAGAAATTAGGAAAACATGTTTTAGTTAGATTTGAAATGAGACAAACATTGCCCAAGTGTCCCTTCAACCTTAGAAAGTCATAGGAACCCTTTCCCAAGAGGAAAAGAAGGTTAAAGTGAGGAAGGGAAGTGAAATTCGAGTTTAATTCAATAAAAATTAGAAAACTGAGTTTTGATGGGATTTGGAAAGGGGGATCCTTCCTCCAAGTGTCCTTACAATATTAGGAAGCCATAGGAACCCTTTCCCAAGTGGAAAAGGCGTTTAAGTGAGGAAAAGAATGGGTTCTTCGGAATTGAACAAGAATTGACGACCGGACAGGCAGTCGCTATTTAAAATGATGCCCGTGCGGAGCTAATTTTGAGGCATTTCGAAACGGATTCGGACTTTCTGAAATTTGAAAAGAATTGGCGACCTTGAGGAAGTCGCTATTTGGGAATTAATACGAGTTCCGGACGGATTTAAAACCTCAAAATATAGCAACGAAATTGACGACTTTGCACACGGGCGCTATTTCATGAAATAACGACTTCCATGAAGTCGTGGAATCAAAAATAATCCGATTTTGGCTCAAAATGTGAAGAAAAGAATTGACGACCTTCCAAACGGTCGCTAATTAAAGAAATGACGCCCCCTGATGGGGCGCTATTTAAACGGCGCCCGGGTCCCTGCCACCAATTGATTTAAGGCCCGGAAAAATGGAGAAAAAGCTCAGAAAAATCTAGAAAAATGGGAAAACATGTGGAAAGCTTGGGGAAGTTGGATATTCAAGAAAAATGAGGAAAAACCACTCAAATAAGTCAATTTGAGGGTTAAATGGGACATCACAGTGTAATAGGAGATATGCTCAAAATAATGTCAATTTTGGCGTGTCTACAGTTACCCCGCCTTGGCTTCTGCTTTGCAAGGGAGTAACACGGAGTGGAATGGAATAAAATGAAGTGAAGCAACATGGAATGGAATGAAATGGAATGAAATGAAGTGAGAGCGAACTGAAAAGCAGATGCCAAGGTGTGATGAGACACGCAACCAACACCACCTGATAGGAATTGAATCAAAAGCTCAGAATGATGTAATCTTGAGAAGATTCAAAGAAAATCAACAATTGTTTGGATAAAAGGAAGGAGTGTGCACGCGGGCACGAAAGAGATAAAGAGAGTGATCAACTTCTAACATGGTGGAAGTACCCCAGGTCACAAACCTGTAGGTTTCACCATTGGGGAGCGGTTACCAGCCAGTGTGAACGTGCTGCAGCCAAGGTAGATCAAAGGAAAAGGAATTGCATGAGAGATAGAAATCCAAACAAAGGAGTTTTCAGGGAAGCGGCCCAAAATGGCAGTAAGGTGAACTGAGGACACAATTCGGCATGGAATATCTCGAATCTTGGAAATTAGAATTATCTTTACCTTCAAAATCAACTTATCAGAAGGGTTTTCCAAAGTTAATTCAAATTCCTATATGAATTCATGCTGGGTTTAAAGGGAAAAGTAAAGCAAATGAAAATATAAGATAATCAAGGATAATATTGCTAAGCTGCCAAGACTGAGTCAAGAAACTGATTTCGCGAGCTGATACTAAGCCGAAGCCCGTTTATCCGCGCACCAACTCGTAAAAAAGGAACTATCGTCCCCAGTCTTGGACGGCTCAACGGCCTATCCGTGCGACTAAGATGCCTCTGGAATCGTCATTATTTTTGATGAAGGGGAACTCAAATTCCAAACTTACCAAAGCCACAAGGTCCTTGATATAATCTAGTAGCGTATGTAACATATAGTAGAATGCATACAGGGAGATGGTGATAGCAATGAGCATGTGGGGAACTGAGATCATGTGCAAACACCGTGTGACTTTGATGATGATGCCCAGTCGGTGGGACCAAGAGCTTCTTATCCTGCGCTCAAAATTTCATTAGCTCCACTATCACTTGTTAGTTGTGACGGGTGTCTAAAATAATTTGGGGGAAGGATCTAATTTTAGAATCTGTCCCACCGTGATCACCAAAATATGTAGATCTAAAATTAGACCTTCCCCCAAATTGATGATTTTAATAAGTGATGATTTAACAAGATATAGAACTAAAATCAATGATAAAAGGGGGGTCACATGTAATAATAAAAATTCGTGATCGCCACTGAGGCCAACAACATGCCAAGTAATATGAAGATCAAAATAAGGGCATGTTACATACCTCAGAAATTCAAGGAAGGCCAAGAGTTGGCCTGGGAAGGAACGCGCTATATCTTCCTAGCGCCTTCTCAAGATCGTGCTATGTTCATATGGCGCGATATCAGACAAAAAGCGGGATGAACTGGATTCGTTTCTTCCTTGCTCCAAGGCCGGCCAAGGTGCAAGGGCTCCACGTATCAATCTTCTAGTGCCTACAAACAATCATAAACAACAAAAAAAAGGCCCATTAGATCATAATTTATGTAGAATCTGTCCTTATTCTTAATCAAAAGCATATAAGTGAAGGGCTAGATCACCTGGGGTTTGGTGGTTTTTAAACCCCTATGGAAGGGCCAAAAATAGGTTTGCTGTGTATGAATGCGTGTATTTTGTAAAAGAAGTCTTTTTGAAATCAATATGCAATGTTATGCGAGGATTGAAATAAACGAATTGGGGAGAAAAAAAAGTAAGAACGAGGAAGAACACAATAAGCCCCAAAATACTCCCTTGGATGTGTGAAGAGCAAGGAATTATTGATTTGGAACGAAGAGCAGCCTCCTCCTCGTCAAGATCTCGAGTTACATCCCCTCAGAACGACGACCAGGGGTCCAATTTATAGGCGAAGGATCAAGAACGAACCCTAGGTCGGAGTTCGGTCCAATCTAATGACTTGGTGGCTCAAATCAAGGCAATCTTGCCGATTAATGAGGGGGAAAGACTCCTATTAGGATTAGGAACCTTCCTTTGGATGAAGTATGATTGGAAACTTACCAAAATAAGGACCCAAATCGAAAAAGGGGAGTCCAGGTCAGACTGGGTTTCTGCCTGAGAATGCGCTAGCATTATATAGCGTGTTCTTCATGAACGCGCTATAACGATATAGCGCGACAACGACTGGTTCGCCAAATGACTAAAAAAAGAATAAATACCCTTTGGACAGTTGTTTTAATCAAATATCAAGTAAGAATGACATCCAGAGTGGATGCTATAAAGATCAAATATCAAGAAATAATGACTGTTCAAATGATCATTTAATTAGGTCCATAACGTGCTATGAACAAGAAAGTGATGTGAGTGAATAGCGCGAGAATGTCAAATTCGAGACGATATCCAAGGTACGGAAATTGAATTGTGGGGCCAAGAATAGGGAGAAATATCCCAAAAAATCAACCAATTATGGATCAATTGGGGCATTAACTAGGAGAACAAAGAAATTGCTCAACTTATCAGCCAAAAATGGGTGTCTATAGCAGCCAATGGTGAAAATTAAACCTGCAAACACAACTACAAAACTTAGGCATTTTATGTATTTCTTGATTATTCATTCTTTAAATTCTAGCCCATGGCTCTACCCAATCTTACCGGGAAGGTTCAAGACACTATCTAATTTCTAGATCAACATCTAGAACCTATATCAAGGGAAACCTAGGGTTTATGAAACCTAGGCTCTGATACCACAAAGACTGTCACGCCCCGATGCGGAATATCGAGGCGCGACGAGTCATACATTCGTGTCGATCAGAGCATGTATAATAGGGTCCAAACCATAAGAAGAGATAAGAAGAAAATATAATTCTATTTCATCGAAAAAAAGTTTTACAACATTCTTAAGCCTTAAGAGGCATAATACAACTTCCAAGTACATAATTCTAGCAAGAGCAACCGCTCATAAACCTAGGTAACTAAGGTAAACTTGATCCCTCGTTCACTCTAGCCCATTCCCATGAGTTTGGGGTTCATCATCGAAATTACCTGCAATGTTAACCGGAAAACGTAGGGTGAGCGAAACGCTCAGTAGGAATTTATATCTCTATACCATGCATATTAAAGTAATTAACATTTTGGATAGTTATCGTGCTATGTCGGGAAACGTAAATAAAACATGGAACATGAATATGAGATATAGTAAAGAAATGCCAGTAATTGGAATCACAAGTAGACAAGATATCAAGAAATGAAGTTCAAGTAGAGATCATGTAGAAAGTAATTTCATGGAATTTGTACATTTCATACAAGTATGTACAAGTCAAGTAATTCAAGTAATTCATGTATTCAAGCAAGTAATTTACGAACTGTGGAATGCCGTAAATGAATCTAGCAAATCAAGCACTTCGGTGTAATGCCACACCTAGTCAATCAACTCCCATGGGCACTAGTACTTTCGGGCGCTCCCCCCCAAGACCAGATCGGGCCCCATTAATTCTAGGTATTGGGATTATGGATCATAGACCCCAAGTATATTTAGACATCCACGTAATATTTATGGCCATTGAATTTCAAGGTAAAGCTCTTGGAATAAGGTACAAGATTATCATTCAAGGGTCAAGTGGTTGGAAGAGAAATCCCAGAAGGATTTAAGGCATAATGTTTAACGACATTAAGTCGATAAGGAATTGAATTTGTCGGACATGGCACAATCAGCCTTTGCGGAAAACCTCATAAAACGGGTTTAGATCAAGTTTTTCACAGTCGGGTGTTTTAGCTAGAACCCGAGGAATTACGGCCAGGTAAGAGGTGAGACAGTGGGATGCTCCCCTCATATACATGAGGTCCTAATTAATAAACTACTTGTCCACTTAAAGAGTTTATGCAAGTAACCCATGTGATTTTTAAAGATGATATCTACTCCATTCAGAAGCTAGAAAGATAATAGAGTTCGAGATGGCAAGGATAATTTGAAGGTAACAAGAACTAGGAAGGAAGCTTAAGCCCATAGAATATAAATCTTATCTTTCGTATCCTAATTTATTCATGTGTGGGACTCACATGATATGCAACAATATATAATTTAAAATTTAAAATTTATAGATACAGTATGCTGGATGATATATTGGTTTAGATATATCCTGAAAACATCGAGAAACGACGTGCGGAGATTAGCGAAAATCCCCTTTTCGGCGTGTTTATGATGCCTCTTCAATATATTAGCTATAACATGCTTAATAAAAATTCAAGAAAATAGTACCAATGGAAAGAGCACTTGAAAACACACAAGATGACATGATTTGTTGAAGATTTTGCATGAGAGACACCTACCTTTAATCGAATTGAAGAGGAAGGGAAAACTGGATGAAATGTTCAAGAGCTCCTTTTCTCCTCCAAATCACACCTCCAAATCTCCTCCAATCCTTCCTTCAATGTAGCAAATGCCTCAGGGGTGATTAAAGGGTTTGAGATGGGCCTATTTATAAGAAAAGTTTGGCCAAACTAGTCAAGATTCCTCCCTCCCAAAAATCAAACTTCTCCACTTTGAATGTAACGGTCAAAGAAGAAAATTCCAACTTCTCTTCTTAATCTAGCCTTAATTTGGTGTGAACACATTGGTGTGAACACATGGGAAAAGTCTTAAATTTGTGTGAACATATGGGAAAAGTCTTAATTCGGTGTGAACACATGGGAAAAATCTTAATTTGGTGTGAACACATGGGAAGAGTCTTAAATCGGTGTGAACACATGGGAAAAGTCTTAATTCGGTGTGAACACATGGGAAAATGACTAATCCATGGTGGGCTATGATATAGGGTTTGAATTTTATGACAATCTTCTAGAAATGAGATTAATTTAATCATAAAAAGGGGTATTAAACATGTGTTACGAATTTTAAGCCTATTTAACCCTTTTTAACCCATTAGCACATAATCCAGTCCATTATGGGTTATCCAATGGCCCAATACTCAATCATAATCCATTCTAAGGGATTTAATTAGGTCTCCTCTACTTTTTCCGAAATATAAAATATAAAATATTTAATTTTAATTTATTTCAAGAAAATTCAATCATCTAATTTATTTCGTATAGTAACAATGTAATTTCATCATTTTCTAATTATTATAATTATATAACTAAATTACATTTTTTAATTTATCCATTTATTTTGTTCGGTTTCTACAATTACACCCTCCCCTACTTAAGAGAATTTGGTCCCCAAATTCAATACATGGATTTTATGGAGAGTGTACTTACAGTTGAATAGCTCGGGAAATCTCCTGCGCATGGCTTCTTCCGCTCCCATGTAGCATCTTGATCCGATCCTTTATTCCACCAAATTTTTACTATGGGAATGGTTTTATTTCGAAGTTGACGTACCTCTCGATCAATGATTTTGTAAGGCCTTTGCTTGTACGTCAAATCTTTTTTAATCTCCAGATTATCATAAGTGATAACGTGGAACGGATCATAGACATATTTTTTTAACATAGAGATATGGAATATATCATGAACTCTTGTCAGCTGTGGAGGCAATGCTAGACGATACACCACTTCTCCCTCTCTTTCAAGAATTTCAAAAGGGCTAATGAATCTTGGTGTAAGCTTACCTTTAATACCAAACCTGCGAATATCATGACCAGGGGAAACCTTGAGAAATACATGCTCTCCCACTTGAAATTCCAGGTCTCACCTTGGGTTATCAGCATAGGACCTTTGCCTATCTTGGGCCATCTTGAGTCTTTCTCTTATCACTTTCACCTTGTCGGTTGTATCTCGAACAAGGTCAGGGCCTAGAATTTGTCTTTCATCGACCTCGTCCCAGCATATAGGTGTACAGCAACTTCTTCCATATAATGCCTCAAGCGGTGCCATTTGAATGCTAGCTTGGTAGCTATTATTGTAGGCAAATTTTACTAAAGGTAAATGCTCGTTCCAGCTTCCCCCGAAGTCTATAACAGATGCTCTTAGCATATCTTCCACCACTTGATTAGTCCTTTCGGTTTGTCCATCAGTTTGTGGATGAAACATAGTGCTAAAATTCAATCGGTTCCCTAAAGAGTATTGTAGACCCTTCCAGAATTATGAAGTAAATCGAGGGTATCGATCATAAATAATGGTGATAGGGACACCATGTAATTTAACAATCTCCTTTATATATAAAGCAGCCAAGATATCCACAGACCATCGGCTTTTAATAGGTAGAAAATGAGCCGATTTAGTTAAACGGTCTATGATCACCTATATCCCATCATGTCCACCTCTTGATTTAGGCAGTCCCATGATAAAATCCATCCCTATACTCTCCCATTTCCATTCCGAATTTCCAAGGGATGTAGTTTTTTAGCATGCTTTTGATGTTCTGCCTTAATTTGTTGATAAGTAAGGCAACATGACACATAGTCCGCTATTTCTCTCTTCATATTGGGCCACCAATAATTTCTTTTAAGGTCTTGATACATCTTGGTTGCACCAGGGTGAACAGTATACTTAGATTTATGAGCTTCTTCTAAGATCATCTTCTTAGTATCATTATCATCCAGAATGCAAATACGACCTCGAAATAATAATCTTCCGTCATTTGCAATAACGAAATCCGGTCGTTGCTCCATATCAGCCTTAATCTCTAATAATACAGAGTCATTCTCTTGTAACTTGACTAGATCTTCAATCAATGTAGGTTGTGTCTGGATATGGGCTATAAAGCAATCTTCTTTCTTCATATTAACATCTAAAATCAACTTAGCAAATTTAGAAATAAGATTAGTCATACCTTTCAGAAGACTTGATAGCTTTCCCACTGGTTTTCTATTGAGCGCATCAACTACAACATTTGCCTTGCCTGGATGATATTGAATATCGAAATCAAAGTCCTTGAGATACTCCAGCCATCGCCTTTGCCTCATATTCAACTCCTTTTGAGAAAAGAGGTATTTCAGGCTCTTGTGATCTGAATATACAGTAAATTTCTCCCCATAAAGATAATGACGCCAAATCTTCAAGGTGAATATGACAGCGGCCAGCTCCAGGTCATGAACAGGATAATTCTCTTCATGCCGCTTCAATTGTCTTGAAGCGTAGCAAATCACCTTGCCATTTTGCATCAGCACACACCCTAGGCCAATGCCGGATGCATCAGTAAAAATTTCAAATCTGCCACCTTCAACAGGCAATGCCAGTACAGGTGCCATGGTGAGATGCTCCTTAAGAGTCAAGAAATTTTCTTTACATTCCTTGGTCCACTCGAAAGGATTTTCCTTCCTAGTGAGTCTTGTTAAAGGAGCGGCGATTTTGGAGAAATCTTTGATAAATCGCCTATAGTAACCAGCCAAGCTAATGAAACTCTGAACTTTAGATACAGTGTTCGGTCGGCTCCAGTTCTTAACAGCTTCAACTTTAGAAGGATCTACTGAAATGCCTTCTTTAGAAATAATGTGGCCAAGAAAAGAAACCTCCTTAAGGCAAAATTCACATTTGTTCAACTTAGCATAGAGTTGGTGTTCCCGTAAGGTTCGCCAAGCAACCCCTAGATGTTCCTCGTGTTCCTCTTTTATCTTAGATTAGATAAGGATATCATCAATGAAGATGACCACAAATTGGTCAAGATAAGGCCAGAACACATTGTTCATTAGTTGCATAAATGCTGTCGGGGTATTAGTTAACCCAAACGGTATTACCACGAATTCATAGTACCCATATCTACTTCGTAAAGCAGTCTTGTTAATATCTTCCTCCTTGATTCTTAGTTGATGATAGCCTGACCTGAGGTCGATCTTGGAGAATTACTCTGCGCCAGAAAGTTGGTCAAATAGCTCATCAATACATGGCAGTGGGTATTTGTTCTTGATGGTAAGTTGATTCAACTATCGGTAGTCAATGCATAACCTGAGGGAACCGTCCTTCATCTTGACAAATAAGACCGGCGCACCCCAAGGGGATGTGCTAGGTCGAATAAAGCTTTTTTCTAACAGCTCTTGAAGTTGTTTCTTTAATTCTTTCAACTCCGTGGGGGACATCCTGTAAGGAGCTATTGACACGGGTGCTGCTCTGGGAACGAGTTCAATGGAGAAGTTTACTTTCCTGTCGAGTGGTAAACTGGGTAGATCTAATGGGAACACATCGGGAAATTCATTCACAATGAGAATATCTTCTAAGATGATTTCCTTGGATTCAATGGTGACTACGGAGGTAAGAAAAGCTTCACATCCTTACGAAATGAGTTTGCAAGTATGAAGAGATGAAATAAGGGTAGGATGTTTCCTATACTTGATGCCAAGGAAAGAAAATCACGGGAGACCTAGTTTCCGAAAAGAGATTCTCCTATTGCGATAATTTATATAGACATCGTGGTCTACAAGCCAATCTACACCTAGGATAGCATCGTAGCCTTTGATGTCAAGGCATACGAGGTTTGCAGGGAGATTATGACCTTCTACCATTACCTCACTATCGGGGTAGTGAGTTGTAAGTTTAGTTCTGGGACCTAAGGGTGTGGTGATTGCTAGGTCCGAGGGTAGAGGAACTGATGAAACTGGCAAGGTTTTTGCAAAAGTAGTAGATATAAAGGAATGAGAAGCACCAGTATCAAATAACACACATTGAGGATGGGAATAGATTTGAACAGTACCTTCCATTAGCCCATCATTCTTGGGTGCTTCTTCATCATCCAGAACAGCATTAAGACGAGCCTGTCGCTTGCGTCCACCGCTGGAAGATTGATCCTTCATAAGTGGGCAATCCGGCATGCGGTGCTCACGGCTTCCACATCTTAAGCAAGCACTGAGACGCTTCCAGCACTCCTTGGTCATGTGGCCAAATTTCTCGCAAAATGTGCAAGCCGCGATGACATGCTTATCTTCCTCCTTCGCCTTTTTGTTCTTGTGGTAGCCACTAGCACTCCCATTCCGGGATCTCTTCTTGCTATCATGGGATTTGTAAGGTTCTGTGATGCTGAACTTCTCCATCTTTCCACACCGATCAGACTTTCGGCACGGCTCCTCCCCTTTGCCTTAGAGTTTATCCACCTTCTCCAAGGTTCGTTCACACAAGTGTGCCCGTTGGACCATCTCTACATAGGCCTGAATATTTTGCGAGCCAAGTTGTTGGATGAAGATGGGTCGCAGCCCGTCGATGAAGCGATTAACTTTGCGAAGATCCGTGCTCACTAAATGTTGAGCATATGGTGCTAGGTGAGAGAATTGTAACTCATACTCCGCCACCGTCATCATGCCTCGACGCAAAGAAGCGAACTCTGCCGCCTTCCTCTACTTGACATGTTCGGAGAAGTATTTTGCTCGGAAGAGTGTGAGAAATCTCTCCCAAGTGTGTGGTGCATCTTGAGGCGGGGCCGAAATAAACTTCCACCAAGTACGTGCATCCTTGTTGAGTTGGAACGTGGCGAGATGAACCTTCTCTTGATCGGCACATTACATGACCTCGAATATACTGTTCATTTCATCTATCCATTTTCAGCCTCGTCTGGGTTGGAAGAACCTGAAAATCGTGGAGGATTTAAACTTCAGAAGTTGCGGTGCAGATCACCAGCACCAGCCCTCGCGCCGGCTTGATCCATATTTTGTAAGGCCTGAGTGAGACCCGCAATAGTTTGTTACATTCCAGCCCAATCAACATGGTGAGCAATTGTAAGAATGAGGTACTTGAGAAGAGTAATAGATTTTTTAATTCTAATGGAATTGGTGGGGTTAATTTTAGAGATAAATTCTAATTACTATCTCATCCCAGGTTTTACCCAATTGCTCTCAGGGGTTGGGAATTTTCTTTCCTTGTTTCACAGGTAGGGGTCCTTAAGCCTTGGACTTAACCTTTGACATGACATCTTTCCTAGGAATAAGTAAGTCCTAAGATCTATGCTCTGATACCACTTTAACTGTCATGTCCCGAGCTTTTAATACAGCGAAAGGAATCTCAGGAACGTGGACAACTGACATGGTAAGCCTCTCGCAAGCAAGAAATCAGAGCGCAAGATAATCACATAAAAGTAATTGCATAAGTAATTGCTCAAAACTCCAACTTTATTTCATAATAATAATAACCAAAAGTACATAAGACCATTGCTTTTGACATCTTTACATCATATGACTCAAGAAATCAAAAATTACAATATGACTCGACTAGACACTAGATAACTAGGGCTCCTCTCATTCCAATGGACCATCAATCGCTCTCGGACCTGCTACTTGCATAATCCGAATCTGATTCACTAGTATTTCCTGAAAAGATGAGAAAGTAGGTATGAGCACACTTGCCCAGCAGGTATCTTCATATCAACATGAAGGTAATATTTAAATGATTAATGTTTTAGCTCTGGAATTAAGATAAAATGGGAATACGGTAAATCATACAGCATAAACTAAAATAACCAAGAGTATAAAGTCATGAGATATCTGAGCAAGTAGACATGATCGAGTATATAACATGAACAAGTAAGATTTAATCATGTAGATGTAAATTTGGCCTTTCATGAACAAGAAAGTACGAGCATGTAATCAGAAAGTACTTACACAACCTTGTAAAGGCTATATACTAGAAAGTCATACCAAGCATGTAATTTTAATCTTAAGCCTCGTGGTTTCCACTCGTCTATAAAAAAAGTACTCCCGACGCAATGCGACACCAGTGTTCATCGTACCCCATGATTTTTAGCACGTTTCCGGCCATCGACCGTGGGGGATAGTGTCGAGCCCTTGGACACCGTCCGTGCCCACTCTTGCATCTTCAAGTTATAGATCAAGCTAATTCCACGAGATAACAATAATTTTGGCAAATAATTTTGATTTCAAATAATAGGTTTCATGACCAAGTAACCAAGGTATAGAACATTCCAAAACTGATATGAGATTTCAAAGAAGAATTAAAAGAACACTATGCTACGGCGGCATTCTGACAGCATAACGGTACATTAATTAAGTTTCATAACTTAACATTAACTTGTTACACATAGGTTTGGGATCCAGATAATCCTAAGAACATCCAAGAAGAGAATTTAAACAACTCTTGGGTCAAACCTCGGGTTATGAACCTGACAGAAAGAGACGGTCATTTATTGGTCTGTTTCATGCAGAAGACGGTCACAGTCAGGCCGCTTAAACAATACTAGCGGTCCAGTGAAGGCCGCAACAAAACTGTGTCAACCAGAACGAAGGGAAAGTCGACACTTGAGGAATTCTCAAACAATAGCGGTCTCAAGGTGGCCGCCACTTCATCTTTTCTAGGCCCCGATGATCGACGATGGCGTATGGTCTTGATTCGCCTCTTTATTTTGAGTCATATGATATTTTTTTTTCCCTTATGTGAGTCTTGTCATGTAATTTCCCTTTGTATTTGAGTCGTGTGCCTAGGTTAGCAAGTTATTTATCTATGTTTAGAGTCAAATGGGCCTCTAATCGATCAATTGGGCCCATTGAGCCACCCTTGGACATGCTTGGTCTTTGGTGTAAATGTCAAGGGTATTATGGTCATGTAGAATGTTGGGCTCCTATAAATAGGACCCTAACCCCATTGTGAAAACTAATGAATAGTTGAATGATAATTTGAAATCCAGTTGAGTGTTCCTAGAGTGAGAAGCTCCTCCTCTCCCCTCCTCTCTCTCTCTTCACCCCCCCTCTCTCTAGGGGGCAAGTCCTTCTCTCCCCTCCCCCCCAATTTCAAAATTTTCTCTCTCTCTACCTCATTCAATCCTCATTAAGACCCCTCCCCCTTCCCCATACATCCATTCAATTCCCCTTCAACCCCAAGGTAGAATCTCCACCTTCTAGGCACCTCTTCATTCTCCCAAGCAACCCCTCCTTTTCCCCAAGCAACCTTTCCCATTCCCAAGCACCCCTTCACCTCTCCCAAGCCAAATTTGAATTTTCCCACTCCCTCTCTCCATCCCCATCCCCTTGGGTCGCACTCCACCGTTCCCCTCCTCTTTGCTTGGTTGAACTCCCCCATCCCTCATCCTCCATCTTGGCTGCACACCCTGCCAGCCCCAGCCCAATTTCCACCTACTCCAGCACCCCTAGCTCCGCCCTCCCCACCTCCCAGCCACCTCCATCAACCTCCCAACAACCCCCTATCACCATCCACAGCC
This sequence comes from Amorphophallus konjac, assembly GCA_022559845.1. Taxonomy (NCBI): domain Eukaryota; kingdom Viridiplantae; phylum Streptophyta; class Magnoliopsida; order Alismatales; family Araceae; genus Amorphophallus; species Amorphophallus konjac. Next base: position 221,142,656 of record CM040119.1, read on the forward strand.
ATCAGACCCTTTCACCTTGCTGTCTCTTCACCCCTTCCCACCCCTATCTTCATTTATCACCACCATTCACTATCCAATTCGCAGGCAGCAGCAGAGCTACAAGTTTCAGGATCGACCACGACAGCAACTTAGAGTTCCTGGTGGCAAGCCCTATATTTCTGGAAATATCTTCAAGTCAGCTTCGTAGGCGAGGTGATCCCGCCTCAATCCGAGTTCGGAGCTGCCCAGGAGGTTTGTTCTCGTCAGGCTGCGCGTCCGGCATCTGGGTGGAGATCAGAACCACAGTGCAGAAGCTCCTGAGTCCGCATCCCAATTTCCCTTGGTGCGCCATTTGACCGGGACAAGATACTACCAGTCCTCTATCCAACGCAGCAAGCAGAGAATCATTCGGAGTTCAGAGCTCCCCGTTCCATTTAATCTCCCCCGAGTGCGCAGGTCAGTCCAGTCAGACCAAGCACAGACACCCCTCCACTCTACGGGCTCTTTCTCTCTGCTCCGACCTCCCCTGGTGACCTTCCTGGTTGGTGCTCGAAGAGGACTTGGCCACGTTAACATCTGTTTTGGTCCCGCATCGTTCGGACTTCGAGGGTGTTCCTGACGACTTTGTCTTCCTGCCGCAGTGTTCTGGAATCAGTCCAAGCCAGAATGAAGTGGTCCAGTTCCAGAGCCTGCCCCGGCCTTCGACGACATTTGGAAATCCCACAAAAAATCAGGAGCCCTCCCGGGTCAATCAGCGAAGATTTGGCACTAGTTTTGGTGACTTTCAAGTCCGGCAGAGCCCATGGTTGTGTCAACAGTGACTACCTGTCAAGCAGTTCCAGAAGTGGGCAGAACCGGCAAAGTAGTCAATCGGCGCCCTCTTTAGTTATCCCCCCCTATCCCACCTGGCCGGCTTAGCGCCCCTCCCTACGTGGAGGTAGTGTTTGAATGTAACCTTTAGTTCCCCGCCCCTAGTCCATCCCTCCTGCGTGAGGAGTAGTTCATGTAAACAATTAAACAGGGAGAAGCTTCACCGACGCAGTGTGCGGGGAAACCACACTTCCCCGCTCGCCCACGTCTCCGACCGGGGTCAGTTTCTTAAAACCGGCCAAGTAATCTCGCAACCCTTGCTAATATTTTAGTGCTTGTTTAATTAATATCCGTCAACGCTCCGCTGGAGTGTTAGAGAGCACCCAGTCCTTAAAGCACCCTTGCTTTCGAGTGACCACTATGGAGGAAGCGAGTGATCCGAGTCCCTTGTGGCACTCGGTCAGCCCTTCAAATTTGGGTTTCCATATCTTTGGGGGGGGATAACATTCATAACCTTGCTGGCCCTCTACCAGCAAGGGCCTAGTCCCACCACCCTCGACTCGACATCATCGAGTCACCCTTGGGTTGAGTGTGCGCACCGGTGAGCGACCGTCTTCGATAGTCTCTATGTTGCGAATTGTGCTTGCTATGGATAAGTCCAAGGGGTTCTTTGTCTAGTTGCTACATTCCATAGGGTGTATCACATCAAATTGGTATCAGAGCATCATTACATCCTTAGGTTGTTTCACATCAAATTGGTATCAGAGCAAGTCATTAACTTGTCTCTACAAGTCTAGTCCTAGGGCACATTTTCATTGGAGTCATCATCGGTCCAGCCCGTGCATTGTCCACCCACCATTGTCATCATTGAGTCTTAGGTCAAATGTCCCCTCTCCCAATCATATCCCTTGCATACCTACCCAATGGAGAGCCCACAGAAATTGATTTCATTGACTTGGAGTCCGATAATTGGGTATCCCCCGATATCGTTGCCTCTCTTTCTTGGACCGGATAAATTGTGCTCAACGGAGACCAAGTCTTCGTTGAACTCCATAAATGGTTCGGGAAGACCAAATACTTTGATGGAGCTTGGTGTCAAATTAGTACTTTGGCGGGCCCTTGCATAATCCTAGGGAAACCATGGCTAGATGAATGGAATGCCACCCTCGACCTAATGCGTCGGTCTTGCCCTGTACATCCACCACACCTTCCGGGAGCCTTTAAATTCAACAACCTTTTACGCTCCCATCCGCCAGAGTCCCATCCTTGTTCACCACCCCGAGTGCACCACACGTCGACTATCATCACCCCACCCTCAAAAGATCTTCCCACCCCATTGGCTTTAGAAGAGGTAGCCCACCCACTTAGCCACATGGAGACAAATGTCCCTCCGGACCCAATCCCCTCCATGGAGGGCACCCATGTCCAAATTGAAGGGGAAGCCTCGCACGAGGATCTTCACCCTACACCACCCTCTCTAGTTGAGGCCGAGCTCATCTTGTAAGAACCCCTTGTTAGGTGGCTAAGGGAGAGCTCGATAAGAGATATCATGGTCCATACCTACCTACCCATGGAGCGAGACCTCCCTCTAGTGCCCATCCACACCACTCACACCACGATCCAATCCTACTACGAGGTAGATGGTTTAGATGACCTCCTCAAAGACCTAGAATGGCAGCTAGAGTTGACTTGCTTGTTGACCCTAGGGACGGCCCACCCAACAAACTTTACTTTCATCCACCCATGTGATGGGTCTATCACCTCGGTCTGCACCATTGGTTGCTACACTAGCGACCTCCTTTTCCTTCTCCCCATGGTGGAAGAACCCATCTCGGTCCACTCCCCTACCATTGAGATCCGAAGAACATTGGCTAACCCATCCACTCAATACACCGGCCCAATCATTCCAATAGAAGAGGATGACTCACCGCTGTGTGAGGGTCTTGAGGACATAGGGCCCCTCCCTCTAGGTAGCCCTTTCCATGATCCCTTCGATCCCTTCCTATGGGAATCAGGATACCCATGTGACCCGACTACCTTACCCACCACCCACCTTTTCCTACCACAACCCACCATGTTTGACCCCATCCACCCCTTCCTAGACTCGGGCCTCATATGGGAATCCACAATGAGGGAAGATCTACACCTAAGGAACAAGGAGGTGCCTCTCCCCAAGATGTCCACCTTCCTTGACCCTTTCGACCCTTTTGAATGAAAACTCCAAGGCCAAACCATACCCCAACACATCAAAGTCATTTTCGGGATAGAAAAACATATGTCTTGGCACCTCGAACCACTTGGCATGATTCATAAGTCGGGTACATTCATTCATATCACCCACATGTCAAGTAGGAAACATGAGTGGTCCGTATTCGGATATAATGGTCCACCTTCATTCATCATGAGTCTTAAGCATGTTAGGAGCATTCATGGATGTCCGAGTCCTCCGACACTCATCGCACACGCACATGATAGGTCCGCATTTGGATGCCCCAGTCCCCCAAGATTCAAAACCCTTGATAGGGAGTCTAGACATGCTCGGTCTATTTTTGGTTACCCAGGCCCACCCATCACCCCTAGGAGGTCAGCATTCACAAAATTGCATGAAAACCTTCGCAAGCACATTTGCAAAAACAATGAGATTTACAAAAGACAGGCCGACTCTCACCGACGCCACCAAGAATTCCGTGTGGGTGATTTTGTGATGGTGAGGATTGAGAGGCTCTCCCCGAGAGCTATCTCAAAACTAAGGCCTTGTGCGGTTGGTCCCTTCCAGGTTCTGAGGCGCATTGGCACGAATGCTTATGAATTAGACCTAGCTGAGGATTACGGAGTAAGTCCCACATTTAATGTGGTTGACCTGGTGCCATACAGCGGCCCCACTGTGGTACCCAGTGAGGATGTTGAGCCCATTCCCTCCTTTGAGAGAGCACCCACCCTTGAGAGAAAGCCACCAACCAAGAGAGACCAGCACGAGCAGGTTAAGCGGATATTGGATGAACATGTCACTACCACCAAGAGCAAGGCATATGAGCGCTATCTTGTTAGGTGGAAGGGCCGGCCTCCATCGGCAGATTCGTGGGAGGCCCTACTGCAGCACTCTCAGAGCAGGGAGGACTCTTACTCGACAGAGTCGAGTTCTCCGCACCTCGGGAGTATGATTAGGACATCTCCCGCCACTTCATCTTTTCCAGGCCCCGATGATTGATGATGGCGTATGGTCTTGATTCGCCTCTTTATTTCGAGTCATATGATGTATTTTTTTCCCTTATGTGAGTCTTGTCATGTAATTTTCCTTTGTATTTGAGTCGTGTGCCTAGGTTAGCAAGTTATTTACCTATGTTTAGAGTCAAATGGGCCTCTAATCCATCAATTGGGCCCATTGAGCCACCCTTGGACATGCTTGGTCTTCGGTGTAAATGTCAAGGGTATTATGGTCATGTAGAATGTTGGGCTCCTATAAATAGGACCCCAACCCCATTGTGAAAACTAATGAATAGTTGAACGAAATTTTGAAATCCAGTTGAGTGTTCCTAGAGTGAGAAGCTCCCCCTCTCCCCTCCTCTCTCCCTCTTCACCCCCCCTCTCTCTCTAGGGCGCAAGTCCTTCTCTCTCCTCCCCCCCAATTTTGAAATACTCTCTCTCTCAACCTCATTCAATCCTCACTAAGACCCCTTCCCATTCCCCATACATCCATTCAATTCCCCTCCAACCCCAAGGTAGAATCTCTACCTTCTAGGCACCTCTTCATTCTCCCAAGCAACCCCTCCTCTTCCCCAAGCAACCTTTCCCATTCCCAAGCACCCCTTCACCTCTTCCCAAGCCAAATTTGAATTTTCCCACTCCCTCTCTTACTCCCCATCCCCTTGGGTTGCACTCCACCCTTCCCCTCCCCTTTTCTTGGTTGAACTCCCCCATCCCTCATCCTCCATCTTGGCTGCACACCCTGCCAGCCCCAACCCAATTTCCACCTGCTCCAGCACCCCTAGCTCTGCCCTCCCCACCTCCCAGTCACCTCCATCAACCTCCCAACAACCCCCTACCACCATCCACAGCCATCAGACCCTTTCCCCTTGCTGTCTCTTCACCCATTCCCACCCATATCTTCATTTATCACAACCCTGCACTGTCCAATTCGCAAGCAGCAGCAGAGCCACAAGTTTCAGGTTTGACCACGATAGCAACTCAGAGTTCCTAGTGGCAAGCCCTATATTTCTGGAAATATCGTTAAGTCAGCTTCGTAGGTGAGGTGATCCCACCTCAATTCGAGTTCGGAGCTGCCCAGGAGGTTCATTCTCGTCAGGCTGCGCGTCCAGCATCTGGGTGGAGATCAGAACCACAGTGCAGAAGCTCCTGCGGCCGCATCCCTATTTTCCATGGTGCGCCATTTGACCGGGAAGAGATACTACCAGTCCTCTGTCCAACGCAGCAAGCGGAGCATCGTTCGGAGTTCAGAGCTCCTCGTTCCATTTAATCTCCTGGGGTGCGCAGGTCAGTCTAGTCAGAGCCAACACAGACACCCCTCCACTCTACGGGCTCTTTCTCTCTGCTCCGATCTCCCCTGGTGACCTTCCTGGTTGGTGCTCGAAGAGGACTTGGCCACGTTTACATCTGTTTTGGTCCCGCATCGTTCGGACTTCGGGGTGTTCATGGTGACTTCATCTTCCTGCTGCAGTGTTCTGGAATCAGTCTGAGCCAGAATGAAGTGGTCCTGTTCCAGAGCCTGCCCCGGCCTTCGACGACGTTTGGAAATCCCACAAAAATTCAGGAGCTCTCTCGGGTCAATCAGCGAAGATTTGGCACTGGTTTCGGTGACTTCCAAGTCCGGCAGAGCCCGTGGCAGTGTCAACAACGACTACCTATCAAGCAGTTCCAGAAGTGGGCAGAACCGGCAGAGTAGTCAATCGGCGCCCTCTTTAGTTATCCCCCCCTATCCCGCTTGGCCGGCTTAGCGCCCCTCCCTGCGTGGAGGTAGTGTTTGAATGTAACCTTTAGTTTCCCGCCCCTAGTCCATCCCTCCTGCGTGAGGAGTAGTTCATGTAAACAATTAAACAGGGATAAGCTTCACCGACGCAGTGTGCGCTGATACCAATTGAAGTCCCGCGATCAATGACACCCAAGAGGGGGGTGAATTGGGTGTTTACAAATTTTAAAGAAACTTTTGGCTTTTTACAAAATATGTGATAAACGTTAATTAGCAATTTGAAAACTATTTAACTAATTCTCCCAATCTCTCCGTTCCCACACGACCATATAACGAAAACAATCAAACCACAGAAATAACACACAATGCACGGCGGTTTTTAAGGTGGTTCGGATGTAATGACGGCAATCCTACGTCCACCCCTCACCAAATCCGGTGATACTTCACTTGGGGATAAATCTCCAAACGGAGACGACGCTCCAATCACACACGCAGGACGACACCTACCCACACACACGGGGACGCACCCCAACACACACACACACACACGGAGACGAGGTCTCCAACACGATCCAACAAGCTGATCAACAAAGCACACCCACGCTGCGACAAGTGCAGCACTCCGCACACACAAACACTAAGATCTAGATAAAACTACACACACGTAGATCTAAGAAGACCTACGTACATATGAATCAAATACAACACACACACACACGACCACGGATCCAACAACGATCCACACACACACAAGTTTTCACAGTTTATGAGGAACACAAATATAACACCCAAAACACAAAGGCAATGAGGCACAGTTTAGAAAAGTCCTGATTTGGCTTCCCTTTGAACGTATGCTGCTGATCTTTGAACGTGGCTTCAATCTTCACTTGAGCAAAGCTTGAAAGACTTCATATGGATCTTGAGAAATAATATTCTTTCACCTTTTAGCAGCCTTTTCTCGAATCGGTGCTTGCTTGCTTCTTCTTCTTTCTTGGAGGTTCCTAGCTTCAGCTTTGGCTTGAAACACCTTGGAGATGGATGAAGAACTTACAAAATGGAATATGTTTGCAAGAGTTTCCGCAGCCTTCTTCTTGCCTTGATAGCCTCCTTCTTGATCTCTCTTTGTTGGTTGCTTGCTTCTTCACTTGAATGGGGCTATATTGGCTTCAGATTTACCTTCAATGTGTTGAGGAAGGATGAAGAACTTCAGCTCGAAGCACTGTTCACGGAGGTGCTACAGTACCCGTGAATCTCCTCTTCTAGCTTCCCTTGATCTCTCTTGATCCCCTTGAAGCATTAGGGTTTCTAACTCTCTTTATGTGTTTTATAGCATTTGAATGGTCTATAGAAACCCCCCAGACCAGATCCACATTTTGTGGGTGATTGGGTGACTTTAAAATTAAAGAAATCCACGGAGAATGGCTCTTCTCGAAGTGGAAAACAAAGTCAACATATGTTGGCTCGGGGCTGGCGGTCGACCTATGGAAGATGGCGGTCGACCGCTACTGAGAAACTTGTAGAAATTTGATCCTTGGAATTTTAGGTCGACCTGGGGCGGTCGACCGCCAGTTCTGCAGTATGAGACTTTTCGCGTTTGGCGATTCTGGTTGACCGGAATGACCTAGTCCAATGGTTCTTGACAATAAATGACATATACCACATGTGTTGACCTGTAGAAAAGTAAGGTACTTATCCATACGTACGGTTTACCAGGCGACTGCCATGAGTTTGATCCTACAAGCAAGATAGTCAGGGTTAATACGATGTTCATTCACATTGAAGAGGTTATGAAACCTCTTGTCTCTTGTAAAACCAACATATGCAAACCAAGCATCAAGGTCATGTAACCGTTGCCATTTCCCATCTCAAACATACATAGATAACAAGAGCATGAGCAATCAACCACAAGTTTAGTTATCATCACTTAATCACACATTAAGTTTAGTTATCATCAAAATCATAACTTAACTATCACAACAATCATCAAAACCATAACTCAACAATCTCCCCCTTTTTGATGATGACAAACTTATTGATGATGACAAACGTAATGATGATGCCAAACTTAATGATTACTTATTAATGATGATACAACAGAGTGGATACAACAGAATGGCACATATATTTGTCTCCCCCTGTCACACACAATCATCAATTATTCTCCCCCTTTAACATAATCAAAAGGCTGGATAATGTAAATCTTTCTCCTCTTGTGACACGATCAACAATATCAACAACGCTGGAAGAAGCCAAGCGAGGAAGAACAAGCTTATCTCCCTTTGAAACAGCAATAGCCCATCTTATCAAATCATAAGAAGCAAAGGCAAATCATGGACGAACAAATGAATATGATTCCAATCAGAGGAAACCAATTGGTGATTATTCTCACAAATCAATATGATACCATCCAAAGTAAATATAGTCAAGCATGTATTGATACCAATTGAAGGTGGTGATTGGTAGGTTGGATATGAACCAATGGAGAAAGATGTTCACAAGATGAGATGTTCAACAGGATATCATGCAAAATCTAGATCCCATGTCAGATTTTCTCAACATGCAAGAGCAGGAGAACATAACAAGAGAGTTTATTTTGATTTTCAAGTTTTCTGATTTTTATATTTTCTGTAAATGCATAAAAACTCAATGCAAACATGTGACACTATGAATGCATGCAATGCAACTGAATAGACATGATGACAATATGAATGCAATCATATGAAACTCAATGTAAGCATACAATGGAATGAAAAACAACTAGGCCAATTTTTGAACTCAGAAACCATTTTCGGAATGTGAAGGATTTTCATATTTTGACATTTTCTATGATAATGCATGAAGCTATATACATGCAAATGATGCCATATGAGATGTACAACCAAACAAATACATATATATACATGCAACACAGCTCCCCCAGATTTGTTTAAGAACGGATATGTATAAGAAGGGTGCATGAGGGTCATGACAATCAGAATACACATGTGCAGCACATGGGAGATTGTACAATCATGTAGGAGATTCATGCAATTGCTAAAACAGTCAATCAACTTTCTGAATACATATTAAATCAAATTTCCAGGTGTGTAGGTGAGTAACATGAAAAATGATAGTTACAATATGGATATTCAGATTTTCAGATTAACACAAGGAGATATTTTACATACGGCACTTGTCACGCCCCGAACCGATAGCAGCGGAACGTGTTGTTTGCTCGGAACGTGACAGTTAAATAGTCGTGAATAATCAAGAGCAATGGCATGAGACCAAATAATTTGGAACAACAACAAAAATTTATTTCAAATATAAGTCTCTTACAAGATCTTGAAGACTCAACTATGTCACTATGAAAGAAAAGGAGATGGCGCACTAATAGACTTAGACAATATAACTAAATAAGAGACACCATGCTAGACTCAAGAAAGATAAAAGACCCGGGTTCACTAGATTTTGAAGCTCGCTTGCACACTTGTCCCTCCCATGTGAGTCTTGGTCTTGCTAGCCACCTGATTACCTGAAAAATGTTAGAATAGAACTGGGTGAGCGAACGCTCAGTATGAATTATATCTCAAGAACAAGCGATTGGTTTAAGTAATTACATTTTTGCATGCAAATGCAAGTAAGGCTATGCTTGTAGAAATAACCGAGCAAGTGAAATAAAACTAGCAAGAATTTAACAACGTCGTGCAAAAACTTTCAAGCAAGAGATATCCAAGAGAGATTTATAGAATATTGGCTATTTCACGCAAGTACTTGCCCATTCCGGGCCACGCTAGTCGAGTCACGCAAGTCAAGTCACGCACGCATGTAATATCAAGTAACATCACGAAAGAGAGAGTGTGTGGAATGTCAAAGATCAAACTAGTCATGCACTTCGGTGCAATGTCAGGCACCGTGATCAATATAACTCCCATGGGCACAAGTACTTTCGGGTGCTCCTCCCAGGACCAGATTGGGCCCTATATGCGCAGCATTAAAGATAGATCTAGACATCCACGATAGTTCATAGCCAATAAGGAGTTTCAAGAACAAGATTTAATAGAATGATAAGGTAAGATTTTCATGGAATTCAAGGGCAAGGCCCTTGAGTAAGGACAGACTTGCGATAAAATCCACGTGAAGCATAGAAACCATGACATGTCGATAAACTGGGTGGAATTGGCACCTAGATGGGTTGCCATGAATAACTTGAATAGATGACTAACAAGATAGTCACCAATTCAATGGACACGAAGCAAGCTGAAGAATTGGAACTTAACCATAGGATACCCAATTCAATATATTGCCTAGTGGAATGATCACTCATTCCACTGGCTAAGAGAATTCTCTCATGGGCCAAGAATAGCACCATGAAAGGGCCGGGTTACCACGTTTCTCCAGAGTGACGTGGCATTAAAATGGGTACAATGTGTTTAAGGTACAACCAGCTCAGTCGGCCTTGAGGGAATCCAAGGCTACGAGGAGACTTACGGAGGTCCCAATGACTAACTTGCTAGTCCGAAGGAATGGAATGTCCAACAGAGAGCTCGTATGTCACCGAGAGTTGAAGTGTATAACGTGAACCAATCATGAAACAGGGACTCCATCTACAGACGTGAGATGAGAGTGCTAGAAGACCCGCGGTATGGGTCAAAATCGGAAGAAAACGGTGAGAACATGAATACGTTAATTATAGAATTCATGTCCATCCAATTCTATAATTAACTATAATTAAATAAACTTATATTAATTAATTTCCATGAGTGACGTCATTTATTAATTAGCGTCTACATAGAGAGACATTAATTTTATGATTTTTATCTTAATTTATTTAACAAGAATTCACGTCAATATCTATTTAATTGAATAATTTCAAAAATATACATTCAAAGAGACATTAATTTATATAAAATAATTAGAAAAATAGAATATATGATAATTAGGAGAAAAATTCAAGGATTCCAAAAATATAATTTTTATAATTTTCTGTTGCATAGTTTAGTAGATATGGATTTTAAAAGATATAATTACAAGTTATATGTATATATATATATATTTATATATATATACTTAAATAATTTGACGACTGTTTACGATGGCGTCAAAAACACTTTGAACGACATCAACCTTGTCGTCATTTCAACAAATTCTCAATCTTCAAACCTCCGATTTTCGACGTACACATGTCGGAATCACGCGTTCTATATATCGAAATGACGGGCTCAAAAAACTCTACCTAATCGGACATTCAAAATAATTTTTCGTTGAGAGATGGGGGATCTTGAGATAGGGGGCACAAAAAAAGGTGCAACCACTCTCACTACCTCGGTCACCTCCCCAACACTACACCCATAAAATTTCATAGCCAAAGGACGCTCTGGTGATTAGAAACGAGTCGTCAAAAGAAAAATCTATAACTAGTATGCTACAGTAATAATGCTATTAACCGAGTAACATGATTATATATATATTAAATTGTTTACTTTATTTAATCTTATAACATATAAGGCATGACAATTTAGGAATAATCATGAGGATTTAAGAAGTATATTTATCCAGAATTTTTTTGGTGGGTGATTACTTGGTTATAAAAATCCTTAACGTGCTGAGATTATTTAAGATAATTAAGCAGTAAACTAAACTTAAGCAATCGATGGTAACAAAACATGAGTCTTAAACATGCAATTTAACTACTATTATCTTTGGGCTTCAGTTATTGAGAAAACCTACCTTTGTTGAAGATCGGAAGATGAACAGGTTGAATGAACTTCAAGAATCGATACTCTGTCTTGTACAGAGTATGGTGGGGGAAAGAGGATGGCGCCAAGGCTTGCAAGATGGGCTTTTAACTGCAACAGGAGGAAGAAAAGGAAGCGGAACCGCCCCTCTTTGTTGCAGTCACGGTCGCAGGATGAAGTGGAAGGAAGAAGACTCTCCTCCCTTGGTGGCTTCACTACAACCGGAGGAATGGAGGCTCGGCCGCTTCCTCACGTTCACAGCAACGTGACGAAGGCTTGGGTCTTTAATGCAGCAGGAGGAAGAAGTTAAAGAACTTCTTATGTTCTGCATGTACTGAATAGCATCAGGTTGTTGAAGAAAAGAGCCAACAGGTTTGGCTCGATGGAAGGGGGGTATTTATAGGAGAAAGAATCCTAATGAGTTCTAGGAGTTTGATTAGGACTAACATTTTCTAGGTAGAATCCTTACTAAACTTAATTACCCACGTATCGATCTCTTTCCCTAATCAATACTTACCCCGGATAACATCCATGTTCGATCCAAATACTAACGGGTTCTGTTGGAAATGACGTCTAGGATTGGAGCGTTATTTAAATAAATGACGCTCGTATACACAGTCGTCAATTCTTTAATTGACGACTTGCTCAGAGGCGTCATTCATCTTTCAGTATTTGTTAATTTAAGGTGTCACTATCTTCCTAGATTTTTATCTTTTTTTATTGATGTGATCTTGTTAGGAAATTTTAGGGGTATGACTTTTCCATTTTTCTCTATTTTGTCATGTAATTCGTTTTCCAAAATTGTTTAATTGAAAAATTGGCACTATTCATTTATAATAAAATAACGACTTTGTTTAAGTCGTTTCTTACGTAAACAACGCCTAAAGCAATGGCATCATTTACATTTTGGCTATTTCTCCACCCCCCTTGGAAGGACCGAAATCGTATATATGTCCATTCTATTATCTTTTATGTATTTAAATCTTATTTATATATATCCTTCTTCCTTTAAATAAAATTATATTATAACTATAAGAAATATAAAATTTTTCTAAATTATTAATAAAATATAAATTGATATTTTCTCTGAGATTTATTGATTCTTAATTCAAATAAAATTGCGTTGTGCATTAAATACTCACATAAAAATAACATGTTGTTCTTAAATTTATTATAATACAATAGTAGGGTCCATGAGTTCTTTTTTTGTGAGACTTCTTAGGCTGTCAGGGGTTGTGTACAGAGTTTGACCTTAATTATTTACGTTGTATTATATTACATTATATATATATGCACAGATATATGGATGAGTGGGTTGAGACTTAAGGGCCCTTATTTGTGTCAATATGTTGTTATCCATTTTTCCCAAGACTTGTTATTTGTCATATTCGTATTCTAAAGGCCCTTACAATGTGTGTGGGTTTCATATATCTAAACTCATTTGTTATTTACTAACCCTCGTATATCTATTAATAATTTGTATGTATATAGAGATTTTATTCCTCATAATTTCTTTAACTTTTATTTGTCCTTGTCCTGGGTATCAGAGGCAGGTTCGATCCTAGATAAATTTTTACTTCCATTCCAAAAGGTAATATTAACTAGTCTTTTATAAATTTTAGGAACCTTATTAACTATTTATAGAGATATGTAGATATCATCATGTATAGGTTATTTTTATTTTCAAACCGTAAATATATTTATTCCTATTTCAAAATTACCGGACGTTACACCCTCCCCCACTTAAAAGAATTTGGTCCCCAAATTCACATTATCCTTTACTCACGATGGAGAACTAGCTATAATGCGTAGAAGAAGTCTAGATATATTGAGTGGAACAAAACTAATTTTAGGAAGAATTAATTTAGGCTTAAGGGTGAGGGGTACCTTCCGTAACTTTTCCTTTGGCAAGTTTGGTAAAATCTTGAACTCCTCTTGGAGGCTTCTTGGTTAGAATAGGGCATTCCGCTATCTTATGATCTAAGCTCCCGCAACGCAAACACGCTCCCGAACTCCACCAACACTTTTTCGATTGGTGACCATATCTTCCACAAGATTTACACTTACCTTGCGAGTGATCTGTCGAAGTTCCCTTCTTATTACACTTCTTACATTTCTGGCATTTCTTACACCTTTGTGAAATATCACCATCGTTTATCCTTTTCTTGATAGTGATGAACTTTCCCGACTCATGGGCTTGATCTTTCCCTTCAACTCTTTCTTTTACTTCCACTGCCTTCTCTAGCTCCTGGGCTCTCCTAACAAGGTCCGCATAAGCTTGGACACCTACTAGTACCATCTCAGGAACAAAGCTTGGCCTAGACGCTTCCATTTTATCTAGGTTCCTGCAATGATGAGTGGGGAGATAATTTATTGATTCTAGAATTAATGTTAATGAAATGTAAATATTTTATCTTTCTTTTATAACTTTAACCCCAAGTTCTACCCATCTCTCACGAAATTCCTATAGGATGATCGAAAAGGATACTCAACCTATCTCTTGGACTTAATGCCCTAAGGGTTTGAAAGCCGAAGCTCTGATATGACTGACAAGAATACTTGACCTATCATTGAAACCTAATAACTAGAGGATATGAAAGCCGAAGCTCTGATACCACCTCTGTCACGCCCCGAACCGATAGCAGCGGAACGTGTCGTTTGCTCGGAACATGACAGTTAAACAGTCATGAATAATCAAGAGCAATGGCATGAGACCAAATAATTTGGAACAACAAAAAATTTTTTATTTCAAATATAAGTCTCTTACAAGAACTTGAAGACTCAACTATGTCACTATGAAAGAAAAGGAGATGACGCACTAATAGACTTAGACAATATAACTAAATAAGAGACACCATGCTAGATTCAAGAAAGATAAAAGACTCGGGTTCACTAGATTTTGAAGCTCTCTTGCACACTTGTCCCTCCCATGTGAGTCTTGGTCTCGCTAGCCACCTGATTACCTGAAAAATGTTAGAATAGAACTGGGTGAGCGAATGCTCAGTAGGAATTATATCTCAAGAACAAGCGATTGGTTTAAGTAATTACATTTTTGCATGCAAATGCAAGTAAGGCTATGCTTGTAGAAATAACCGAGTAAGTGAAACAAAACTAGCAAGAATTTAACAACGTCATGCAAAAACTTTCAAGCAAGAGATATCCAAGAGAGATTTATAGAATATTAGCTATTTCACGCAAGTACTTGCCCATTCCGGGCCACGCTAGTCGAGTCACGCAAGTCAAGTCACGCACGCAAGTAATATCAAGTAACATCACGAAAGAGAGAGTGTGTGGAATGTCAACGATCAAACTAGTCATGCACTTCGGTGCAATGCCAGGCACCGTGATCAATATAACTCCCATGGGCACAAGTACTTTCGGGTGCTCCTCCCAGGACCAGATCGGGCCCTATATGCGCAGCATTAAAGATAGATCTAGACATCCACGATAGTTCATAGCCAATAAGGAGTTTCAAGAACAAGCTTTAATAGAATGATAAGGTGAGATTTTCATGGAATTCAAGGGCAAGGCCCTTGAGTAAGGACAGACTTGCGATAAAATCCACGCGAAGCATAGAAACCATGACATGTCGATAAACTGGGTGGAATTGGTACCTAGATGGGTTGCCATGAATAACTTGAATAGATGACTAACAAGATAGTCACCAATTCAATGGACACGAAGCAAGCTGAAGAATTGGCATCTAACCATAGGATACCCAATTCAATATATTGCCTAGTGGAATGATCACTCATTCCACTGGCTAAGAAAATTCTCTCATGGGCCAAGAATAGCACCATGAAAGGGCCGGGTTACCATGTTTCTCCATAGTGACGTGGCATTAAAATGGGTACAAGATGTTTAAGGTACAACTAGCTCAGTCAGCCTTGAGGGAATACAAGGCTACGAGGAGACTTACGGAGGTCCCAATGACTAACTTACTAGTCCGAAGGAACGGAATGTCCAACGGAGAGCTCGTATGTCGCCGAGAGTTGAAGTGTATAACGTGAACCAATCATGAAACATGGACTCCATCTACGGACGTGAGATGAGAGTGCTAGAAGACCCGCGGTATGGGTCAAAATCGGATGAAAATGGTGAGAACATGAATACGTTAATTATAGAATTCATGCCCATCCAATTCTGTAATTAACTATAATTAAATAAACTTATATTAATTAATGTCCATGAG
Source organism: Amorphophallus konjac (assembly GCA_022559845.1). Taxonomy (NCBI): domain Eukaryota; kingdom Viridiplantae; phylum Streptophyta; class Magnoliopsida; order Alismatales; family Araceae; genus Amorphophallus; species Amorphophallus konjac. The sequence goes on from CM040119.1 coordinate 221,158,278, forward strand.
TGACGTCATTTATTAATTAGCGTCTACATAGAGAGACATTAATTTTATGATTTTTATCTTAATTTATTTAACAAGAATTCACGTCAATATCTATTTAATTGAATAATTTTAAAAATATACATTCAAAGAGACATTAATTTATATAAAATAATTTAGAAAAATAGAATATATGATAATTAGGAGAAAAATTCAAGGATTCCAAAAATATAATTTTTTATAATTTTCTGTTGCATAGTTTAGTAGATATGGATTTTAAAAGATATAATTACAAGTTATATGTACATATATATATATATATATATATATATATATATATATATTTAAATAATTTGACGACTGTTTACGATGGCGTCAAAAACACTTTGAACGACATCAACCTTGTCGTCATTTCAACAATTTCTCAATCTTCAAACCTCCGGTTCTCGACGTACACATGTCGGAATCACGCGTTCTATATATCGAAATGACGGGCTCGAAAAACTCTACCTAACCGGACATTCAAAATAATTTTTCGTTGAGAGATGGGGGATCTTGAGATAGGGGGCACGAAAAATAGTGTAACCACTCTCACTACCTCGGTCACCTCCCCAACACTACACCCATAAAATTTCATAGCCAAAGGACGCTCCGGTGATTAGAAACGAGTCGTCAAAAGAAAAATCTATAACTAGTATGCTACAGTAATAATGCTATTAACCGAGTAACACGATTATATATATATATTAAATTATTTAATTTATTTAAGCTTATAGCATATAAGGCATGACAATTTAGGAATAATCATGAGGATTTAAGAAGTATATTTATCCAGAATTTTTTTGGTGGGTGATTACTTGGTTATAAAAATCCTTAACGTGCTGAGATTATTTAAGATAATTAAGCAGTAAACTAAACTTAAGCAATCGATGGTAACAAAACATGAGTCTTAAACATGCAATTTAACTACTATTATCTTTGGGCTTCAATTATTGAGAAAACCTACCTTTGTTGAAGATCGGAAGATGAACAGGTTGAATGAACTTCAAGAATCGATACTCTGTCTTGTACAGAGTATGGTGGGGGAAAGAGGATGGCGCCAAGGCTTGCAGGATGGGCTTTTAACTGCAATAGGAGGAAGAAAAGGAAGCGGAACCGCCCCTCTTTGTTGCAGTCACAGTCGCAGGATGAAGTGGAAGGAAGAAGACTCTCCTCCCTTGGTGGCTTCACTGCAACCGGAGGAATGGAGGCTCGGCCGCTTCCTCACGTTCACAGCAACGTGACGAAGGCTTGGGTCTTTAATGCAGCAGGAGGAAGATGTTAAAGAACTTTTTATGTTCTTCACGTACTGAATAGCATCTGGTTGTTGAAGAAAAGAGCCAACAAGTTTGGCTCGATGGAAGGGGGGTATTTATAGGAGAAAGAATCCTAATGGATTCTAGGAGTTTGATTAGAACTAACATTTTCTAGGTAGAATCCTTACTAAACTTAATTACCCACGTATCGATCTCTTTCCCTAATCAATACTTACCCCGGATAGTATCCCTGTTCGATCCAAATACCAACGGGTTCTGTTGGAAATGACGTCTAGGATTGGGGCGTTATTTCAATAAATGACGCTCGTATACACAGTCGTCAATTCTTTAATTGACGACTTGCTCAGAGGCGTCATTCATCTTTCAGTATTTGTTAATTTAAGGTCTCACAATCTTCCTGGATTTTTATCTTTTTTTCTTGATGTGATCTTGTTGGGAAATTTTAGGGGTAGGAGTTTTCCATTTGTCTCTATTTTTCCATGTAATTAATTTTCCAAAATTGTTTAATTGAAAAATTGGCACTATTCATTTATAATAAAATAACGACTTTGTTTAAGTCGTTTCTTACGTAAACAACGCCTAAACAATGGCGCCATTTACATTTTGGCCATTTCTACACCCCCCTTGGAAGGATCGAAATCGTATATATGTCCATTCTATTATCTTTTATGTATTAAATCTTATTTATACATATCCTTCTTCCTTTAAATAAAATTATATTATAACTATAAGAAATATAAAATTTTCTAAATTATTAATAAAATATAAAATGATATTTTCTCTGAGATTTATTGATTCTTAATTCAAATAAAATTACGTTGTGCATTAAATGCTCACATAAAAATAACATGTTGTTCTTAAATTTATTATAATACAATAGTAGGGTCCATGAGTTCTTTTTTTGTGAGACTTCTTAGGCTGTCAGGGGTTGTGTACAGAGTTTGGCCTTAATTATTTACGTTGTATTATATTACATTATATATATATGCACAGATATATGGATGAGTGAGTTGAGACTTAAGGGCCCTTATTTGTGTCAATATGTTGTTATCCATTTTTCCCAAGACTTGTTATTTGTCATATTCGTATTCTAAAGGCCCTTACAATGTGTGTGGGTTTCATATATCTAAACTCATTTGTTATTTACTAACCCTCGTATATCTATTAATAATTTGTATGTATATAGAGATTTTATTCCTCATAATTTCTTTAACTTTTATTTATCCTTGTCCTGGGTATCAGAGGCAGGTTCGATCCTAGATAAATTTTTACTTCCATTCCAAAAGGTAATATTAACTAGTCTTTTATAAATTTTAGGAACCTTATTAACTATTTATAGAGATATGTAGATATCATCATGTATAGGTTATTTTTCTTTTCAAACCGTAAATATATTTATTCCTATTTCAAAATTACCGGACGTTACAGCACTTCAATTTTGAGAACAACGTATTGGAGGCTACGCTCTATCACAATAAGTTTTCACCATCATTTTTCAACTCAACCAATAACACATGATTAGTCAGAATTTTTCAAGAGTGATCAGGTTCAAATAATCTCTTTTTACGCGAGTAGACGCATGGAGCTCATGCCAGAATCCCCGGTTACTCAGAATACTGAACCATTTCACCTCATTTTGAACAGAGATACTAGTCAACACTTTTCAGATATGAAACACATCACGTCTCAGGTGACATGTGTCTAGTTTACTCAGTGAGACCGAGCATTGCTCTATCTTTCATTTTCATTCAATATTTTTCAAAAAGGATAGGTAGACAGCTTTTTCCTCAACTGTCTCTTCAACATACATGCAGCAAGTTTAACATCTCGAGAGTGTTGAAGAGAAATTCATATATCCTTATCTTTAACACTCATTTTCATATTTTATGCATGAAGTGTGCGAATTTGATTCAGCATGTATACCGAAAATATCATGAATACATACAGTGCAACTCCCCCTAAATAGATGCACTTACGAAATATGAACTCCCCTAGAGTGTACGATATGAAACACTCCAATAATGACCCAAGTGCAACATTATTTATCAAGAAGACATAAGGTCATAGAAGTTTCAAGGATGGAGGTGAATAACATATAATAGCAAGCAAGCACACATTAGGAGTTTATGCAAATGCACTATGACATGCATGCGAGCAATGTGATGTCAATTTGATACCAATGGAATGGACAATTTGATACCAATTGAATGGATGCCAACTGAATGAACTAAGTGCGACTAATGCTTGAGTTCTAATGCAATACAACGTATGAGCATATAAGAATGCGATGCAATGTGCAAAGTGATTCAGACTGTTGATTTTCATTTGCAGGATCTAAAAATACCTTATGCATTGAATTATGATGCATGCAACCTATAATTATGTGAGAGTGGAATGTAAGTTGTTTTGACAAGATGAGAGCTTTGATTTTTAAGCCAGTGTGACAAAATTCTCATTGAATTCATCCACATTCTATTCATGAATCAACAAACATTTTTCATGACATGACCTTTATGAATAAGGGTGCATAAATGATCAAAATTAAGTAATGCAACCCAATTTTCAGAATTATTCAACAACACATTTTCAAAGGTCATTCACTAGTTATGAAATGAGAAATCATCCAAAAGCCAAATGTATGAATTACTTAATCAAAGACATATTTTCAATTTAAGTAACTCAGCTCAAGGATTCATTCATAACTCAACCAATCACAAGCCAGTCAAGATTTTAAAAATCTGGCACGAGGCGGAGATTTTAGTCCGAAGACCCAACTCAACGCATAGGGAGTGCTTCCAAGTAGACATAATCCACTCTTCCACAAACACCATTTGATATACCGGATATGTAATTCAAAACAAGTGTGATAACACAATTGAAATTGGGAAATATTCAATATGCAATCATTTCACACACAACTCTCAGGATTTTCAATTTGATTCAACCAATTTTGACAAGTCCATCACAGCAGGGTAGTAGATGACACATCAATTTTGTAGAGTCAATACATGTCATCGAAAGGTGTCACCAAGTGACAAAAGTCCATTGCATGATTATGTATTTTCATAAAGAGGGGTTGAATTACCTTAGTTTCGGAGATAGTGTTGGAAGCCTTCAATCACTAAAATCACCAACCTCATGAAGGTTCATATTCCAGCTTTTGCTTTCTTACCATTGCCTTGAGATCCATTTTCTTCCAAGCCTTTCATTAGCTTGTGCTTGAGTCGATCCTAGAGGTTGTACAAGTTCTGATATCCCATCTCCTGGTGGCAATTAAGAATGTTCTCATCATTTTTCATCCTTGCAAGATCTATCTTTAGTTGATTCAAGCCTGACTATAGATGGCCAATATCACTTGGACTTGGGGAGTGTAATCTGCATCCAAAGATAAAAATAGATTTGATTTGTCAATTATGATTCAGATTTATTAACAATGGCATGACAAATTAGTTTAACAACCAACATCCCCTAGATAGCTCTAGATGCAATGCATGACTCATGTGTGAACCTAAACATTAAGCTCATATGACGAATGTGGTTGCTCCCCCTTAGTGTGTGCATGAATGCAAGATGTTCATTAACATCCTAATGCCATGTGCAGCCTGTAACTAATTGACTCATAATACCGGGCGGAGAACTTAGATCTGAAGATCACCTCACACGTAGTGATAGCTTTTAGACAGGCGAAACTTGCCCTTCCACATGTCACCATTTGATATACTATGTAGTCAAAGGTGGTGAAGGTAGGAGGATTGCTATGCATAATGAATTCACAATATTCAACTTATGCATGACAATACGTGAAAGCTTATGCAAACACAGTATGCAGTGAGATTTATTGATGCTTTCAAAACTCCACTTCAACAATATGCTATATGAGGATGATATGCACAAGGGTATGCAACTATCTATGGATTGAATGCATGTACAGACTCATGCATGATCACATAACTATTCAGCACATGGTAAATCACGACATAACACTTTTAGTGAAGAGAGTGAAAGGGATATCATCTGAGAAATCAAATTCAGTTTGATTTTTCTTTTAACATGATTTATGCCACTTAGCCCGTGTGCCTTACCTTCTTGACAAAGATATATTTCATACTTTACATTCACATGGCACACCTGCAAAATAGATTTCTCATTTGGCATTCTTAGGTATCCAAGTCATCTTGGGTCCTTGTCGGTTAGCAGCAACATGGGCATGTGATTTCCAACTTTTGACAACATTCAAATCATCATTTTTCTTTAGAAAACAAACATGCCTAACATTCCGAGAGTTGCCAAAGTGATGGTTGGAGGCACGTGGCATCATATTCTTTCTTCTCATGGGTTCTACTGATTTGTATGTGTGAGCATGATGTGTTGAGTGGGAGTTCTTTCTCTTCAACAATAACCAGCAATGTGAAGTTGTATGACCCCATTTACCACAATGATTACAATGCATGGAAGGTTTTGTGGTGAAGACTTTCTTTACATTTTTCAAAACAGTTTGATTTCTACATGCTCTCAAATCATCATTCTTCATAATGAAACAATCATGCATGGCATGTCCAGATTTACCACAATAAAAACATGAGAATTTCTTCTTAGGTGGTTGTGTGTGTGTGGCAGAAGTATGTTTAACATGCATGGAAGTGCTAGCAACATTTTTAAATTTTTGATGCAAGTTGATTTTCTTTGTGGATGCATGTGTGTGTGCAACATGATTTTTCTTTTTCAGATTTTCATTTGATGTGCTAGCTATGTTTGAACTCTGCACAATAGATGTATAAACTTTATTTTCAAACTTCTTTTTGTTCACAGGATTATAGTCCAGTTCTTCCCTTTAAAAATTCACTTTCATCCCCAACAATTTGTCCAAGTTTTCTTGACCATTTACAAATCTAGACAGCGAATCATTCAAGTCAAGAATTTCAGATTGAAGAGATGAAATTTACAATTCAGAATTGGTAAATTCTTCTTCAGAAGTAGAAAGACTAACATTCAACATAGCATTGGTAGTCTTAAGACATTCTACTTCTTGCCTAAGTTCATCCACATTTTCACAATCTCTAACAACCATAGATTATCCCTTTTCAAGAATCAACAATCTTTCAGAAATGACCTTATTCAATTCCTTCAGTTTTTCATTTTCTTCAACAAGCTTTTCATCATGAATCAGTTCATTTATCAAGGTTTGATCATCGGCCATTGAATTCAGTTTTGCAGTCATCTCCTTGTTTTCATTTCTTAAAAAACATATTTGATCTTTGTGAAATTCAATGTCAAACACATGAGCCTCAATCATTTCCTCTAGATGCAAGCATTTTTTACAAGAGGAATTACACTTATTTTGTTCGACATCCTTTTTCAATTTTTTGTTTTCAGATTTTAACTTCTTGTATTTTTCAGCAAGATCATCATATGCAATTAACAAATCTTCATAGCTAACTTCATCTTCATTATCAGAATCAGAATTTACCTTGGAGCTTGATTCAATTTGCTGATCACTCCCTTGATCACTCGTGCCAGCAACAAGACATTCATCTTCATGCTCTTCCTTGAAGTCTGCTTATCCATCCAAAATGTCCTTCGCGGATCTGCAATGGGAGACAAAGGGAAAGTGATTAGAATTGACTGCACCCGTAAATAACTTTAAGACTAAACAATTTTGATCATGTTTAAACTTTTGATTTGTAGTCCAGATATTTTTATCTTTAGGCAATTCATAAGGACCATGTGAGATAAGCTTCCATAGCTTAGAGTCGTATGAATTGACTAGACTACACATCCTTCCTAACCACACATCGAAATTGTAACCATCAAACACGGGTGGAGAGTTTAAGGTTTACATCATGATAGTCATTGATCTGGATCACTTTAGATCGTTAGATCTATGAAATTAGAGCCTTGGCTCTGATACCAATTGAAGTCCCGCGATCAATGACACCCAAGAGGGGGTGAATTGGGTGTTTACAAATTTTAAAGAAACTTTTGGCTTTTTACAAAATATGTGATAAACGTTAATTAGTAATTTGAAAACTGTTTAACTAATTCTCTCAATCTCTCTGTTCCCACATGACCATATAACGAAAATAATCAAACCACAGAAATAACACACAATGCACGGCGATTTTTAAGGTGGTTCGGATGCAACAACGGCAATCCTACGTCCACCCCTCACCAAACCCGGTGAGGCTTCACTCGGGGATAAATCCCCAAACGGAGACGACGCTCCAACCACACACGCAGGACGACACCTGCCCACACACACGGGGACGCACCCCAACACACACACACACACACGGAGACGAGGTCTCCAACATGATCCAACAAGCGGATCAACAAAGCACACACACGCTGCGACAAATGCAGCACTCCACACACACAAACACGAAGATCTAGATAAAACCACACACACATGTAGATCTAAGAAGACCTACGCACACACGAATCAAATACAACACACACACACACACGACCACGGATCCAACAACGATCCACACACACACAAGTTTTCACAGTTTATGAGGAACATAAAAATAACACCCAAAACACAAAGGCAATGAGGCACAGTTTAGAAAACTCCTGATTTGGCTTCCCTTTGAACGTATGCTGCTGATCTTTGAACGTGGCTTCAATCTTCACTTGAGCAGAGCTTGAAAGACTTCATATGGATCTTGAGAAATAATATTCTTTCACCTTTTAGCAGCCTTTTCTCGAATCGGTGCTTGCTTGCTTCTTCTTCTTTCTTAGAGGTTGCTAGCTTCAGCTTTGGCTTGAAACACCTTGGAGATGGATCAAGAACTTACAAAATGGAATATGTTTGCAAGAGTTCCCGCAGCCTTCTTCTTGCCTTGATAGCCTCATTCTTGATCTCTCTTTGTTGGTTGCTTGCTTCTTCACTTGAATGGGGGTATATTGGCTTCAGATTTACCTTCAATGTGTTGAGGAAGGATGAAAAACTTCAGCTCGAAGCACTGTTCACGGAGGTGCTACTGTACCCGTGAATCTCCTCTTCAAGCTTCCCTTGATCTCTCTTGATCCCCTCGAAGCATTAGGGTTTCTAACCCTCTTGTATGTGTTTTATAGCATTTGAATGGTCTATAGAAACCCCCCAGACCAGATCCACATTTTGTGGGTGATTGGGTGACTTTAGGATTAAAGAAATCCATGGAGAATGGCTCTTCTCGAAGTGAAAAACAAAGTCAACATATGTTGGCTCGGGGCTGGCAGTCGACCTGTGGAAGATGGCGGTCGACCGCTATTGAGAAACCTGTAGAAATTTGATCCCTGGAATTTTAGGTCGACCTGGGGTGATTGACCGCTGCTGTCGGTCGACCTGGGGCGGTCGACCGCCAGTTCTGCAGTATGAGACTTTTCGCGTTTGGCGATTCTGGTTGACCGGAATGACCTAGTCCAATGGTTCTTGACAATAAATGACATATACCACATGTGTTGACCTGTAGAAAAGTAAGGTACTTATCTATACGTACAGTTTACCAGGCGACTGCCATGAGTTTGATCCTGCAAGCAAGATAGTCAGGGTTAATACCATGTTCATTCACATTGAAGAGGTTATGAAACCTCTTGTCTCTTGTAAAACCAACATATGCAAACCAAGCATCAAGGCCATGTAACCGTTGCCATTTCCCATCTCAAACATACATAGATAACAAGATCATGAGCAATCAACCACAAGTTTAGTTATCATCACTTAATCACACATTAAGTTTAGTTATCATCAAAACCATAACTTAACTATCACAACAATCATCAAAACCATAACTCAACAAACCACACTTCCCTGCTCGCCCACGTCTCCGACCGGGGTCAGTTTCTTAAAACCGGCCAGGTAATCTCTCAACCCTTACTCACATTTTAGTACTTGTTCAATTAATATCCGTCAATGCTCCGCTGGAGTGTTAGAGAGCGCCCGGTCCTTAAAGTCCCCCTTGCTTTCGAGTGACCATTGTGGAGAAAGCGAGTGATCCGAGTCCCTTGTGGCGATGATACCACTCGAGCGGCTCACTCGCTTGGTGCACACTTGTGCCCGTGGGCAACTAAACGATAATGGAGAGGGTCCGGGGTGGGACAATGATGCTCCGGTGCTTGGCAAGCTTGGGGAGAACCCCAATTGGGCCAGGGATGCCCACTCACGGGCGGCCGTCACACCATGGGTGTGGGTTGAAATGGCTCGCTCACAACTCGCCCGCGATGGACACTCACGTGTTCGGCAATTTGGGTCGGGCCCTCGCTCTCCGTCCGACGCAGCAAAGCAAGAATACTAAGCTAAGTAAGTGATATTGACCAGCAAGGAAAGGGGGACTGAGGCTCACCTAGCCGGCGTGAAGACGCCAACTCCGGCCGAAGACGGGGGCGAGCGGGGAGGCAAGGGTTTGCGCCCGCAAGCCGCGTCGGTGTCGCTTCAAATCTGCGAAAATATTATTACATGAACTACACCTCTCGCAAGAGGGGGGCTCTTGGGGTGGGGGTTAGACTTATTACAACCAAAATTACCTCCACGCAGGGAGGGGCCTTCAGCCGGCCAAGCGGGGTGGGAAAATTATGAAGAGAATGCCGACTCTCCAAGCTTCGCCGGTTCTGCCACTCTTCAGTTTTGCTGAACAGGTTGTCGATGAAGATGCTGCCACGGACTCAACCGAGCTCCAAATTTGATGAAACCGGTGCCAAAAGTTCCCCAGCTGGCCGAGGATGATGCTTGCATTTTTTGGGAAGCTCTGGAACTCGGGGCTGATCGGACCGGCGACTGGATCAGGACAGCAACACTCTGCCTCTGACTGATGCAGAACTGATACAGTGGATTGCAGAAGGCACTGCGGTCGCTCCCGAACTCCAAATTGAACGAAACTGGCGGTGACTCGATCGTGGTCAGAGTAGATTCGAGCAGAAATTCACGGGGCCACAATCCGATGTTGGAGAGGAGAATGGTGGCCGGAGAAGTGAAGACAGGTCGAACCTGGACCTGCAGGGGGCAGACTGCACACTCCGGCGAAGAAATTCAGAACAAATACCTCGGGCGGGCGATTGGTGTCGTTCCTTCTGCTATTGATGGAGGACTAGACGAAGAAGAATTTTGTAGAAGTAAGCGTGATCTAATTCCTCCAAGGTTGGCCGCTGAATGACTTCCAAGATCGCTCTGGCCTTCAGTCTGGGACAGATTGCGCAGTCGTTGAAGATGACGTTCCTCCGGACAGCTGCGAACTCGGATGCAGGTAGGAGTACCACCGTTGGAAAGAAGACTTGGAGACGATTCCAGCAATATAAGATATGCCACCGAGAGCCTTCAGGGGAAGTCGTGGCTGCTACTGCAAATCACTACTTTTCTGAAACTTGCAACAGGGACAGAATAGGTGGAGGAGAGGGTGTGGGGAAGGGCATGAACAAGGGGTTATTTGGTGGATGGGAAAGGGGGGGTGCGACCTTGGGTGGTTAGGGAGGTGGGGAGATGAAAGGGCACAGCCCAAGAGAGAGGGAAATTCAAAATTTGGCCTAGGGAAGGGCTCTTTCAGTCTTGGGGAGAGGGAGGGTTGCTTGGGAGAGTGGAAAGGTGCCTAGGAGAAGGGGTTTCCACCTAGGGGTTGGAGGGGGAATTGAATGAGTGCATGGGGAAGGGGCCTTAATGAGGGGTGAATGGGGAGGAGAGAGAATGAATTTCGAAATTGGGGTGGGGAGGAGAGAGAGAGGGGGCACAACCCAGTTAGAGAGAGTGATAGTAAGAGAGAGAGAGAGGGAGATATTCAGAGGGAACTAGAAGTTGTGGAAATTTTCTGGATTCAATATTCAAGCATAATTGTTACAAATAAGAGAGGGGTGGGGCTATTTATAGACCCCACACTTTTCCTAAGACCAAACTGACCCTGACAAACTAACTAATGACCAAACAGTCCAAGGGAGGGGCGCCCTTGGGCCTAGCCCAATGAATTGGGCCCATTAACCTATCAAACCAACATAATGACTTCAAGACTTAAGAAAATGACTTTCTAACCTAGGTACATGACTCAATAAAGGGAAAATTACATGTTTAAGACTCAAATAAAAATAAGAAAATTACATGACTCGACTCACAAACACATGAGGAACATAATGGCGTACACCGACGATCAATCCGAGCTTCAGAAAATGTGGAGGGGCAAGGGATGTCCCCATCATACCCCCGGGGTGGGGAAAACTCGACCCTGTCGAGTATGGGTCCATCGGGGAAGTAGCATCCCAAACGCAGTTCCGGGCGAACCTTGTTCTCCAAACTCGACCCATGTCCATAGCCGAGGAACGGTGCTTCCACTCGACAAAGTGGCTTGGACACACCCTTAGACTAGCGAAGAGATCTTGCTTTGCTTAGTATTGCCGCCATGTGCTGACGTCGGGCTCTTGGGCTAGTTTGTGGTGGCACACCGAGGGTGTCTCTCACAAGGATAGGTGTAGGCTCAAGACACTCACTAGGATCCACCGCGGTACCCTTAGAGGGTGCCGGATCCGCCACGTGGGAAAGTGGGATGAATCCCAAAACCCATTGGTAAGTTCAACTTGCAAGCCGGGTGCCAAGGCCACTCGAAACTTGGCAAGGTCCAAGTCCTCGTGCCCTCAAATTGGAGGTGACCCTAGAGTAGAGCCACTCCAAAATCATCATCATCATCAAGTCGCCAACGTGGAATTTCAAGTGGCGCTCACGAGTTTTTGCCCGCTTTTTGTAATTCTGACCGCTTTTTGCTTGATGCATGTTTTGATGCATATGCCATGTACTAAGATGCGGTGTGAGTGAGTAGTGCGTGGTATGCAAAGGTGGTCCAGGGCAACCACATGTAGACCTATCATGCATTGATGTTATGAAGACTTTTAATGTCTTGGGAGGACCGGGGCATCCATAGGTGTCCCTTTCATGTGTGAGTGTGATGAGTGCCGGGGGACCCGGACATCCATAAATGCTCCTAACATGCTTGAGATTTATGATGAATGATGGTGGACCATTACAACCAAATATTGACCACTCATGTTTTCTTCTTGACATGTGGGTGATATGAATGAATGGACCCAACTTTCTAATCATGTCAAGTGAGGTGGTATGCTTAAGCACATGCATTTCAATCCTAGTGATGACTTCTATGTGCATAGGTGTGGGGTGGACCTTGAGCTTCCATTCGTATGAGTCAAAGGGATCTAAGAAGGGAGACATCATGGAGTGGGGCCATCTATCAATCCCATTGTGTATGTTGTCTATGGTTAAGGCTTCTTTGGTGTAACCCAATTCTAGGAAGGGAAGGTTTTGGGTTATCATGGGTGGTAAGAGTAGGGTAAGGTGGGTGGTGAATAAGGTGAGTGGGTTACATTGAGATCTAGGCTCCCATAGAAAAGGGTCAAAGGGATCATGGTAAGGGTCACCTTGGTAGGGGTACTCTATGCTCTCAAGGTCCTCGAATGGTGAGTCATCCTCCTCAATAATTGGGCCAAGGTTGCTAATGGGTTGACCGATCAAAGCACTTGGGATCTTAATGGTTGGGGAGTGGACTAGGATAGGTTCTTCCTCCATGGGAAGAAGGAGGATGATCTCACTAGTAACTTGGCCATTAGTGTAGATGGAAGTGATGGAGCCAATGGAGGGATATGCTAGGCTAATGGTGTTAGTTTCGGACGGCCTCAAGGCTAGCATATTGGTCAAGTGAATTTGCCAATGTAGGTAGTTCACTAAGTCTCCCAAATCTTCCACACAATAGGAAGTTTGATAAGTGACATGTGGCTGAATGGGAATGATTTGGGATTGATATCCCATGAGTAGGTGGCATGGTTGTGAACTAGGAATGGTGAGACCTTTCTTGAGCCATTGGAGTATGGACTTATCTATGGTGAGGTTGGGTGTCTCTAGAGGAGCTAGGCTAGAGGTGTGTGAGTTGTTTGGCCTTTGGATTTCCTCTATGTTGGGAGGTGGATTCGGATGGGCATCCTTCTCCACTTGGGTAGGTGTGTGGGTAGCAACTTCTATTGCTAATGGAGTAGGGGGATCTATGGTGGGTGGTTTGGTGATAGCTAGCGTATGACACACCCGGGATGGTGAACAAGCATGGGCTTGGGTTGGGATAGGAAGGGGAAGTAGAGGAGGCCTAGGTTGGGGAAAGATTGGTGTAGGAAGTGGGAGGTGGGTTGGGTGAGGGGTTTTGGGTTGATTTCTTTTGGGAGATGTGTCCCCTTTTAGGGACGATGGTGGGTTTGTGGTGGTGGTCAAGGGGGCTTGTGGGGTACGGGTTTGGTGAGGGGTTTTGGGTTTGGGGGTGGTGGCCATTATGGGCCTAGGTGGAGGGGTGGACGCGGTGTCCACTTGGTTTTTAATGGTGAGGGTTGGATAAGTGGTGGTCACCATGGAGGGAATTGGGTCGGTTAGGGGTCTCTTGTCCTTGGGATCGTTTGGGGTGGAAGTGGGGGCTAAAGGGGCTTGACTAGTGTAGGTTAGGGAAGGGGGGTTTGGTTGGGGTGTGGGGGCCTTCATGGGGTTAGGTGGGGAGGTGGAGGCCTTGGACACTTGGGTTATAGTGGTAAGGGTTTGGACGGGTGGGGTTGGAGAAGTGGGAGTGCTCCTCGAGTTTTGGTAACCCGGGTAGGAGGGAGGAGGTCGGGGAGTGTAGACTTTCCTAAGTTCGGCTCTCATGTTCTCCCATGTGTTAATAGGCTCTAGCCTCATAACCCTCCTAAATTGTTCAATGAACTTCCACCTATCCTCGGCATGGTACACAAGTCGACTCTTGGCAAGGTAGATTTTCATGGGTTCAGTCATTGGATTCCTTTTAAAGTATTTGTTCATGTTTTCCTCCCACTCTAAATATGCACTAGGGTGGTATCCGTTAAAGATAAGGTCCTCAAATAGGACTTTGTCCAAAGGGGTGTCAATCGGACCTTTGCGGAGGGCCGAGTGAGATAGATGTGACTTACATGAAGTAGCCATGCTAGTGGACAAAAGAGATGCAACCGAAGACTCTAAATGCATATGAGCGTCCTAGGACCAACTTGATAGAGACAAGTTGTGAACTTGCTCTGATACCACTTGATGTGACACCACCTTGGGGTGATGACCACAAGACAATATGACCCTTGGACCTAAGGTTGCAAGCAAGCAAATTGGCGATGATACCACTCGAGCGGCTCACTCGCTTGGTGCACACTTGTGCCCGTGGGCAACTAAACGATAATGGAGAGGGTCCGGGGTGGGACAATGATGCTCCGGTGCTTGGCAAGCTTGGGGAGAACCCCAATTGGGCCAGGGATGCCCACTCACAGGCGGCCGTCACACCATGGGTGTGGGTTGAAATGGCTCGCTCACAACTCGCCCGCGATGGACACTCACGTGTTCGGCAATTTGGGCCGGGCCCTCGCTCTCCGTCCGATGCAGCAAAGCAATAATACTAAGCTAAGCAAGTGATATTTACTAGCAAGGAAAGGGGGACTGAGGATCACCTAGCCGGCATGAAGACGCCAACTCCGGCCGAAGACGGGGGCGAGCGGGGAGGCCAGGGTTTGCGCCCGCAAGCCGCGTCGGTGTCGCTTCAAATCTATGAAAATATTATTACATGAACTACATCTCTCGCAGGAGGGGGGCTCTTGGGGTGGGGGTTAGACTTATTACAACCAAGATTACCTCCACGCAGGGAGGGGCCTTCAGCCGGCCAAGCGGGGTGGGGAAATTATGAAGAGAACGCCGACTCTCCAAGCTTCGCCAGTTCTGCCACTCTTCAGTTTTGCTGAACATGTTGTCGATTAAGATGCTGCCACAGACTCAACCAAGCTCCAAATTTGATGAAACCAGTGCCAAAAGTTCCCCAGCTGGCCGAAGATGATGCTTGAATTTTTTGGGAAGCTCTGGAACTCGGGGCTGATCGGACCGGCGACTGGATCAGGACAGCAACACTCTGCCTCTGACTGATGCAGAACTGATACAGTGGATTGCAGAAGGCACTGCGGTCACTCCCGAATTCCAAATCGAACGAAACTGGCGGTGACGCGATCGTGGTCGGAGTAGCTTCGAGCAGAAATTGACAGGGACACAATCCAAGGTCAGAGAGGAGAATGGTGGCCGGAGAAGTGAAGACAGGTCGAACCTGGACCTGCAGGGGGCAGACTGCACACTCCGGCGAAGAAATTCAGAACAAATAGCTCGGGCAGGCGATTGGCATCGTTCCATCTGCTACTGATGGAGGACTAGACGAAGAAGAATTTTGTAGAAGTAAGCGTGATCGAATTCATCCAAGGTTGGCCGCTGAACGGCTTCCAAGATCGCTCTGGCCTTCAGTCTGGGACAGATTGCGCAGTTGTTGAAGATGACGTTCCTCCGGATAGCTCCGAACTCGGATGCAGGCAGGAGTACCACCGTGGGAAAGAAGACTTGGAGACGATTCCAGCAATATAAGATATGCCACCGGGAGCCTTCAGGGAAAGTCGTGGCTACTACTGCAAATCACTACTTTTCTGAAACCTGCAACAGGGACAGAATAGGTGGAGGAGAGGGTGTGGGGAAGGGCATGAACAAGGGGTTATTTGGTGGATGGGGAAGGGGGGGTGCAACCTTGGGTGGTTAGGGAGGTGGGGAGATGAAAGGGCACAGCCCAAGGTAGAGGGAAATTCGAAATTTGGCCTAGGGAAGGGCTCTTTCAGTCTTGGGGAGAGGGAGGGTTGCTTGGGAGAGTGGAAAGGTGCCTAGGAGAAGGGGTTTCCACCTAGGGGTTGGAGGGGGAATTGAATGAGTGCATGGGGAAGGGGAAGGGGCCTTAATGAGGGGTGAATGGGGAGGAGAGAGAATGAATTTCGAAATTGGGGTGGGGAGGAGAGAGAGAGGGGGCACAACCCAGTTAGAGAGAGTGATAGTAAGAGAGAGAGAGAGGGAGATATTGAGAGGGAACTAGAAGGTGTGGAAATTTTCTGAATTCAATATTCAAGCATAATTGTTACAAATGAGAGAGGGGTGGGGCTATTTATAGACCCCACACTTTTCCTAAGACCAAACTGACCCTTACAAACTAACTAATGACCAAACAGTCCAAGGGAGGGGCGCCCTTGGGCCTAGCCCAATGAATTGGGCCCATTAACCTATCAAACCAACATAATGACTTCAAGACTTAGGAAATGACTTTCTAACCTAGGTACATGACTCAATAAAGGGAAAATTACATGTTTAAGACTCAAATAAAAATAAGAAAATCACATGACTCGACTCACAAACACATGAGGAACATAATGGCGTACACCGATGATCAATCCGAGCTTCAGAAAATGTGGAGGGGCAAGGGATGTCCCCATCAGGAATATTATATTCTGCCGAAAGAATCTTGCGACCAGTTCCCCCGTTACATCTCTCAATGCGACCACCTCTGCCCATCTGGAGAAGTAGTCTGTAGCTGCTAAGATATATCTGCACCCTGATGAAGATGCTGGTAGCGGCCCTACCACGTTCGTGCCCCACTGAGCAAACGGCCAGCTTGATAGGGTCGGATGTAATGGCACTGGAGGTCTCCTTGCCACGTTAGCGTGTTCTTGACATTTCTGACAAGCCTTGGCGAACTTGCAGCAATCATTAAACATAGTGGGCCAATAGTAACCTAATTTCTTTATCTCAATTTTCATCTTTGGGCCAGCCTGGTGTGCTCCAGCTGATCCCGCATGGACTTCTTGCATCACCTGTCCCGCCTCTGTTGAAGACAAGCAACGAAGTAGGACTTTCCTTTGGGCATCCACCATTATTCGGAACAAGGTTCCGCATCTCATCTCGTAAGAGTCTTTGACCCTCAGGAGCTTCATTCTTTGTTCTTTCTCTCTTGGGAGCTGTTGGTGTTGAAACCACAGCAGGAGATGTTCTCGCCAATCGGGCTGCTGAACCTCCTCGACGACTACCACCTCAATTTCTTGCTCGTCGGCTAAGACTTCTGTTACACTGGGGACTTGCCGGCGGTTGATCATTGTTATGTTCAGGCTTGTGTCTGGCGGGACCGCCAACGAACTGGCCAGCTTAGCGAGGGCGTCTGCCTGAGCATTCTGGCCTCAGTTGATATGCTTGATGCTGATGAAGTAGAATCTCGACATCAGGCGGGTTGCCAGCTGATGGTAGGGGAGAAGTTCTTGCTTTCGCACATCGAATTCTCCTTCCAGTTATTTTATAACTAGCATGGAATCTCCGAATGCTTCCAGCATCTAAATTCCCATGGATAGAGCGATTTGCAGCCCGATTATCAGGGCTTCATACTCTACTTCGTTGTTCGTGCAATGCTTGTTTATCGAGCAAGATGTGTGCACCACTTCCCCCTCTGGGGTTTTCAGGACTATGCCTTCTCCTGCCCTGACGCTGGCCGATCTAGTGGCAGAGGTGTCAATTATGGAAGCGCCATCGAAATATAGCTGCCATAAAGGGGGCTGCACCTGAACGGCTTTCAGGGTTTCATCTTCAGGAAGCTCCGGTTCCAACGGGCAGTCCCCGGGTACTGGGTGCTCAGCGAAGAAGTCTGCAATAGCTTGGCTCTTGACGGTGTTGCGCGGCACATAGGAGATGTCAAACTCCATAAGGATTAATGCCCATTTGCCCAGGCGACCATTGAGTGCCGGCTGGGACATAATATATTTCAGGGGGTCCTCTTTGGATACCAGGCTGATTTCGTGCGATAACATGTAGTGTCGCAGCTTCTTAACTGCGAAGACCAGCGCCAGACAGACCTTCTCAATATAAGTATATTTCTCCTCAGTTCTAACCAGTCTCCGACTGAGGTAATAGAGGGCTTGCTCTTTTCCTTCTTCATTATTCTGGGCCAGCATTGCCCCCAGGGAGTTATGTGTAGCTGCTATGTATAGTATCAATGGCCGTCCTTTCACCGGTGCGCCCAGCACTGGAAGAGTCTTCAGATAGTCTTTTAACTTGTCGAAGGCTGTCTGGCAATCTTCATCCCAATAAAAGGGAACATCTTTCATCATCAGTTTGTGGAAAGGCTGGCATCGCCCTGACAAATTGGAAATGAAACGCCAGATATAAGCCAAGCGGCCCTGTAGTGATCTCAGCTCGGAGAGGTTCCTTGGTGGAGGTAGCTCTTGAATTGCTTTGATTTTTGTGGGGTCTATCTCGATCCCCCGATATCGGACAATAAAGCCCAAGAACTTTCCGCTCGATACTCCGAACGCACACTTCATGGGGTTCATTTTCAGCTCATGCTGCCTCAGCCTCTGGAAGACTATCCGGAGGTCCTACAGATGATCTTCTTTTCTTCTGGTTTTGACCACCAGATCATCTATGTAGCACTCGACCTTGTGGTAGAGCAACTCATCAACGATTTTGGTCATTGCGCGTTGATAAGTTGCGACAGCATTCTTCAGTCCGAACGACATCCTCTTATAGTGATAAATGCCTTTAGGGGTTCGGAAAGCAGTATGGACCCGGTCATGCTCCGTGATCCAAATCTGGTTGTAACCGGATAACCCGTCCATGAATGACAGGGCCTCATGACCGGTTGTAGCATCGATCATGACTTCCGTTATTGGCACCGAAAAGTCATCTTTGGGGCAGGCTTTATTTAGATCTCGGAAGTCGACACATATCCGGATCTGTCCATTCTTCTTTTTCACGAGGACGATATTCGCCAGCTATGTGGTGTACTGATTTTCTTCGACAAATCCCACGTCAATAATCTTGTCGACTTCAGCACAAATTTGAGTAATGAGTTCTGGCCTCATGCGCCGCGGTGGTTGCTTCACCGGCTCGGCCTCAGGGCTGATTGCCAGCTCATGTTGTGAGATAGCAGGGTTTAGACCTGGCATTTCTTTGTAAGTCCAGGCGAAGCAATCCCGGTACTCTTGCAGCAGCTGGGTGTACAGCTCTCATTCTTCTAGGGATAGTTGGGCACTGAGGAAGGTAGGCCTAGGGTCCTCCTCATTTCCCAAGTTGACTTCTATCAGTTCATCGACTGTGGCTTGGCCTCCGTCTTCTATCTCCGGAGGTGCCGGCTGGAGGTCAACGAAGTCTGGAATACCATCTTGAGGGTCGAGTTCTTTGACTTCCTCATCTGACATCATCAGAGCCTCTTGAGGATTCTCTGCTTCCTACACCAGCGCCTGCGAGGATTGTTCTGTTAGCAAATCCACTTCCGTTGCAGCTCCCAAGGGCGAGAGAGCAGCTTCAGTCTTTGTAGATGAAATGCAGTGCTAAAATTTAATCGGGTCCCTGTTTGCGATCATTTATTTTACCAGGGGTATTTTGTTAAGTAGGTCCCTGACTGTTTGGGATGGGATTCCTATTCTGTTTGTTGGTTTATTTCACATGTCGATCAATCAATTAACTGACTGGCAATTAACTGACTGATTGACTGCGCGGGCGTGCCAGTCACATACGCGACAAGTTTATTGTGCGCTCGTTCTGACCCGTGTCGGGCGAGAGTGAGGTTCGGTCGGGACCAGCAGTCCGTCATACCATAAAGGTCATGACGTTAATTACATCCCCCACGAGGAGGGAAAACCTTTGATTAATTGCCGAGGTAGTGGGTTGTCGAGGCCGGAGTAAGAGATGCAGAGCATGGGAGTGGTCATGCAAGATGCTACGATCGACTACACACAATTTATTAAGGCGGACCCTCGGTACATAGCGGAGGACTTAGGCCCGAAGACCACCATCACGCGTGACAAAACTTCCGATCGGGTGTAACCCGACTTTCCGTTAATGCCATTTGATATACCAAGGGTGCACACACTCAGGCATGCATTGACGTGACATGAATATTCAGACTAAAGGCATGACAGCAACGATACGAAGCAGATCAATTCAAGCTTAGACAAGCTAATTTATTCAATTTATTGATCAAAAGGTTTACTTCATTCTGTTATTAACATTGGGAATCACCCTAGAGACGGGGAGGGGACCGGAACGGCACGATTCGGAATGAAATCGACGTGGTACGCGTAGAGAAAAGGCTTAAAATACTTTAAACGGCGCCAGAAAACATAGGTAAAGGGCTTAAAACGGCGTGGGAACCGTAGGTGTAGAACGGGGGTTAAAACGGCGTGACCCCTTTTGGGGCGCACCGGGATGGGGCGCGCCGTTTTAAGGCGCGTCATTTTAAGGCGCACCGTTTTAAGGCGCGCCGGACGCAAATGGCGCCGGTTTAGCCCAATTTCATGGAAACCGAGGTTTTATTTGTTATTTCTTGGGTTTGTTAAAACACTTTGGGAAACTTTGAAAGTTTATTTAAGTCATTTATTCAAAGGATCACCCTGGGACATCCAAAAGCCGAGTCACAGGCACGCGCGAGGTTCACACTCGAGCGCGGCGATTGTTCCGAGTCAGACTCATTCGAGTTAGAATTTTGGCAGCATCTCCCCGTCCCGGAGGATTGTCGGGGAGAAGCGGGGAATACTCACGTAGCGGAGCAACCCCTGAGGGCCGGGTGGCGCAACAGCGGCCGGCAAAACCCGAACGAAAAGGAAAACCCCGAGGTCCAGCCTGCTAGGGGCACCAAGTCCGTGGGTGAGAGTGAGCGGATGAGACAACTCATTAGGGGAGTGAAGACCCCGAGGACTGGCCTACGAGGGGCACGTGACCCAAGTCGACTCAACGCTCAAGTCGGGACGACCGGTTAGAGAAGGACACCCCGAGGGCCAGCCTACGAGGGGCACGCATCTCACGGCCACCACAATGTCCATCAAGGACTGTGGGTTTGGACATATTGGGATTAACCCATTTAATGTCCACTCATTGATCCACAAGAGAGCTCGCCACTGAGAGACGGTCCTCTATAGTCAGAGCGGAAGAGTAGTGAATCTGGGGAATGTTCCCCTCTCCCCGGTCACCCAATCTCCTCGAAGAGGTGACAATACAGAATAGTCACGAAATCCGTTCGGTCCGTGGGCTAATTATAGTAGCTATAGATGCGCATATATGCGTGTATATGTTAATGGGTTGACAGAACGGCTATCATATCGATATTTAGAAGACAATGAGATGGGATATAGGGACAAACCCAACTCCTCTCGTTCACAGTTAAGAACAGAGGAAAACAAGAGAATGGACCCAGGATTAGCCAGAAGAATACATTTGCTCGTATGTATCTGGCGATGAAACCTTCGATGCTCGAGAGGGAGAAAAATCCCGGGGAGAGGGGGATTAATGTAGCCCCTAACGTAGTAGGGCGTATAAGCGCCGAGGGAGACGGAATGGAAAAAGCCATCCACGCAGAGAAATACACGAATGCGTTCAAACACTTTACATTCACCCCGGTCGGTGCAGTGGATGGGGGCACGCATATGTCGACGTCCCTATCACGGCGCCGTCCTTGTTGAACAGCGTCGTCCCACTAGCCGAAAGAGGGGCTTACAGAGACGGGGGGATGGGATGCAGAAGAAGAAGAAGGCAACATTCACTCATTCATCATTGACATATATATACGCATATATCTATTCATTCCACGGGGGAAAGCATACAGGGTTTATTCTGGCATCGGCGTTGTCGCGCGATTGCCATTGAAACAAACGAAGATAGATGCAGAGATAATAAACGAAAAAAAATGAGAGAGGGGGGGGGAGGTTTGGCTCATATCATTGCCCCTTCCGCCCTTCTCATTTACATTGTGACAGCAGAAGGAAATAGACGACAGAAGAGGGGGATCGACCAGAAGAATCACACCGGGAGAATCACACCAACCCACCTAAAATAAGAGAAAGGAGCAGACGACTCTTCTTTCTTCTCCGACACCGGGGGTAGGGCGGAGTAGAGGACGGCGGTGGCGGCCAAAGGAAAAAAACCCCAGAGCTCCTCTCGCAAGAACCCTTTTTTTCGAGGCCTCTCTGATTGGTGCTCTCCGACTCTTCTATCCTTTTTCTTCTTCTTCCTTTGATTCCTCTCTTCTTCCTTTTTTGAAGCCACGGCGTATATGTAGCCATAGTTAATCCGACGCCATGGAAAGGGGCGCGTCGGATTCAATGGCGCCGGGGGATATGTCCCCAGTTGATATTGGCGCGCCGGATTTGGCGGCGCCGGATTAAGGGGCGCTGACGTCCTTTTGTGCGCCGATTTAGCTTGTTCGTTCGATGCGGGCTTGCCGATGGGTCCGGGGATGGTTCCGGAGGCTCCCGTTGACTGTTCCTCTTGCCCTAATCCTTGGAAAACCCTAGCGGGTGTTGACGAAGCTCTCCACACGGTGAATGACCTTGCTCGGAACTTCGTGTGTGTTCGGCTTCGAGCATACGGGTCTTCCTCCGGTATGGCCTTCGATATTATGATTCGTGCTTCCAGCTCAGACGAACTTGTGCTCGAAGCTTCCTTGTGGGATGGTACAACATCCGGGATAGTTCCGCCTTGGCTGGCGACCAATCGGCCACTAACGGGCCCACTATGGCGAGAAGCCGAACCCGTGTCGGGTGATCGGGACCTTCTGCTGACAGAAACTTCGGCTCCTTGTTGTGAATGGCCGAGGACGTTCTTCCTCAGGAGAGTCTTCATTCAGGTGGCGAGCCACCAGGTAGACCGTCATCCTTGGTCAGGCAACGGGTGTAGGGTTGCGGCATGACGAGGTTGATGCCGGATCATTGGGCATGCTTGGTCGCACTGCCGGTTAGTTGTGGATTTATCTCGACTTTCCTGAGGTGAAGTCCCCGGTGTTCACTTCCAGGTGACTCGGGGCTCTGGCAACTTGAGAAGCCTTCCGTCAGTTTATCTTCATCGGCTTCTGTGCTTCAGTGGGACGTATCATTCATCTTTGCGGCTTGGTCGTCGAAGGATCATATTTTGAGTGCCAACAGTCCCTAACGAATATTGTAGATCCTTCCAGAATTATGACGTAAATCGAGGGTCTCGATCAAAAATAATGGTGACAGGGACACCATGTAATTTAATAATCTCCTTTATATATAAAGCAGCCAAGATATCCACAGACCATCGGCTTTTAATAGGTAGAAAATGAGCCGATTTTGTTAAACGGTCTATGATCACCCATATCCCATCATGTCCACCTCTTGATTTAGGCAGTCCCATGATAAAAACCATCCCTATACTCTCCCATTTCCATTCTAGAATTTCCAAGGGATGTAGTTTTCCAGCAGGCTTTTGATGTTCTGCCTTAATTTGTTGACAAGTAAGGCAACGTGACACATAGTCCGCTATCTCTCTCTTCATATTGGGCCACCAATTATTTCTTTTAAGGTCTTGATACATCTTGGTTGCACCAGGGTGAACAGTATACTTAGATTTATGAGCTTCTTCTAAGATCATCTTCTTAGTATGATTATGATCCGGAATGCAAATACGACCTCGAAACAATAATCTTCCGTCATTTGTAATAATGAAATCCGATCATTGCTCCATATCAGCCTTAATCTCTAATAATATAGGGTCATTCTCTTGTAACTTGACTAGATCTTCAATCAATGTAGGTTGTGTCCGGATATTGGCAATAAAGCAATCTTCTTTCTTCATATTAACATCTAAATTCAACTTAGCAAATTTAGAAATAAGATTAGTCATACCTTTCAGAAGACTTGATAGCTTTCCCACTGGTTTTCTACTGAGCGCATCAGCTACAACATTTGCCTTGCCTCGATGATATTGAATATCGAAATCAAAGTCCTTGAGATACTCCAACCATCGCCTTTGCCTCATATTCAACTCCTTTTGAGAAAAGAGGTATTTCAGACTCTTGTGATATGAATATACAGTAAATTTCTCCCCATAAGATAATGACGCCAAATCTTCAAGGCGAATATGACAGTAGCCAGCTCCAGGTCATGAACATGATAATTCTACTCATGCCGCTTCAATTGTTTTGAAGCGTAGCAAATCACCTTACCATTTTACATGAGCACGCACCCTAGGCCAATGCCGGATGCATCAGTAAAAATTTCAAATCTGCCACCTTCAACAGGCAATGCCAGTACAGGTGCCGTGGTGAGATGCTCCTTAAGAGTCAAGAAATTTTCTTTACATTCCTTAGTCCACTCGAAAGTATTTTCCTTCATAGTGAGTCTTATTAAAGGAGCGGCGATTTTGGAGAAATCCTTGATAAATCGCCTATAGTAACCAGCCAGGCCAATGAAACTCTGAACTTCAGATACGGTGTTCGGCCGGCTCCAGTTCTTAACAACTTCAACTTTAGAAGGATCTACCGAAATCCCTTCTTTAGAAATAACGTGGCCAAGAAAAGAAACCTCCTTAAGCCAAAATTCACATTTGTTCAACTTAGCATAGAGTTGGTGTTCTCGTAAGGTTCGCAAAGCAACCCTTAGATGTTCCTCGTGTTCCTCCTTTGTCTTAGAATAGATAAGGATATCATCAATGAAGATGACCACAAATTGGTCAAGATAAGGCCGAAACACATTATTCATTAGTTGCATAAATGCTATCGGGGCATTAGTTAACCCGAACGGCATTACCACGAATTCATAGTGCCCATATCTACTTTGAAAAGTTGTCTTATGAATATCTTCCTCCTTGATCCTTAGTTGATGATAGCCTGACCTGAGGTCGATCTTGGAGAAGTACTTCGTGCCAGAAAGTTGGTCAAATAGCTCATCAATACGCGGCAGTGCGTATTTATTCTTGATGATAAGTTGATTCAACTGCCGGTAGTCGATGCATAACCTGAGGGAACCGTCCTTCTTCTTGACAAATAAGACCGGCGCACCCCAAGGGGATGTGCTAGGTCGAATGAAGCCTTTTTCTAGCAGCTCTTGAAGTTGCTTCTTTGATTCCTTCAACTTCGTGGGGGACATCCTGTAAGGAGCTATTGACACGGGTGCTGCTCCGGGAACGAGTTCAATGGAGAAGTTTACTTCCCTTTCGGATGGTAAACTGAGTAGATCCGATGGGAACACATCGAGAAATTCATTCACAATGGGAATATCTTCTAAGATGATTTCCTTGGATTCAATGGTGACTACGGAGGCAAGAAAAGCTTCACATCCTTGCGAAATGAGTTTGCAAGCCTGAAGAGATGAAATAAGGGTAGGATGTTTCCTATACTTGATGCCAAGGAAAGAAAATCGCGGGAGACCTGGTTTCCGAAAAGAGATTCTTCTATTGCGACAATTTATATAGGCATCGTGGTCTACAAGCCAATCTACACCTAGGATAGCATCGTAGCCTTCGATGTCAGGGCATACGAGGTTTGTAGGGAGATTATGACCTTCTACCATTACCTCACTATCGGGGTAGTGAGTTGTAAGTTTAGTTCTGGGACCTAAGGATGTGGTGATTGCAAGGTCCGAGGGTAGAGGAACTGATGAAACTGGCAAAGTTTTTACAAAAACAGTAGATATAAAAGAATGAGAAGCACCAGTATCAAATAACACGAATTGAGGATGGGAATAGATTTGAACAGTACCTTCCATTAGCCTATCATTCTTGGGCGCTTCTTCATCATCCAGAACAGCGTTAAGACGTGCATGTCGCTTGCGTCCACCGCTGGAAGATTGATCCTTCATAAGGGGGCAATCCGGCATGCGTGCTCTCGGCTTCCACATCTTAAGCAAGTGCCGAGACACTTCCAGCACTCCTCGGCCGCGTGGCTGAATTTCTCGCAAATGTGCAAGCCACCATGACTTGCTTATGTTCCTCCTTCGCCTTTTTGTTCTTGTGGTAGCCACTACCACTCCCGTTCCGGGATATCTTCTTACTATCACGGGATTTGTAAGGTTCTGTGATGCTAAACTGTCCTTCTTTCCACGCCGATCAGACTTTCAACTCGGCTCCTTCCCTTTCCCTTTGAGTTTATCGACCTTCTCCAAGGTTCGTTCACACAAGTGTGCCCATTGGACCATCTCTGCATAGGTCCGAAAATTTTGCGAGCCAAGTTATTGGATGAAGATGGGCCGCAGCCCGTCCATGAAGCGATTAGCTTTGAGAAGATCCGTGCTCACTAAATGTTGAGCATATGGTGCTAGGCGAGAGAATTGTAACTCATACTCCGCCACTAAATGTTGAGCAGGACGGTGTCGGGGCAAAGTCATGAAAATCAACATAAAGCCACCGTGTGTCACCGTCTTGCAGAGATGAGCAGAGAATCATAAAAAAATCTCATAAAGGGACAATCAAAGGGGTTTTTATACCCCCTTGGACTTGAAGACTAGGAGGGACTGCCCCCTCCCTCCTCTCTTGGGCAGTGCAAGGATAACCCAGAGGAGGCTTCTCCAGGTTCTACACACCCAGAAGGAGCACCTCCAGTCATGTAGACCCAGAGGTGACTCTCCTGGGTCATGCACACCTGGAGGGAGTCCCTTTGACTGTACGGCCCAGGAGGGAGCCCCCTCCGGGTTCCCCTCTCTCTCTCTTGCTGTTCGAAAGACAAAAAGAAAAAAAGGGGGAAAAAGACTTGGAGACCAGTTGGAGAGCCCCTCTGGGTTTGCAAACCCAGAGGAAGCCTCCACCTTCCTTGTTGGCTCTCTCTCTAATGCAAAATAAAGAAGAAAGAAGAGGGGGAATAGTAGGAGGAGTGCCCTTTTCCACTAACGAACCAGGAGGAGGTCTCTCCACCAGTGCAATTAATGCTGCAAACCAAGAGTAGCTTCCCTCGCGTTCCCTTCTCCACCTTTTATAAATAGGAGGCCTTGGTGAAAAGAAGAAAAGGAAGAAGGAGAAGACCTCAAGCTTGGAGCGCCTTAGAGCAGTCTGGGAGTGCAAGGAGTAGCAGGGGGCGTTCTTCCTTGGTGCTTTTTTTTGAAGTTTTGAAGCCCTACATTTGTGTAAAACCTCACTTAAAAGGGTATATTACCAAAATACTCTTAAGTGAGAAAATTATCTAGTATTTTGATACAAATGAATGAAAATCATGGAAAACCATGCTGATCCCAGAAATATCAAAGTTCTGGGAATTTGATGTCCAATCTTGATAAAAATCTTATTATTAGCAAAAGTTATAATTTTACCTTCACATTTTGTGAAATTGTAAAGATGTCCTCAAGAAATTGTGTAAAATTTTAAATTTTAGAAATTCTTCGAGAAATGTCCAAGTCACTTCAAATGTGCTTAAAGTTGGTGAAAAATCATGCTTGTGTCTACACAATTCAAAAATTATAATTTTACCCTAGAAGTTTATGAAATTACATAAATGCCCTGAAAAGTCATGCGGAGCTTTGGGAATTGCATGGGGGGGTTATTTCCTTCGACATAAACCCCCAGTTTGTGAGAAACCACAAACAAACCCTAATTTAGGAAAAATTGTGAATAAACCCAAATTTGGGGGAAAATTATGAATATACCCCCGCCCATTAGCATGGGGGGTCCCCTCGGCTCAAATCCCTGACATTGCAATGGAGATTGTAAGGGTTAAAAAGGGTCTTTAGTAGTTAATCAAAGGTGTTCGGACTTATTCACTCGGCCCAATACACGAATCTTAAATCGTTTGTTAAACATAAAATGTGGAAATAATCATGCACATGCTAATCAAATAGCTAATAAATGTGCATCTTTGCTTAATAAATGAACCTATAAATTTTCCCATAATTTTTCCATGTGTTAAACAGGTATATGTATGTAATTATGTTCTTTTAGAGTTAATATACATAAGAGAGATGGGTCGGCCTCTATCTTGGATTGGCCAGAACCTCTCTTCATCTCCCATCAGCTCGTCTCTCTCTCCTCTCCTTTCATGGTATCAGAGCAATGTCTAATTACTCGGAACCCCACTTTCTCTTAATCACATACCTCAGAATTCTCTTTTGAGCAGGCCGCACCCTTATCTTGCATCTTCCCTATTCCCTATAGAGTGAGTGTTAGGGTTTATGGATATTAATGGCTAGTTTGGCTGCTGGATTCTACAAGTGTTCATGTTCGGCCTGCCTTGTTTCCTAGGGCAGAGAAACCCTCTTTTCTATTGTCCACTTCTATTCCTCTGTTGATTGCCTTGCTCCATGGGTAGTCTCAAGTTTCTCTGTGTCTAAAATAGTAGAAGCCATCTCTATACAGGCCGCCACCCGTCTGAGTGTGTCTGAAATTGCGGAAGCCAATTCTATATAGCGACCACCCTTCTTAAGGCTACTTTTTTGCCAGCACAAGTCTAATGCCCACCTTTCTCTTTTTCTCTGTGGCCCTAGTTTTGATTTTTTTCTCTCTTGTTTATAGGTAGAGAATTGAATAACTACGGTGCTCCTCTATGTGGATCTTGTCTTCTCTGTAGGTTCTCTTCTATTGAGCGAGTAGGCTTCTTGTTCTTGGATTGCGAACCCTCTGTAGCAAGCTTCCAACACTATTGCGGTCACTCTCTTCTCCAGTGCAATAGTTATTCGAGGGTACTATCCCTCCTCTCCTTTGTTAACTGTCACATGTTCTTTAACATGACTGATAATAACTCTGTAGCATCGAAGACTTCTTTTCCTCAAGCTCAGCCTGCGCCCCCAGCGTCCATGGGTCAAACCACTTTTTGGATTACTTCGGATAAATTGACAGAAAATAATTACCCTTCTTGGGTTGTTGTGGAACTTTGCATTGCCAGTTGTGACAAACTAGGGTTCTTAACTGGTGATGAGAAGATGCCAAACCCTTTGGACCCCTTCTTTCCTACCTGGAGGTGGGATAATAGTACGGTGATGTCCTGGCTACTTAACTCTATTAGCCATGTTATTTGACCAACAATTATACACAAGTCCACTACTACACTTTCTTCCTTTGATATTGCTACACTTCAGTGGATCCTTTCATAGCCTCAGACTATCACTCCATCTTCATCCTATCTAGATATACATGGTACCACTTTATGTGCCTCAACCAAGTTCTCTGATCACTTCGAGTCATTGATTTAGGTGCAACAAACCATATGACCGTTATTTCTACATATTTTTCTTTTAACTCATTGCTATCAGGCCAGGATAAAGATACTATTACTGATGGCATGCACCTACGCTACTATGGCTGCCAAAAGCTTTATTTGCCCTTCAAACCAGCTTACCATGTCTTCCATCTTTCACGTTCCATCCTTTTCTATAAATTTATTTTCTGTTAGCAATCTTACCAAATAGTTGCATTTTTTCATAATCTTTTGCTATGATCATTGTGCTTTTCAGAATCTTAGAACAATGCAAGTGATTGGGATTGGCCGTTGTTGAACCCCACAAAATTCACAAGCATTTTATGATATTTATAACAAATTTCAGAAGTTAAAGTGCATATCTCGGGACAAGAAACGATGTGAGAGCATCGCCATCACATAGGCACCCATGGGCATTTCATCAAATATGAGTTGGGTAGCATAAAGCCACACACACCCACCCAACAAAATCAAGTTTTTTAGGTTCTAATCACCCATGAACATTTTGTCAAACAGTTGGTGGGCGGCCAGAGCCACATACCCACTCATAAAGTCTACACAAAGTCAAGTTTTTAGCTTCTTATGACATTTGGACATTTCATCAAACACCTCGTGGGCGGCATAAAACCACGCACCCACCTGCTAAAATCTACATAGTTAAATTTTTTAGTGTCATCGAAGTATTCCCATAGCATTAAACAAATTTCCTTTATCCCGAGATTTGGGGGCAGTAAGACGGCATTGTTGACACGTTAAAATTAACGCTTAAAAGAATTCTCGCCCCTCCGGGTATACTAAAACCAATGCTAAGATTACCGCTTAAAAGAATTCACGTCTCTTCAGGCGCGCTTAAATCAACGCTAAAAAGGATTTGAACTAAAAAAAAAGGATTTGAACTTCTCTAAAGAGACACATGTTAATATGCTCTCCTTTTTCCCGATGCTAACTCATTTCGCCATTTTCTTATTTTTCAAGAATCGGCAAAGAAACAAAATATAGAAGAAAAAGAGAAAAGAAAAGAAAAAATTGGTGAGCCGGCCAAGCCAACCACCACTTGAACCGGCCAAGGCCCTCCATCCAAGTGAATCGGCTAGCCCCCTTCTTGAAGGTGATACGGCGCGACCACACTCTCCCCATGGCCATTAATCGGCGCACGCCTCCTTGCAACTTGATACGACGTGGTCATATTCCCCCTCTTGAATCGGCGCAAGTGAACCGGTTCCCCCTCTTGCAACTTGATATGGCACCAACCCCTCACACCCAAGTGATCCGGCGTGAGAAACATCTCTTCTTCGACACGGGACCCTATTTTCACGCCAGTTCACACCAAGAAGAGTAGGGGAAGAACAGAGGAAGAAGAAGAAAAGGGAAGGGGTTGGGGCCCTCACCTGGAAGCCCCGGACGGTGTCCACACCTTCGACCCGGTAGACCTTCAAGCGTCCTCTCGCTTGGCAGGCCACTCAGCTCGCTATCCGTTGGTTTCACCGCTACAAGCTGCCAAAAGCTCGTCGAAGTCGCATCGGTCGGCCTCGACCAATTCCAGTGCTACACCACGCCTACCTCCTGCCCCCCTACGTGCGCAAGATCATGATGGCTCTGAGTAGTGAGAAGAGAAGAAGAAGAAGAAAGAGGAGTGGGATTAGAAGCTCCCCACCTCCGTTGCCTATAAAAATGACTCAAGCTCCGTTGATAAAAAAGGCTGGATGGCTGATAACAAAAGTGAGAGGGCTGGCTCTCTGAAGAGAAGAAAAAAAAGGAGTTTGGCTTCTTCGTCTCCGGAGAGGTTCAAGGGCATCTGCGTATACAGAGTAGAGAAAAGGGAAAAGCGAGAGTGGGAGAGGTGAGGTCCAGGGGGGGGAATGAGCCAGTGCTCCATTCCCCCCCTCTGATGTATTCCTTTTTTTTCTCTTGTCATGTTTTCTGGTTGCAGGGTATACCCCTCTTGTATCTGTTTGCCTTGCGATGAATAAAAATCTTTTGAGTTGTGGCATCTTGTAGCTTCTACCATGTCCCCTCTCCCTCTAGCTCAAGTGGTTCTCCCGTTTCTGTAGACGTAGACTACCGTGTTCTATGAATATATAGTGTCCCTTCTATGGAGATGATTGTCTGCCCTCTCACTCATACCCATGAGTTGTGGGGACGCCGTTATCTATCCCAGATATGTCAGAATTTATGTTCCTCCTTCGTCCGCCACGGTGCTGTTATCCATCTTCTTACTGCGATCACTCTGGGTTCACCGGAACTCACTTCTTCATAGCGTGGTCCCAGGGGAACCCCGTTTGGAAGGTGAACAAAAATGGCTAACGGTCGGCGACATGCTAAATCCATGCCCCAAATTTCAGACACTACTATCCATGGGCCTTCGGAGCTCCTCGCAGGCTAGTCCTCAGGGTTCCGTACCCAACTTGAGTTTTTGGGTAGCTACCCTCAGCTTACCCACGATTTTGGAGCTCGTCTTGGATCCTTCCGTGGATGGGTCTCTATTTTACACCCCACAAACCCCGTGTACGGGGGAGGTGCTACCAAAATTCCGCTAGGAATGCGGATGAAAAAAATACATGGCTGAACAATGCTAACCATAAGAACAAGTTTGAATATGCAAAGAAAATGAATAAGAGGACCAATGAACTCTTAAAGCCCTCACATCTGAACTTGCTGTTGAATCTCTTATGAACAAAAGGATATACACGGACTTGTCTGCATGTGATCAGGGATGTGCTTAACAAGGAAACAGATCTGTGGGTATTTATCCTTGGTTTTTAAGAATTATACTTGTCTTTCAAAGACCCTGTGAATATGCCAAAGTGGAAGGATCGTGCGAAGGGTGTCACTTGACACACCCTCTTCAAATGTGTATCTACTCCAGCATGAGCATGAATAAACCCCCACACCACATAGCCTGGCCCTATTGGGCGATGTCACTATATCATTCATCTTCCAAGGGCATTGCGTCGACCCCATAGCTCCCTACGTCGACCACTTTGCTTCTCACAGCTGGTCACTACGTCGACCTCACGCCTATGTTAAACTCCACCTGAACTTCATACTGCACCTTTGTGAACAAGCACTAGAAAGAATGAAAGAGCCTCATGGGCCCATCATAAACAAAAAGCCAACCATTTCATAACCCAACATATGCGTAATAAAACCCCATGCACATATTAAACCCCACCTCAATCTCCTGCTGCATTTTTATGGATGGACACCAAAAAATGAAAGAGCCTCGTGGGTTCGTCACAAATAAAAAAAATAAGCATATCATACATCCCTTTGTGATCTGGGTCACATGCATCATTTGTGCATAATAAACCTCCCCTTGCATACAAACCCCTCTACTTCACAAGTGGAGCCCATAACATGAAAAAATATGTTAAAAGGTCAAACAGATGAAAATTTCACCTCTGGCATGCTGCATGTTGACTTGCGCTTCCCCCCAGGTCGACCTGTCGGCGGGGTCGGTTGACCGAAAGGCGCTTTCGGTCCACCGATCGACGGCTGCGTCGACGCAGTCACTGGCTGCGTCGACATCTTTAGCAGGCCGCCCTGTTGCTGGGAGGATCGGTCGACTGACCGAATCGGTTCAGTCGACCGAACCCTCCCCCGTAAAAAAAAAAAAGGAGCGGGGGTGATCCGGTGCGCAACCTTCTCGCGCCGGATCACCCTTTCCCTCTCTCTCTCTCCTACCGCGCCGTATCACCTACATCGAT
Source organism: Amorphophallus konjac (assembly GCA_022559845.1). NCBI lineage: Eukaryota > Viridiplantae > Streptophyta > Magnoliopsida > Alismatales > Araceae > Amorphophallus > Amorphophallus konjac. The sequence continues at coordinate 221,191,017 of CM040119.1, forward strand.
TCACCCCATCCTCTCCACACTCTCCTCTCTCTGCGCCGACTCATCTCTCTCTCCCATTCTCTCACCCTCTCTATTTCTCTCTCTCACATCCGCCGATTCACCCTTCTCTGACCCTCTCTATTTCTCTCTCTCACATCTGTCGATTCACCCTCCTCTCACTCTCTCTATCCCTCACTCACATTAACACACGCAAACACTTCCCTCCCATCCTCCCTTAAATAAAAAAATAGCAAAACAAAATCTATACTAATAAATAATCTAACGAAAAATAATCCAACAAAAAAATAAATATCGAACAAAGGAACAATGACAAATGAATAAATAAATAAATGATCAAAAGAATAACCAAAATAAATATATATAACAATAATAATAATAGTGAAAAAAATTATGTTAATAATAACAAATGAATAACAAATACATCCATGCATTTAAATAAATAAAAGAAAATCAAATAACTAAACAAAAAATTATAATAGTAATAATAACAAATAAACAAAAAGTGCATGCATGCATCTAAATAAAGAAAAAAATTAAATAACCAAACAACAAAAAATATATAAACGTCCGTTTTGGAGCCCCGCTCCCCCAAGACCCGGTGTGAAGGGAATATCAATGCCGCCCTGCTAATTAAGTCGGATTTAGATCTCGGGAACCATGCATCCCGATATGGCAACCATCCGACATTGCCCGGGCCGATAGCTCATTAGACCTGACCCGTTTCCATGGGATCTAATCCCGCATTCTTATTAAACTTGCCATACACTCGACGGACACTTGCACGGGTTCATCACCGTCTTCGTCATGCTTTCAATACGGATTTTCGTTCGAACATGAAATGGTCGATAAATGACCGACATAATTCAACTGTTTTCGCCCCAATCTGGGGGCATTTTATCCCAGTTTGAGATTTCATTATCTCATTTTTTATTAATGTTGATTTTAGGCCATAGGCCCCCTTTTCCTGGCGATTAATCAAGGGTTTTCCCCTCTCTGATGGGATGTAATTAACATCGTGACCTTTACGTCATGGTGGGTTTTCGTCCCGACACGATATCCATAATCATCTGATCAGTCAGACGGCACGCACCAGTGGCTCCCTCGGAGCCCGAATAAACCGTCACTTTGTGACTGGCACATCCACGTACTAAATAAACAAATAAACTAAATAAATAAAATAAATAAACAAACAAATGAATAAACAAAAAGAATCTCAAAAGTGCGTCCACAAGTCTGGCACGCCCGGTGGGACTAAACTTCCCTTCATATCCTCCCCAAGATTATGGACCTAATGGTCTCTTCTTAAAATTCTAACTATCTAATTTGATCTTGCAGATCGCATTCCGACAACTACTATGGCTGTGTCGTTCGGACCACTTATTGTCACTAGCCATGCCACCCAAGGCTACTTGGCGGTGCCGACCCAATTCGATAGTTTCTCTCCCATCGTCGGCTTCTCCAACTTTTTGGGGGTCGCATTCGTGGAACTCCTGGACACCCAGGAGATGAAGTCCTTCGCTGCTCCACCGGTGACATCTGAAAAGATTGAAGTGGTGGGCCGCTTCGTCCACCAAGCTGATTCTCGCACCTCAAGTGGCAAGAGGTGCACCCCGGCTGCTATGAGGGTGGCCAATAAGAACACCGGTACACTACAATGACGGCTATCCACCTCGAGCAAGTCCGTGCTCATCGGAGGCATCCGAGTATTCTTGAATGGACGATAGGCCAGAATTACGCCCGATAGGGCGGTTTCAATAGTGCCGGTGCGTAATTCTTTCCAACCACTGGCCCAAATCAAAACGGACCGCTTCGAGTCTGAGTGAAAGGGAGGGTTGGCCCCGAAGCCAACCAAGCTCAAGCAAATCTGGATGCCCAAGGGGACCCGTGCTGTCCCCATCACCCGGGGAGAATCTGAAAGGGTCCGTCCAAGAGGACCAAAGAAAGATGCACGGGCTGAGGTGGCAGCTCTAGTTCTCCCCTCGCCGGCATCCGCTGCTCATGCCCGACCTGAAGGGGTGTCCTACCATCGCAACCATTGCTGCAAGAAGGTCTATTCAAAGCACTCTGCTCATACACTCCCAGTGCAGATGAGGGCACTATCACCTGCCTTCCCCACATTGCAAGGGTGAGAGAAGGAAAATGATGCTATTAAAAGTAGTTTGCAGGGCCTAGGGACCATCCCCTTAGGCCGGCAGAGGCTGTCACAGGCCACGGGAGACATCCAAGAAGTACACAAATTTCACACTCCGTCGGGAGCTGGGCCAACAGGCCGTCAATGCCGCTGCAACATCTCTTCGCCTCCGTAAAAGCCGGGGGCAAGAATTTCGGTCTTCGAGAGGCTAGCTGTCCTCCGGAGACCACTCACTAGAGAATAAAGAAAAATGGAAGAATCCAAGTCTTCACCTGCAACACGGCTAGAGTGACCGGCCGCTATGGGGTTTCGCCCCCGAATCACGATGAGGTCACTAGGCTTGCTGAATGATCGAAGCCTGCTACCAGAAGAGAAGAGGCTGCGGCTAGTACAGCACAAGCACACACTGAAGAACCTGGCACAAATCTGATCACGATGACTGTAAATGTAATCATCGCTGAAGATGACGGCAAGGGACCAGCGCCTGCTTCAAATGTTCCAGTGGACGGGCAAGGTCATGCTTCTAGCTCCTCTATGCCCGATCCGGCTACCATGATGATGATGTTGCAAAAATACCAACAAGAAGTTGAGACGCTGAAGAAGCAACTTAGCGAGATGAGCCTACATGCTCTGACCCTAAAGCAGGTTGAGCTCCCTCTTGAAATCTCACAGCGAGGTGCTGATGAATTTGAAGCTTTCCCCCCGATAATGGCCTCTCAGCCGGCACATGATTATATTGGGGGCATGACCCTGATACCGTAGGTTGCCTCTCAGCATCAGGGGACTGCTACTATACTATACCTCATGCACCGGTGCTGATGCCGCCACTGATGCAACAAGCTCAATTCTATCCAAGTCCGATTGACCCAGTAATAATGCATAAAATAATGATAGAGCAAATGATCAAAAAGAAGCTGGCAGACCGAGGCGGTGATGATTACGCCTCATCTGATGTATACAAGGTGTCGTATCTGGCCCACCATTATGTCAAAAGGCTGCCTCTTGGCGTCAACAAGCCGTCGAAGTTTGATAAATTCAATAAGCATGGTTCGCCGAAGGAGCATATAGCCTACTACATCAACGTGATGGAAGATCTGGCGACCGATGAGTCCTACCAGCTAAAATTTTTTGGACCTTCATTGACAGGACTCGCTTTCGAATGGTATTCAAACTTGCCAGCTGGAGCAATCAATGATTGGCCGGACATGTAGCGGCAATTTCGGGAGCGGTTCCATGTCACTGAAAAAGAAGTGTCTGTCGCTGAGCTCTATGCCTCCAAGCAGAAGAGTGATGAGATAGCTTTGGACTATATTAAAAGATGGCAGAATCTCAGCATGAGATGCAGGCACCCGCCACATCAAGAAGACGCAGTTTAAATTTGCAAACAAAACCTGAGGCGCGAGATCCTCGCGAAAATGATAGGGGTCAAGATTAGGTCTTTTGACCGGTTAAACAATGTGGTGGCCAAGATCAAGGCCTTCCTATCTAATGGTTTCTCTGCTCCCACTGCTGCAAGTTAGAAAGCCAAGTTTGCTGATAAACGGCCAGTGCCAAAGGAAGTTTACACGATTGACTTCAAGGCATTCAAGCCGCACAAAAATAAAGATAAAGGGGTTGCCAACCCTCCCCTTGCTGAGCCCGATGAACAATAGGAAGGCCTATCTTTGCGGATCAAAATGAAAAAGTTGTACTCCTTCCCTAAGGAGAGGACCCGGGCCCTGTTTGAATGGGCCATTCAATACAGTAAAGTCAATCTCCCGAAACCAAAGAGACTGGGAGATGCTAGATGAAAAGACGATCACCACTTTTGCTCGTATCACCAAATGATCGGACACTCCATTGAAGATTGCTACCCATTCAAAGATGCTATTGAACGGCTGATCCAGAGAGGGGAGCTGCAAATGGGTGACTACAAGGTTGATCCTCCACGCCCTCATGAATTGCCCGATCTGAAAAGAGCAGTCAATATGATATCTCTATACCAGCAACTACCTGAAGGGTAGATGCCAGCTGCAAAGGAGAATTAAAAGAAGAAGCTAAAGAATAAAGGGGGGGCATCGTCCTCTCCTATAATACATTGTCTACCTTGCCCGGCATGAGCCGAGCTATTGAAGAAGAAAATGAAGAACTATGCGGTCCACTGCCTGATAAAGAGGCACGCTATTACACCCCTCCTCTACGTGAGGGCATGGGGGCAGGAATGTCAATCCTTGAGGGATGGGATGTTTTCGGCAACAATAATAAGTCGCTGCTGGTCCCACTTAAAATTGAGACGGAAGGCAACACTTCCAGATCTCCCCAACCTGACCCTGCCATAGTAGCAGAGCTGTATTAGAAGCTTCAAGAAGTTGAAGTGCTAAAAAGAAAATTAATCAAAATGGGTTTATACCAAGCTATACCCGGGCAGGCTGGGTCATCATCCGAGGCTTCGCAGGGTGGCATTGAGCCATTCGGAACTGTTGTGTAGTGGACAGCGGATCTAGAGGGGAGGGGTGAATAGATCTGTCCCTCTTTTCATAATGTAACCCACTATATAGCTAGATGAGATAAATTGCAGCGGAATATAACTAGTTAAACGAATGACACAACGATTTGCTTAGCAAGATGATTACTAATATATCGATTCGAACCTAAGCATGCATTTAGAACGAAACAATCACACAAACAAATCATAACACACGAGATTTTAAGGTGGTTCGGACTGAATCCCCAGTCCTACGTCCACCCCTCACCAAATCCGGTAAGGCTCCACTAGTGCCACGAACTGAACCGCAAATCGGAAAGACCACCGATTGCCTTCCTACTAACCACCTGGTAGGGACGTCAACAATGCAGATCGGACAACCTCCGATTGCCTTCCTACTAACCACCGGTAGGGACGATTCTCAGATTCAATTGTTTGTATGAAATGAAAAAGAGAACAAATATGAAATCACTCAAACAAGATATAGAGTATGCTCAAAGAAAAGAATCTTGTCTGAGTTGCAGAAGCTTGAATCGGATGCTTTGATGGTGTCTTCTTTCTTGCGGGATGATCTTCCTTGAACCTCTTCTAGTTGATGAAGAAGATGATGGATGTAGCTTCAATCTTCCTTTTGATCTTCTTGAGTCGATGAAGAGGATGTAGAAGATGTAGGATGCAGCTTAGATCATCCTTGAGAGCCTTGATTCCTTCTTCTTCCTTGGAGGTTGAGATGGCTTCAGATCTGGACTTGAATGCCTTGGAATGGATGAAGAACTTCCTCCCGAAACACTGTTCACGGAGGTGCTACAGTACCTCGAAAATGAACTCCATTGATCTCCCTTGAAGCCTTGAAGCCCTTCTGTTTCTAATCCCTCAAGTGAGAGTTTTATAGACCTTGAATGGTCTATAGACAAGTCTCAGACCAGATCCATAATTTGTGGGTGACTAGGTGACTTTTGGATTAATGAAATCCATGTTGAATGGCCCTTTTCGAAGTTGGAAACAAAGTCAACATTGAAGGCTCGAGGCTGGCGGTCGACCTGCAGCTCCTGGCGGTCGACCGCTACTGTAAAATGCTATAGACGAATGGCCCCTGGGATTTTCGGTCGACCGCTACTGGCTGGCGGTCGACCGCTACTGAAACTCGTGCAGGCTGGCAGTTGCTGGCTGGGGCGGTCGACCGCCCCTGTGCTGGCGATCGACCGCCAGCTGGGCAGAACCCGGATTTTGCCGGGTTGGTCCGTTATCTATCTTAGCTCCGCCGCTTAAGTCCTTTAGCAGCCCGTGCATGTTTGTGGCATCGCTCTTGACAGTCTTGAAGATTTTATTATTGAGTCTTCAATTAAGAGTTTATGCAAGATATTGTAGCTAGCATGTCCTAGTCTACGATGCCATAACCATGCAATTTCAGATTTTGGTGCAGCAAGATAAAGGTTTGAATAAGCAGGATCATCTAAGTCAATCATGTAAACATTGTTGACTCTCCTACCATAAAATTTCACCCCCGGAAACCCCCGCAAGGGGTGCTACCCCCTTGACCCCCGCGACCTGACCGGGCAGGTCGATCCCCGCGACCTGACCGCGTAGGTCGATCCGCGTGCGAGGGTGCAACATTAACCTTTCACTTGTCCATTCATTCGCATATCTGTCATGAACACAACAGCACATATGTCAGTCATATAAGAGTGAAAAATAACAATGACTAATAGTGTTTAGCCATTATCAAAACCAAGAATACCACATAATGCATATGACCATAGAATGATGTCGAATGACCCAAGTGACCACAGAATGACTCAAATGACTTCAGGGACACAACATTCTCCCCTTTTTTGATGATGGCAACACTGTGAGTCATTATGTGATATGAATGTCTAAAATGGCACAAGTTATAACAAATGCAATATATGCAGCTCAAGATTCATGATAGTAATAGCATGGGAATGCAATTATGAATGCAGATATGAATGCTATGTAATATGAATGCTATGAATGCTAGCAGTTATGCAAGCCCCAAGCCCTATCACATACACATATGAGATGCAAAGGGAGCATTGGATTCTCTCCCCTTGGACTCTCCCCGTACACCATTCACACAACCCCCAAAGACAACGCGATAACGCATAGCTAACGCGACAAAGGACTCACACAAAGAATTCTCCCCCTTTGCCAACAGCAAAAAGGAGTAATAAAGTGAAATATCTGTGAGACTAGAGCTGAAAGGAGTGAAGAGCAAGCCATTATATGCAAACCTGAAACAGACCGTGAGCAACATATATGGTTCAAATATAATGAAATCCGAATTCATCAACAGAGTTCGAAAAGCAGCTACATCCAATATTTAATAGAAATGAACCAAAGGTGCAAATCATGGCAGTGTTTAACCTTCCCTTGTCTTATATATCCATATTCAATAACGACAAAGGCAATAACACAAAAGCATGTATTGAGGCTAAACAATCATGATTGAAGCATGGAATTGAATAATTGTAGCATATGTTGATTTTCAATATCTTTAGTATTTGAAGGCACATGACTCACTTTATACGAGCAATCAAATCTAGTTCATGCCTCCTAGCCGTAAGAATACACGTTGTTCAGACGCCAGTATCCCTAGGTATTTGGCAAGACTGACGGTTATGCTTCAGAATGAACAGAGATATCAAAGTCACGTCATGACATATCCAATCTCATTTCTTTGATGAGAGGAAATATTTCTCAGCAATTATGCCAGTGCTGTGCCTAGAGTCCAAATAGAATGACGATAGAGATAACATAGGCACATCATGACATATCATTTGTCACTTGATTTTGATGACATGACATGTTTCTCCGTGCAACAATATCATTGCTCTGTCAAAATGATTTTCAGGAATTCCAGCTCATCAATATGTTTAGAAGCAATACTAAGCCTGAGTGTATCACCAAAGTTGTCAAGACGTTTGGATTTTCAGATTTCAGGATAGTCATGCAAAACACAATATGCAGTCTCTAGTTAAGGTCTATTAAAGCTTCAGAACATAGATGATTTCAAACAAGATATATCAGAACTACAAGGAAATCATTAAATCTGAATCATTTTCATTGAATGGACAATCATTAGGGCATATAATAGAAAGCTCTTACACCATATGTCCATCTGTCTCGTGAACTCAAACCAGACTGTAAGCCACTGAAGTGCAGTTTGCAAGATGTTATGAGAATCAACAAAACTCCCCCTAAGGATATGCAATGGATACACGAAGAGTTATGTGTGCAAGCAAGTGTAATGATAAGTGTCAAGAGGAGAATGGCCTGAAACGTGCAGGGGTGGACATGAATTTGGTAGACATGAAATGCATGACCCAACATATGGTTGTACACTTATTAAATGCAACATAATGGAGATGAAACTCATGTATAAATGCTACAAAACGACAACTCCCCCTTACTATATGGCCTATATGCGATAATGACGCATGGTACTTGGCGGAGGTGAAACCTCACACATATTGAGTGCTTCTAGACAAGCATAACCTGCCTTTCCATACATCAACATTTGATATACCATGGCCATGCAGGAAGGATGCTACACAGACCATGCAATGCATTATGAATCATGAACTCATTTCATTATTATGCATCTACATGCAATGCGACACTTATACAAAATGACATATTGACATATAAACAATGCATGAATGCCATTCTACAAAAACACATAACCAAGTTGAATAAGATCATCATATCAGTTTTTATTGGCCTGAGGTCGGCAAAGACCAAGCTCTCTTCTGAGTGTTGAAAATCTGTCATTACACAAGGGCTTGGTGAAGATGTCAGCAATTTGATTTAGAGTATCAACAAAATGCAGCTCAAAGTTTTTCTTAACGACCTCATCTCTAATGAAGTGATGCCTAATCTCAATATGCTTAGTCCTAGAGTGTTGGACTGGATTTTTTGCAAGGTTGATAGCACTAGTGTTATCACACAGAATCGGGACACAACCAAGATCCACCAAGTAGTCTTGGAGTTGGTGTTTAATCCATAACACTTGGGTGCCACAGCTCCCTGCAGCAACATATTCTGCCTCTGCGGTTGAGAGGGCAAGCGAGTGTTGTTTCTTGGAGGCCCAAGAAACTAAACACCCGCCTAGAAATTGGCAGTAGCCACTAGTACTCTTGCGATCCAACTTGCATCCAGCGTAATCCGCATCAGAATAAGATATAAGAGATAAATCACATGATGACGGATACCATAATCCCAAATCTTGAGTGCCGGCAAGATATCGAAGGATACGTTTGACGGTAGTCAAATGGGATTCTCTAGGACTAGCTTGAAATCTAGCACAAAGACATACACTAAACTGGATATCTGGTCGGGATGCAGTCAAATAAAGCAAAGAACCAATCATACCTCTATGGACCTTTGCATCCACCAATTTACCATTTTCATCTGAATCCAGTGAAGTTGAGGTGCTCATCAGAGTTGCAATGATTTTGCTGTTTGCCATGTCAAATCTTTTTAGCAGCTCCCTGATGTATTTGGCTTGGCTTATGAAGCAACCATCTTCTCCTTGGTTGACCTGCAAATCGAGAAAGAATTGAAGTTCTCCCATTAGGCTCATCTCAAATTCGCTAGTCATGAGGTTCACAAATTCCTCACACATTTCAGATTTTGTAGCACCAAACACAATGTCATCAACATAAATTTGAACAATCAAGATGTTCTTACCTTGCTTCTTAGTGAAAAGTGTTTGATCTACCTTACCTCGTGTGTACCCTTTTTCAATGAGGAACGAGCTTAGTCTCTCATACCAAGCTCTTGGTACTTGCTTAAGTCCATAAAGCGCCCTGTCTAGCTTGTATACAAAATCTGCATTGTTAGAATTCTCAAATCCAGGGGGCTGCTTAACATAGACTTCTTCTTTGATCAAGCCATTCAAGAAAGCACTTTTGACATCCATTTGATATAGCTTTATCCTAAGGGAGCATGCAAAGGCAAGTAAAATTCTGATGGCTTCCAGTCTAGCAACAGGGGCATAAGATTCATCAAAGTCTACCCCAAACTTTTGATTATACCCTTGAGCCACCAATCTAGCCTTGTTTCTTATTATCTTGCCATCCTCACTTAGTTTGTTCCTAAAAACCCATTTAGTGTCTATTACAGATTGTGATGAAGGTCTAGGAACAAGATGCCAAACTTTGTTTCTTTCAAACTGGTTTAACTCGTCTTGCATGGAATTTATCCAGTTTTCATCTTTTAAGGCTTCATCAATATTTTTGGGTTCATGTTGCGAGACAATAGAAAGTTGATCTAATTCTTCCACAATTTTAAAATGTGACCTTGTTCTAGGTGGGTCATTCAAGCTACCAATGACATTTTCTAAAGGAAGATCCTTAAGAATTCAAATGTTTGTAGCATCATTACCTTCTATTGGAGCTTGAATCCTTGCATTGCTTGATTCAGCTCGGTCACCCTCTTCTTTTGTTTCTTCTTGTGGAGAATCACTCTTGTTCTTCATGCTTAGGAATTCCCCATCTTCATCATTTTTCCTGCAAGAGTTATCATTGTTAGAATCATGATATTCATCAAAGGAAACATGGGGTGATTCTTTCACAGTTTGACTTTTAATGTTATAAATTCTATAAGCCCTAGATCTATCAGAATATCCAAGGAATATACCTTCATCGCTCTTGGGCTCGAATTTATCTAAGTCTCTTTTGTCATTGTTGTGGATGAAGCATTTTGACCCAAACACTTTCATATGTGAGAGAGAAGGCTTTTTACCTTTCAGCAACTCATAAGGAGTCTTTTTGGTGTGTGGCCTTACCATAGAGCGGTTGATAATGTAACATGCCGAGTTTACCGCTTCAGCCCAAAATCTCCTTGGAAGTTGCCGTTCAGCAAGCATGGTTCTTGCCATCTCTACAAGTGTTCGGTTTCTTCTTTCAACTACACAATTTTGCTCCGGCGTTCTTGGTGAAGAAAATCGGTGTGAAATCCCTTCGGCCCTGCAAAGGTTATAGAAGTTAGCATTTTCAAATTCACCACCGTGATCAGATTGAATCTTAGAAATTTTAAACTCACCGTCCTGCTTTATCTTCATGTAGAGTGCCTGAAACTCATCAAAAGTATCATTTTTATGTGTGAGATAAAAAACCCATGTGAACCTAGAAAAGTCATCCACCAAGACATATCCATATTTTCTACCACTTAAGCTAGCAGTTCTGGTTAGGCCAAATAGGTCCATATGAATTAGCTCGAGTGGTTTGGATAATGTATTTTCAGATCTTCCCTTGAATGATTTTCTAGTTTGTTTACCTAGGGCACATGCATCACACAATTTATTTTCTTGTTTAAAGGATAGTTCAGGCAAACCTTTCACCATTGAATACTTCAAGAGTTTATGCAAGACATTGTAGCTAGCATGTCCTAGTCTACGATGCCATAACCATGCAATTTCAGATTTTGGTGCAGCAAGACAAAGGTTTGAATAAGCAGGATCATCTAAGTCAATCATGTAAACATTGTTGACTCTCTTACGAGAAAATTTCACCCCCGGAAACCCCCGCAAGGGGCGCTGCCCCCTTGACCTCTGCGACCTGACCGGGCAGGTCGATCCCCGCGACCTGACCGCGCAGGTCGATCCGCGTGCGAGGGCGCAACATTGAGCTTTCACTTGTCCATTCATTTGCATATCTGTCATGAACACAACAGCACATATGTCAGTCATATAAGAGTGAAAAACAATAATGACTAATAGTGTTTAGCCATTATCAAAACCAAGAATACCACAGAATACATATGACCATAGAATGATGTCGAATGACCCAAGTGACCACAGAATGACTCAAATGACTTCAGGGACACAACATGAACCACACCACGGCCGACTATGCCCCAAATAACATATGATTATACAGGGGCACCCCCTCTCGGTAGCTACATCACGCGCCTTCTGTGCGTCCCTCAGCATCTCTAGCATATCAGGGGGCAGCTAACATACCTCATGCAATGCCATTAATAACCCCACTCCGACAACCAACTGGCCCGCATCGGAGTTCGATAGCTTCGGTCGTGATGGAGGAGCCAAGGGTGGAGTGTGCTGCTAAAATGAAGTTGCCTGAGGGGGAAATCACCGAGGCGGCACTACACATGACCGAGCAGAAGATTGATGAGTTTGCCTCAGATTATATTCAACGATGGAGGAATCTCAGTGCAAGATGCAGACCTCCACCTAACCACGGGGATGCTATCCAAATGTGCAAACGCAGCATGAAGACGCACAACCTGCTGAGGGTGTGATTGGCTTCGAAATCAAATCTTTCAAGCAGTTGAACGATCTTGCGACAGATATTGAAGCCCTCTTGGCGAGGCATTGCCTGGTTGCTGCTACCCCAAGTCATAAGGATAAACCAGCTGATGAGTCGCTAGCGCAAGAAGAAATAAACACTCCTGACTTTGAAGCCTTCGAGCAACAACAGAAGAAAGTGAAAGAGGTGGCTGGCTCTTTCTCCAGCAACCCCCTCGAGCGGCGATCCTCACTAAGTGGTAAAATGATGAAGCCATACTCCTTTCCAAAGGACAAGATTCAGATCCTCTTCAAATGGGCCCACGAATACGGCAAGGTGGTGCTCCCGAAGCCCAAGAGACCAAATGTGGTCGAAAGAAAAGATGATCCCCAGTTTTGCCTTTACCATCGAGGGTTGGGGCATTCTATTGAAGACTGCTACATATTCAAGGACATCATAGAAAACCTGATAAAAAAAGGTGAATTATAAATGAGCAAATATAAGGTGGAACCGACGTGCCCTCATCAAATGCCCATCTTTAAGACGGCGGCCAAGAAGGCCTCTCTATATTAGCCGGAGCAACAAAAGCTATAAAGGGTGTTTCAAGCCCCTTGAGCTGTTGCAACAAGCCAGACAAATTAATGAATGGTTCCCCGTTCTGGGGTCAGATACCAAAAACGAAGAAAAGAACTGCTGCTTGTAGACACGCTATTTTTACATTTTTCGCAGGTAAATCTCATATTGTATTGCAATGCCCCAAAGTGGCTTACGCATTTGATTTATGTGGGTGATTAGTCATTTTTTAGGTTTTACATAAGAAAATATAAAAAAATTTTAAAAAAGGGTTATTAAAAGAATACATAAAAATAAAATATATATATATATATATAACATTGAGAAATAAAAAAAAGTGAGAAATGAAAAAAATCCAAAAAAAATTGAGAAAAGGTTAAAAATAATAATGAGAAAATGTTTGAAAAAATGAAAATAATAAAACAAAACAAATCTCAATACATAAAAATAAACACTTTTATTTTTGTATAAAAATGAGATAAGAAATTAACACAAAAAAATCACAAAAATATATAATTATTGTCCCCCCTTAATCTCCACTTTATTATAATTAATCTATATACATTAATCTTAATCTTCACTAGTCTCTATCTGTTAATCTTAATCAACGTCACTCTTTTATCTCTTCTCCCACTCTCCTCACGTCTCTTTCTCTCAGCTGTCTCCCTCTCTCTTGTACGCTCAGCAGCCGGACAGGAGGAATCTCTCCCCTGCCATGTTCCTCTCTCTCTCTTCATCTATTCTCCCTTTTTCCGCTCTCACCCGTATCCCTCTCTCACGTCCCTCTCTTTAGTTTGTTTTCTTTCTATCATTCTCCCGGTAAAGAGAATCTAGCCCCACTCCATCTCATCCCCCTTGCCTGCTAAACTGCTCCCATCCGCGAAACCCACGCTTATCCTCTCCATCTCCCTCCCTCTCGTCTTCCCTGCATGTGGCCCCCTCGTCGAGCCCACTCCCTCTCTCCCAAGTGCACGCACTCCGCCCCCACTCCACCAGCTAATCCACCTCCCCAATGCACCCACACACCACTCCCCCTCTCTCTTGACCTCTCCTCTCCCTTTCCCCCTTACCCTCTCATTCTATCAGCCACACACACAGATCCGCTAGCCCCTCTCTCCCTTGCATGTTAGCCCCCCTCCACAACTCCATACCTCCTCTTCCGGTCGCCACCGTCTCTCCCCGTCGACCTCCACCGCTCCACCTCTCGCCGCTGCACCTCCTCCACGGCCTCCACCACCGCGATTGTTGTCGCCGCGCCCACTTCTTCCACCTCGCGAGCCACGTCCGCGAAGCCCTCCACCGGGCTACCAACTCTTGCCGCCTCCATAGCTGCTGTAGCCCCTTCGCCACCGAGCCCCCACGCCGGCTACCGTCGCTCTCCTCCGGCCGTCGCTGTCCACCCGCCGGTCACCTCTACAAAGCCCTCCCCCAACGCCACTGGACCCCACTGCTGTGAAGCACCCTACAGTTGCCGTCGTCGTCCACCTCCGGCCTCCGCGAGCCCACTGTACCACCGGATGCCGCTGCCCAAGCCGTCACGACCGTCGCCCCCCACCGCGCCGTCCGTCTACGTCACCAGCACACCAGCCGCGCCGTCCGCTCACGCCACTGCCGCCCTCACCGCCGACCCACACCACCGGTCGCTCCACCGCGGAGCTCCCCACGCGACCGCCGCCGTGAGCTCACCCCGCGGCCCCCGTCCCCTCTCTCTCTTCCTCTTTCTCTCTTTCTCTCGCGACTCTCTCTTCTCCCCCCTTCGTCTCATCTTTCCTCTTACGCACCCTCTCTCTTCCCTCTCGGTCTCTCTCTTCTCTCTCTCTGTCTCATCTCGCGAGCCCTTCGCGTCACCCCCTCTCTCTTCATCTCTCTCTCTCTCTCTCCCTCCGTCTCTCATCTCGCCCTCCGCGACTCTCTCTTTCTCTCCCCCACGCCCTCCGCGTCTCTCTCCCCCATCCCACTTCTCTCTCTCTCCCCTTCGTCTCTCTCTCAATCTCTTTCACTCTCTCTTGATCCCTCTCTCACTTCTCTTTTTTATTTTTTTATTCCCCTCCCTCTCTCTATCTCTCTTCTTTCTCACACCGTTTCTCTCTTCTCTCTCTAACTCGTCGCCTCTCTCTCTCTCTCCCTCTCACGTTCTCTCTCTCTCTCGATCTCTCTCATCCCTTTCTCTTTTTATTTTTTTTATTACTCTCTCTCACCTTCTCACTCCTCCTCTCTCGATCTCTCTCTTTCAACTCATTTTTTTTATTTTTTATTCCACTCCCTCTCTCCCTCACGTATTCTCTCTCTCCCACTCTTTTGCTCTCTCCTTCTCCCTCTCGATCTCTCTCTCTCAACTTTTTTTTATCCGTCTCTCTATTACTCTCTCTTTTCCTCCCTCCCTCTCTCTCGACCTCTCTCATCCCTTTCTCTTTTTATTTTTTATTACTTTCTCTCACCTTCTCACTCCTCCTCTCTCGATCTCTCTCTTTCAACTCATTTTTTTATTTTTTATTCCACTCCCTCTCTCCCTCACGTATCCTCTCCCTCCTTCTCTCTTTCTCTCTTTAACTCTCTCTCTCTCTCTCTCTCCACTACCTAGTTTGATATATATATTTATATAAAAATATACATATGCATATACGCGTATATCTATATAGATATACATATATATATATATATATATATATATATATATATATATATATATATATATCTATATATATATATATCTATACAGATATATAACGGCATCGACACCGGGAAGGCCCTGCCGGGTTTCTGAATGTCCGAGCGCATACGGGAGAAGCTGGTCTACTCCACTGTGCTCGCGCACCATCCTCGTCCTAGAGAAGCTCCTTCAAGCCCGCCAATGGCCTCTCAATAAGCTTCCTCACTTCTTTGTCTTATTTTGTTCTCATTTTGTTAGTTGCATAGCATTGAATGTGCTATATGTCATCCCTATTGCATTTCTCTCCCTGAGAGAGTCCTAGGTGTTCATTCATCATATCATCTGTCTACCCTTTTACGTCTAAGAGGGGTTTCAAATAACACCAATCAGGTGCGTGTTTGAACATGATCATGCCACTTTCATTTCAAGGGATCCATACTACACTATTTCCATTCTAATCCACTGCCTATTTGTTTCGTCTGCTTTGTTTTGCAAGGGTAACCAAAGGAGACCCTCTTCATCGGCCGGCCGAAGGAAGAGGAAGAAGAAATCCACGTAATCCCTTTGCTCGGAGATAAGATGCGGTCATCCCCTTCCATTTCGAGGTACACTACCTTTGGCGATCACACCCCCCTTACTTTCATTTTTTTAAGTTCTTTGTTTTATCCTCACCCGTGCGGAGGATCATTCCCCGTGGCAGTTCCCCTCCCCATTTAATTTCTGTTTAAACCCCGTTGACGGAACTAGTTCCTCGTGGCGGTTTTATCTTCTGTCTTTCATTCGAACCCCGTCGACGGAACTAGTTCCTCGTGGGTGGTTTTATCTTTTGTCTTTCATTCGAACCCCGTTGACGGAATTAGTTCCTCACGGAGGTTTTATCTTCTGTCTTTCATTCGAACCCCGTCGACGGAACTAGTTCCTCACGGAGGTTTTATCTTCTGTCTTTCATTCGAAACCCCGTTGACGGAACTAGTTCCTCGCGGTGGTTTTATTTTATAATCTTCATTCAAACCCCGTCGACGGAACTAGTTCCTCGCGGGGGTTTTATCTTCTGTCTTTCATTCGAACCCCGTTGACGGAACTAGTTCCTCGCGGCGGTTTTATTTTATAATTTTCATTTGAACCCCGTTGACGGAACTAGTTCCTCGCGGAGGTTTTATCTTCTATCTTTCATTCGAACCCCGTCGACGGAACAAGTTCCTCGCGGAGGTTTTATCTTTTGTCTTTCATTCGAAACCCCGTTGACGGAACTAGTTTCTCGCGGCGTTTTTATTTTATAATCTTCATTCGAACCACGTCGACGGAACTAGTTCCTCGTAGAGGTTTTATCTTCTGTCTTTCATTCGAACCCCGTTGACGAAACTAGTTCCTCGTGGTGGTTTTATTTTATAATCTTCATTCGAACCCCGTTGACAGAACTAGTTCCTCGCGGCGGTTTTATCTTCTGTCTTTCATTTGAACCTCGTCGACGGAACTAGTTCCTCGTGGGGGGTTTTATCTTCTGTCTTTCATTCGAACCCCGTTGACGGAACTAGTTCCTCGCGGAGTTGTTATCTTCTGTCTTTCATTCGAACCCCGTCGACGGAACTAGTTCCTCGCGGAGATTTTATCTTCTATCTTTCATTCGAACCCCGTCGACGAAACTAGTTCATCGTGGGGGGTTTTACCTTCTGTCTTTCATTCGAACCCCGTTGACGGAACTAGTTCCTCGCGGAGGTGTTATCTTCTGTCTTTCATTCGAACCCCGTCGATGAAACTAGTTCCTCACGGAGGTTTTATCTTCTATCGTTCATTCGAACCCCGTTGACGGAACTAGTTCCTCGCGGAGGTTTTATCTTCTGTCTTTCATTCGAACCCCGTTGACGGAACTAGTTCCTTGCGGTGGTTTTATTTTATAATCTTCACTCGAAGCCCGCTGGATGGAACAAGTTCCTCGCGGAGGTTTCCTTTCATAATTTTCATTTTGTCATTTATTCCCATTATTTTTATCTTTGCTATAAAAATCCCACAAAGATCAACGTCTAGTGGTGGTTTGTTGAACATGTGTATACTTATTGTTATATATATTGCTATAAAAATCCCGCAAAGACCAATGTCTTGTGGTGGTTCGCTCTTTCTATATTAATGTTATGTTCTCCTATTAAGTGATATCTTGCTATAACTCTGGTTCGTTTTGTTCAAATTATTGTTATGATTTCATGATGAGTGACATTCTGTTGTAATTTGGTATTCCTATTTTGATTGCCCCCCATTCCTGAATCCGGTGGAGACAACTCTCGCCAGGTATTCTCCAGCGTTCACTATCCAATTGGTACCCCCTATTCCCCGTTCTTGTGTCATTACTTCATCCTCGCCGTTGTTCGTGTCAACACCTTGCATTCCCTCGTTACCTAGAGTCCCAGCATATCCTATCCTAGTATCCGGTATCTTTAAAGATACTCCTGAAACGACAGGTTACGCCTGTTGAGGAGGTAGTTAGCTTGCGTAAGAAGATCTTTGGATCTCTATCTCTGCCCCATACCGGAAGGTGGGTAAGTCTAGATTTCTCATGTTCCACTAGAACACTTCCTTCAGGTCGTGTTTTCCATTACCTTTCGCATACTACCCTGTAATTCATCTACAACCCCTTTCCTTCTCTCTCCTTGGTACGATCTCGTCGTCCACATCTCTTGGCGATCACGGTGGGACGTCTTTTATTTTCTCTGGTTACCTAAATATTTTCGGCACTCACGTGTGCCCCTTCACTCGGCACCCGCGTGTGCCCCTCCTGATTGTGCCCGCGTGCGCTACATTCGTGCTCCTAGAAGCACTCTTGACATCGGCGCCCACGTGTGCCCCTTAACTCGGCACCCGCGTGTGCCCCTCCTGATTGCACCCGCGTGCGCTACATTCGTGCTCCCAGTAGCACTCTTGCCATCGGCACCCACGTGTGCCACTCCACTCGGCACCCGCGTGTGCCCCTCCTGATTGCGCCCGCGCGCTGCATTCGTGCTCCCAGTAGCACTCTTGCCATCCAAGTTTCATCCCTCGTGCACCATGTGCATTACTCCACCGTCCCTTGTGAGATCTGAAGAGGTTCGCGTCGTTACGGAAAAGAAGTGTTGTGATGTTTGTTTAATTTCTTTTGTTCTATATATTTGTTGTCTGTTTATATATCTCTTGTTAAATTCAGCACTGCATTGCATATCATCTCCCCTTTATTTTTTTTATTTTTTCTTTTTTCTAAGGATCACTCTTTCTCGGTGAAGGAAGGACTCTCCGTCGAGAATTCCTCTCGACAGACTAGGATCTTCTCCATCGGGACCTCCGTAAGTCCCCGACATCGAAGGATTCTCTCTTCGTTCACTGGGCTGGTTGTACTACTGAAGTTTCTGGAGATAGTCAACCCATTCGTGGTAAGTCGAGCGTCCTTAGATCACACGGCGGAAACCAATATTGCAACTAAGGCCCCTCCTGTGGTGTGAACATTAGATTAAAAAAAGAAAACAAAAAGAAAACAAAAAAAGAGGCGTAAAGCATCAACTTGTTTGTTAATCCTTGATATTGGTTTGAGTGTGTATGTTATTGCGTTCCGGTAGAATCTCGCGTTCCGAAAAAGATCAAGAAATGTCCGGGAACGGTCAGAATCAGACCCCGAGTCACCAGGGGACACATGTCCATGCTGAGGACGCAGGTTCCTCCCGTGAGCCCTCATATGAGGTGCGAACCACCATTGGGGAAACATCCCCGCTGCAAGATATTTCCTCCCTTCTAGGTGTCCTCGCGAACACACAGCTCAATCCCGAGCAGGTTCGAGCCTTTCAGGCCATCCTAAAAGGGAAATCTGTTGCTTCTACTTCCCAAAACCTAACACCAGTTGCACTCCCTATTCAAAAGCCTGCACAGGCAATCCCTTCCTCCTTCCCTCTTGTGCAGACAAGTCTGCAACCTCCCTTTTTCCAATTACCTCCCCAGTCTCAAGTTCCACCAATTCCTCATACAACATTTCAGTCAGTTCCATTTACTAACATGCCACAACGTCCCTCTCATCCGAAATTCCCTTCTCAGGCTTCCGCGAGGCCTCAGTGGCCACCACAACCTGCTCCTTACGATGAGGTCACCCAATCTCTCCTTCATAGGCTGAACAAGATGGACGAACAATTCCGAGATTTCTAAAAGATTGTGGATGTCAAATCCGCACCTGAGATCTCTTTACCAATTTTTCCTGTATTCCGTCTCCCTCCTTCTGAAATGCCAACGTACCGACGGTACACCGGCACAGGCAACCCCTTCATTCATCTAAAGGACTTTATGTATGAGTCCTCATTTTGGCAGAACGATCAAAGATCTCTGGCATATCTCTTTAGGAGATTATTGGATGGTCCCGCCTTAGAATTGTTCTATTCCCTAGAGCCGAGTGAGGTTGAGAACTTTGACATAGTGCAACGGAAATTTCTACAGAAATATCGGGATAGGGTCGGTCCCTCCCTTTCTATTACCGACCTGGTGGCCGAGAAAATGAAGCCGGACGAAGATTTCATCTAATTTGCCGATAGATGGAGATCCTTGGCAGAGAAAGTGAGAGACCCCATTTCGGAATCGGAAGAAGTAAAGATGATCGTGTCGAATGCCACTCCGCAATTTAGACACGTCCTGGCAATGAACAAACTCACCACTATGGAGGAACTGTATAAGCGGACCCGATATATCCAAACACAGCTGAAAGATTCCCCCCTCAGGCATATGTTTGAGCCACCAAAGCCAAGGGTGTTTTGGAAACCAAGCACTGGTGTCCAAGGTGGGGTGATAGAAGGGGTCGTAACGAATGAGCAGGTGAGTGCGGTTGGCAATCCCAACCGGCAAGCCAACCCCAGGCCTCCACAAGCTCCACAATTCCCCTTTCATCAGGACCAACAAGGTCAGCAACCCTATCGACCTCCCCCACAAAATAACCTCCTCTAGAACAATATGCCTCAACCCCTCCATCTCCAACAACAACAACAACGACCTCCTCAATATAATCAGGTTCCACCACCTGAGGACTATGGCCCCCAACAACAGATGAGGCCGATCGGCCCTAGGAGAGCTCACTACCCACCTTAGCCGGAGTCGTTGCCGGACATCTTTAATGCTCTCATGGCTGCTAATGTACTCACCTTGCCTAAGGAAAGAGCCATATGGCCCCCGAACATTGACACTTCCAGATATTGTGTCTTTCATAGACAGCCAGGTACAGTGGAAAACTGTTTCCATTTCAGAGATTATATCTATGCTATGAATGATGAACATCAAATAGATTAGGATGAAATGAGGCGATACGTCGCCATGATGAAGGCCAGGAGACCTCCTCCTAGACAACAGCAGCAGCAGCAGCAACAACAACAACAACAAGCACAACAACAACAACAACAACAACAACAACAACAGCCTCAGCAGGCACCACAGTAACAACCAAACATGGGCATCCTCCAAAATTCAATTACCGGCGCACCAACAACCCAACCACCAAGTCAACCCCATCTCTTCCTTCCCGGAAGTTGGAAGAGGGCAAGATTGGCATACGGAAGGCAGCTCTGTCCTTGTCGCCAATCATGTTCCTAGCCAACCTCCATGCCTTATCTCTCCCACACCTATCTATTCTCGACCCGTAGCACAACCTGCAACAACGCCTCACCCATTTCCACTGCCATCATGACCTCTCATCCGCATCCCTGTTGTTAACCTCCCACTGAGTCCCCAGCAAACATCATCTACCTCCACCATAACCCCGTTACCCTCAAAGCCTCTCATCATCTCTCACGCCTCCACTTCATCATCCATTTCCGCTCCGCCTCCACCAAACAAATTCCTCATTATCCAATGCCCTTCCGAGGCACCATCCACCTCCACCATAACCCCTTTACCCTCGAAACCCCTCATTACCCATCGCCCATCCGGGGCCCCATCAACCTCTACTATACCTCCACCTTCCAAACCCCTTATCATTCACCGTCCATCTGAGACCTCATCCACTCCCACCATACCTCAACTTAATAAACCACTCATCAGAGCCCCTACATCTGCCATCGCCCCTGCTTCGTCAACTGTTCCTCCACCACTACCCCTCGAACCCCTGCTAAACCCCATACCTAACTCCATAGAGGTTCCACCAAACCCACAAGTCATGGTGCTCCGTAGTGGAAGGATGTTCCATCGGATTTTTCCCCAAAACAGTCAGGTCCCCGAGTAGTCTCAGCCAGAGAAAGACACCGAAGAATAGCCAGAGGAGTCTATCCCCGGGACACAATATGACCTGTTGAAACACTTGGATAAAACACCAGCTCGGATCTCCATTCTCGAGCTAATCAAGAGGTCGAAAACCCATCAGGACGCCTTGATGGAGTATCTTCAGAAGGTTATGGTAAATGAGGATCTCCCAGTGGAGAAGATCTCGTCGGTATTGACGCCGACTGATACACAACCGGCTATTATATTTCACCACCATGAGCTTGCCCCCAAGGAGGCTCGAAAATATGCTTTGTGTATTGTAGTAAAGATCAATGGGGCATCTATAGACCCATGTTTGGTGGACACCGGTGCGTCTATAAACGTGATCTCTATGAGCACCCTCCAATTATGTGGGGTTGACATAGAACAGATAAGGCCTTCATCAATTACGGTTACGGCCTATGACAATAGCAAAAAGCCACCAATGGGGATGGTCATCTTGAATGTAGAATTGGGTCCTGCATCAGTCTTTACGGAATTCCATATCCTTGATACGGATCCTACATTCAAGGCCATACTAGGGTGCCCTTACATTGAAGTTATGAATGCTGTGCCTTCCACCAATCATCAATGCTTAAAGTTTCCATACAAATCTTAGATTATCAAGGTAAATTGCATGCCCATCTTTTCTACAGTAGATGCTATTAATACCTCTTTGCCCTCTGTTTGGCCGACTCACCGGCCGATTCTTTCACTGCTAGATGTGTGTGACCCTCGCCGCGCCCCTTTAACACAAAAGCCCTTTCCAGTACCAAAGTCATGTCACCCTTCCCATTCTAAGGGATGGGAGATCATGAGGAACCTGGGTTACCAATAGGGCAAAGGCTTGGGTGCACAATTGCAAGGGAGACTGAGGCTGCCAAAGAAGACAAAGTTAACCCTTAGAGCCGGCCTAGGCTTTGAAGGGCCACTTGAAGCATATGAGGAACCTCTTACATGGACCTTGTACTCTCATTTCAGAAAGGGTCCGATTATACAGTTGGGGGATTACCCGCAAGAATCACAAGGGAAATTGCAGATTGCCTATTTAGCTGAAAGTTACTCGAGGGCTGCAAAGAAGGGGATGCACGGTGACCTGGACTGTGAGTGGAACAAGTGGTTTGATATACATGATATTTGTATTGTGCTACAGCGGATGTTCTTGTCTCCGGACTTAGAGGGGCCACTTTTGATCTCCTAGATGCCAAAAGATGTCGTTGACATTGCCGAAATTCTAAGTTTTCCTCACTAAGAGGACGTTGCCACTGACGGATCGCTTTCTGTCATTCTATCTAATCATTCTCCTCAGCCGTTGCTGCTGAATCTTTCCTGGGCTAGACGTTTTTCTGATGATATTCCCAGGTCCCCTTCTCTGCTCACATTCTTGCGCGGGTTTCTTAGCCCGTGCCGAATTTTCAACCATGATCTGCTCAATGAGCCCTACAACCCCTTAGCTATAGTCCCCTCCTCTCTTTCCCTAAGTTCTTTCAATTGTTTTGTAATTGAAAATGAAAAAAAAAACATCAATTTTGAAACTCCTCAACAGTGCATTTCCTTTGAGGAGACCTCCTACATCTCCCACGAGTGCACCCCGACCTACGGGCCATTCATTCAAGGTCCCTTGAGCGACCTTCTTTACCCCTCCACTGAGGGGTCTTTTCATGTACATTCTTCAGTTTCCCCTTCGTCTGTAGGACAGATAGGTCAATCTAGCAATAACGGGTCAAAGGTAGTACCTAGAAGAAAATCTAAGGGTAGGCAAATTCCTCACCGATTTCTTCTAGATTTAGCCAATAGGTGCCAGGCGTGCCTAGCTATTCCTCAACTGCTAGAAAATCCCATCCATCTGCCGGAGTTAGAATGTGAGGAGGATTGCACAATTGATGAGGGATATGGAGTTTATGAGCTCACAGATGAAGAGTACCCTATTGAAGAAGATGATGAAGAATATGAGGACACGGCTGACGCATATGCTAGCGGAATGAGGAGGTTTGATGAACCATCAGTCGCTATAGAAGAACCCACCAAGGAGATCAATCTGGGGACCAAGGAAGACCCTAGGATCGTCCTCATAAATGATAATTTACAATCGTCTGAAGAAGAGGCATTGATTGAGGTTCTCAAGGAATATAGGGATACGTTCGCATGGAGCTACGAGGATATGCCGGGATTGGATTCCACCCTGGTCGAACACCGCCTAACGCTAAAACCAGGGTCCGTCTCGGTAAAGTAAAGGTTAAGACGTTTCCACCCCCAGATGGCTTTGAAGATGAAGGAAGAGGTCGATAAGCTCCACAAAGTCAGGTTTATTAGAGTCATCTTATATCCTCAATGGATGGCAAACATTGTCTCGATCATGAAAAAGGATGGAAAGGTGAGAATCTATATCGATTTTAGGGACCTTAACCGGGCGTGTCCAAAAGATGATTTCCCCTTGCCTCACATCGATGTGTTGGTTGATAACACAGCAGGCTATGAAACTCTCTCATTTATGGATGAATTTTTGGGATATAATCAGATCCATTTGGCAGAAGAGGATCAGGAGAAAACATCATTCACCACACCAAGGGGAATTTACTGCTATTTGGTCATGCCATTTGGTTTGAAGAATGCTGGAGCTACTTATCAAAGGGCTATGATGGCAATATTTCATGACATGATGCATGTGTATTTAGAGGTGTATGTGGATGATTTACTGGTGAAATTCAGGACTAGGGCAGAACACCCAAGAGTTCTAGCTAAGGTGCTGCAAAGATCAAGAGAGTTCAATTTAAAAATGAATCCGAAAAAGTGCGTATTTGGTGTTTCATCGGGTAAATTACTTGGTTTCATTGTGAGTAAGAGGGGTATTGAAATAGATCCCAACAAAGCTAAAGCAATTAAGGATATGCCACCTCCGAGAAATCTGAGAGAAGTTCGAGGGTTAATCGGAAGGTTGAAATTCATTCGTCGGTTTGTGTCCCAGCACTCGCAAAGGTGTAAACCTTTCTATGAGTTGACTAAGTCAGGAGTAGAATTCATTTGGAATTCTAAATGCCAAAAAGCTTTTGAAGGATTGAAGGAATATCTGGCCAATCCACCCGTCCTAATTCCACCCACGCCAGGTAAACCTTTAATCCTTTACATCTCAGTCCTGGACGACTCCGTGGGAGCTGTCCTAGCACAAGCCGATGAAGCGGGCAAGGAAAGGGTGACCTATTACTTGTCCAAACTCCTCAACCTCTGTGAGCAGAAGTACACGGCTATGGAGAAAACCTGTGTCGCCCTTGTCTGGGTGGTGCAGAAATTGAAACACTACTTCTTAGCTCGTGAAGTCCATTTGATTGCCCGAATGAACCCTATCAAGTTCCTTCTAGAAAAATCTATCCTTACAGATAGATTAGCATGCTGGCAAAGCTTTCTTTCTCAGTTTGACATCACCTACATTCAACAAAAGGCAATTAAGGGTTATGCCATAGCTGAGCATCTCGCTCACCATCCTCTTCCCAAATTCGACCTTGTCCAATCAGAGTTTCCAGATGAGGAACTAATGTCCATCAACCAATCAGATGATTACATGTGGACGTTACATTTTGATGGAGCTCTGAATTCCCAAGGGAAAGGAATCGGCATTGCCCTCCTGTCGCCTGAAGGCCTTACATTCCCACTGGCATACCAGCTCAAATTCCCAGTTACCAACAATATAGCTGAATATGAAGCTCTTCTAGCTGGCCTGGAACTCGCTCATTCTTTTCGTATCACCGAATTACGGGTCGTACGTGATAGTCAACTCATTCTTCACCAGGTGCTCATAAAATATCGCACTCGCGATCCCAAGCTCAAGCCATACCAAGAACTCACTACTGCCATTGCCAAACTGTTCACCAAATTGATCTTTGTCCATGTCCCTCATCATCAGAATATTCTGGCCGATGCCCTCGCCTCGTTGGCATCATCTTTAAGGTTCCCTCTAGGAAGATGGTTTGATTCCATTTCCATCTACAAGCATCACGCCCCTGCAATCGATGACGCTTCCTACGTAGATATCAAGGATAGGATAGCAAGGAAGGCCCTACAGGAAGAAATCCTTGAGAAGAGGGAAATCATGTTGACAGAATTAGAAGAAGAATTGGCTGATGAGGAGATGCCATGGTTTTGCGAAATTGCCAAGTATTGCAAAGATGAGTCCTACCCTGGAGAAGCCACATCGGAAGATAGAAAAGCCATAAGGAGAGTGGCACAGAGATACGTGCTGGTCGGAGGAGTGCTGTACAAGAGAAGTCTTACTGGTGTTCTTTTAAGATGTCTCAACGAAGAGGAGGTCTGGAAATGCGTCGAGGAAGCACACTCTGGTGTGTGCGGTCACCATGTGAATAGCCAAATGCTTGCCAAGAAAATCCTTCGGCAAGACTTTTATTGGCCCACCATGGAAGAGGATTGTGCCGTCTATGTCTGCAGGTGTGTCAAGTGTCAACTTCACGCCGATAAAATTCATTCCCCATCTTCTTCACTTCATCCAGTATCCTCCCCATGGCCTTTCTCCATGTAGGCTTTCGATGTCATTGGTCCTCTTGGTAATCCTAACTCCCTCACTAAGCAAAAATCATTCATCCTTACTGCAACGGAGTACTTCACCAAATGTGCCGAAGCCGAAGCTTACGTAGAGGTTAAAGCATCAACAGTCTGCAAATTCATCATGAAGAACATCATCGCCAAGTTCGGCATCCCAAGCATAATCATCACCGACAATGGGTCGTAATTCATTTCTTAGGACCTTCAAGACCTCTGCAAAAGGTATAAAATTGCATTGCATCATTCATCACCTTATTACCCACAAGGTAATGGCCAAGCAGAGGCCACTAATAAAATATTGATTAAAATCATAAAAAAGACATGTGAGTCAAATAAGTTCTCGGATTGGCCAGAAAAGCTGATTGAAGCTCTATGGGCCTATCGCACTTCAATCCGTACTCCCACTGGGCAAACTCTATTCGCCCTTACTTATGATATGGAGGCGATAGTTCTGTATGAAATCTTGGTTCCTTCTCTCAGGGTACAGTTGGACAAGGAGCTTCCTCTCGACGAACGTCGTGATTCACTCCTTGTCCAATTGGAACTCTTAGATGAGAAACGGCTGGCCGCTGCTGAGCATGCACGTGTATATCAGAACAGACTCACACGTTTTTATCAAAAGAAGGTCATTGAAAGGAAATTTCAAGTCAGTGAAATGGTACTTAAAAGAATTTTTGTAAAACATGGTGGGCCGCATTTTAAACTCCAACCCAATTGGGAAGGACCGTACGTGATTCAGGTTGTGCATCCTGGCAACGCCTATAGGTTAGTTAATGCTGAGGGGATCGAGTTATCCCACCCTTGGAATGAGCTTTATCTTAAGAAGTACTACCCTTAGATAGGTGTACATAGTGTCAAAAATATATGAAAAAAAAATAACAAAAAAAATAGAAAAAAATATGAAAACAACAAAAATCTGTATATACAACAATAAAAATAGAAAAAATAGAAAAAATAGAAAATTCAAAATGCCAATGCCTGGAGACCACTATGTAGTTAAGTCATTGCATTCAACCTCCATGTTAAGACAGGGCCTATTAAGACTTGGTAGATTTCGGGTCTTGGTCTGCCAGAACCATGGAGATTCCTGTCCGGTCACGTCGGCCTATGCCCGCTCAAAGGGAACCAACATGTACATACTTATGTGTTTTATTCAAAAATTGGTAGCATCACCTATGGTGGGGCTCACCCAGAAAGGCTCCAGAAGGCCGAAATCTTTATTCTCTTCTCTTCGACCGAATGAGACAGTCGGCACCCTTAAAACGCTGAGCATAAGAAACAGAAACTCAAACCCCTTAAGGCAAGAGAAGGATCCATTTTCTCGAGCATCGGTCAGAGCACGAGAAGAGGGCAGTGTCTCCGCAGGCATGCAAAAGGGATTCTACAATGCCAAATGACTATATTTCTCTCAAAAAAATGACAAATCAAAATCAAAAGAAAAGTCTGGTCGTAACCGTGCCTGATTCTGATAAATGAAACCCTTCAAAGTGTGAAAGTCAAGAATCCACAAAAGGGGCAATGAGATGTAAATGCTCGAGTTTTGGTCTGAAATTACCCGAAAGGGGAGAGTTGAATGGACCCTTATTGGCTCGCCGGGTTAACGATTTTGCCGGTCCTCTCAGGAGGTTTGTCCCCCTACACTCTTCCTTCTTCCCCGAAGATGAAAACTTAATGGAGTATCCGAAAGGTTAGACCCGCCAAGGTCTGCAACCCTATTTTGACATACTCACATAGTTGTCTACTTTGAAGAAGCAAAAGCCACTGCTGCGAAGGAGTCTCTGTGTTTCTGGCCGGTCAAGACCCTTGTCTACCATCTTGATGTTTTCTTATCTAACCTTGGGCTTAGGTCAATGCAAGCACGTCACCTATGGGTGCGACGACGTCTGATTCCGGGTCAGCGTCGCGCGGTTGGCCAATCGGGTTCCAGGGTGTTCCATTATATACCATCTAGAGTTGTGAGGAAATAGACCTGGGTCGGGCAAATCATTTACCTTGAACACTTTTTGGGTGAATCCCTGTGGTCGGAAGCGAATGGGAGTCTAAGCATGGCATGACGGCATTGTCATCAGGATTAGTCTTAACCGGCGGGATTATCATTCGAGGAGTCTAGAGGCCCGAATCAACCTAGATGTGTGCTTAGGATACCTGGGAGGTTAGTAAGAAACCCTTGTTCTCATGTAGGTTAGGTGCCATATGGGTATCTACCAGGCGTTAGCAACTAAAAAAAATATAATGATAAAAATAACAAAAAAATGAAAAAGAAGAAAATGTAGATATATGTAAAACAAAAAAATGATAAAAAATAAAACAACAAAAAAATGCAAGAAATATAAAAACAAAAAAATTACATTCCGCATGCATTTGTATGCAATATTTCGCTTTTAAATTTTCGCTTGCATTTGTATGCCTGTGTGTCACATTCACCATTTCACTTTACCTTGCCTTCATTGATAAAGGCTTGACCCCTTGACCCATTATCAAGGACAGCTCAAAACAAACATCGCTTATTAGGTAAGGGGCCAAGTCAGAGTAGATATTTTAACTTGTTTGTTTAAGTGATGTGTGCAGGAATTCGAGAAAGCAAGAAGGAGGTAAAAACCAAAAAAAAAAGAACCAAACATTTTTATTCCATTCTAAAATAAAAGTTTACATCAAATTCCACCCTCTCTCTCCGCATTACTCGTCTCGCCCCTCTCTGGGCAAGACGCTCTAGCGGGTGTCATCAAACCATAAGAAGCGGTATTCCTACCGCTCTGATGTCCTCTTTTCATCTCCACACCCCGGCGTCGATCTGCGGGGGCAGTGAGGAAACTACTAACACGAAAGTCACGCTCTCGTGCTCTTCGGTAGCGTTCCTCGCCATCCTTCAGCCATTGCTCGGCGAGGCCGAGACTGGTCCTTAATTCAAATAATCGGGCCTCTAAGGCCCTCCTCTCCTCTTTCTCAGCCAATCTCTTGGCCTTCTCTCTTTCCACATCCCTTTCTCTCTCCGCTCGTTCTTTCTCTCTGTCTTCCCTTTCTAGCTGAAGGGTGATCCTTAGCTCCACAGCGTCTCTAGAAGAGTCGTCATCAGGACGACGCTATAGTTCGTCTTCCAGCTCGGCTTTCTTCTGGGCGGCATGCGCGAGTGCCTCCTGTGTTTCTTTCTCCTGCCATACATATCATCTCAGGCATATGGCAATGCTTGAACAAGGGATATTAGATGGTGAAACCCTCACCTGTGCAGAAAGCATCCCTTTTGCCTCCGCAGCCCGCTGTGTGGCATGAGCAAGCTGCTCGTGGAGTAGATCCAACTCTGAAGTAAGAATCCATAAACTAGAATAAACGCTGTCTGCCCCCATTGCCGATGAAACTGCATTGAGCTGGGCACGCTGCGACACATATGAGGTGACGCTTAAGTGGTTAGCGCCATGAATCTCAAATCATACCAGGAGCATGTACATACACACTTACTGATGAACCCAGAGCCGCACGGGTGTTACTCAACTCTTGCTCCGTGTCTGCCAAACGAGCTCGTAAGTTCGTTATTATGGTGTCACGGGCATCCTACAGTTACGGCTCATGAGTTCACAAAAAATGCATAATATATATATATATATAAAATCTAAAAGACAAAAAAATGGTGTTTTTATTCTACCTCCACAAGCCCTCCAAGCTGGAGCCTCTCCGCATACATTGCCCTATAGAGGCGTAGG
Organism: Amorphophallus konjac; assembly: GCA_022559845.1. Lineage (NCBI taxonomy): Eukaryota > Viridiplantae > Streptophyta > Magnoliopsida > Alismatales > Araceae > Amorphophallus > Amorphophallus konjac. Next base: position 221,220,577 of record CM040119.1, read on the forward strand.
TAATCCTCACTGTCTTGTGCCTGTGATTCCACGAGTGTGCCACCCCGATGCCAGTCTTCATACTGTTTGGGGAAGCGCACCCTCCAATCAACACAAGTTGCCGGCCCACGTGTCTTCTTTCCGACACGGGGTGATGTGGTCATGTCTACCCATTCTTGGGCCAGCCCTAGGGTCTTCATGGCTAATCGCAGCCTAAGTGGCTCAATTTCATTCAGACAATGGAGCCAGAGGTCCCGTCCGAACTGGGCGCGGCTTCCGATTACCCACGGCTGGTCGACATCGACCATGTTCGAGTAAGGCCTCCAGTTCACCTATGATGGGTTGTACATATCTTCTTGGTTAGCCAAAATACCAAAAAAAAATGATAAAAAATGAATAACAAAAAAAATCCTATCATCGCTGTAGGAAACTCTTGCAGCTCCCGTCTCAACACCATCAATTGGTAGGATAGAGGTGCTGTGCTCATGATGGGTTGCCATCGCCTAGCCAATGGGATCGTCACTGGCCGCCAGTGCCGAGCTCTCCCCCTTGGAAGATAATAGTAGCTCCATAGCTATGTCGTCATGTGTCCATTGGCATCAGTAAATACAAAAAACAGCATAAAATAAAAAAAACAAAAAAAGAGAAATCTTATACCTGGATGAAGGGCGTAAACCCACTTATTATCACCTCCCGGTCCGTCCTTTGCGACAGACCTGTAAATAGATGTGCTAGCATGGCAGCTCCCTAAGCGTATTGTCCTACTCTCTCCAAGTCCACGAGCAGCTCCAGGAAGCGACAGTGTATGTTGTCTCCCTTGGAGCCCAGTAGCAACTTGCTCAACAGAAAGAGGAGGAACCTCCTTAGATCCATGTTGGTCCTCTCCCAGTTGCTGGCATCCATGCAGTATACAGCACGGGCACCTCTTTCACCCCTTTCCATGAATTCCTCTAGGGACTCGTCATCACGCGGACGAGTGTTAGTAAGCCCTAACGCCTCCATGATAGATGCCCTGGCTACTGACCTGTTCTTCCGACCATCAAGATCCAGCCCTAACAGCTTCTGGGCGCCTTCTCTGTAGTCCGCATAGGTGACACCAGTCATTGCCTCCCCATCTACCTTGAGGCCTGTGATCCGGACCATGTCTTCAAGGTTGGACACCATGTGCCCCCACGGCATCAGGAATGCCCGACTAACCGGGTCCCATCTTTCGCGCAGTGCTTGGATCAGGGCGAGATCGAGCTTGATCGGCTCGACTCGGAGGAAGGCTCCGAATCCCATCATGTCTAGTCGGGCCTTCTGGAAGTCCCGAAGACCCCGATATACAGCCACCACCAGCTCCCAGAAGATGTGTGACCTCATCATACTCTACAAAAATGAAAGAAGTTGGAAAGAGGTACATTGCTAAGAAGAGGAGAAGAAGGATGAAGGAAGAAAGGAAAGGATTCACTTACGAGCTGCGATTGGGTCCTCTCACTAAATTGCCCTTCGACCTCTGAAAGTCTCCAGGAACTATTGCCGGATTTGCTCCTCTTCGAGGAGCGGGAAGACTCACCTTCTGCTCTGAAGCTAGATTCGCCCTCCATCCTAAAAATTGAACAACTCTTACCACCTCCTTCTTATAAACTTCCACTCTTCAACTCAGCTCTCACGACTTTGGTGTTTTCGAGTCGAGTGAAAGGGGAGGTATTTATAGGATTGGAAGATGTCTGAGGCAGCAATCGCCATTATCCTCGTGATAGGGCATCTTCTTTTTCAGTCTCATATGAGCGGAGAAATGGCATGTCCACCTGCTCCGCGCTCATTGAGGGGCAGTCTGATTCTTGGTAGGCACGTGATTGACTGTAATGAAAAAGAAAAAGGAAAGGGATGCATATGTCGGGAGGTTTGAATTGTCGCACGAGGATGAAACTAAGAGTCGTCATTATTGTGCATCCATTGAGAAGTTTGAATTGTCGCAAGCGACTGGAACTAAAAGTCGCCACTGTCGACTCCGATGGACGATTCCCGCAGAAAAGAAGGGATGCATCTGTCGGGAGGTTTGAATTATCGCGCGAGAATGGAGCTCAAAGTCGCAATTGCTTAAATTTCCGTGGAAAAAGAGATGCATCTGTCGGGAGATTTGAAATCTCGCATAGAAATGGAGTTAAGAGTCACCGTTGCTGACTCCGACGAATGACTCCCGTTGAAAACATGGCCACAACCAGACAAGATTTCGCCATTTCAGGGTGAAATCTTGTCAAACACACCACATGGGCACAACGTGGAAGATAGGAGGCGTAAGGGAGGAGGAACGCACAAAGCGCAGGAAAATCACGCGAACGCGACCCATTTCGTTTGTGAGTCTATATAAGGTGCTATGTACACCATATAGCAGGGCGGTGGGTGTACAAGCAACTTACAACATTCTCCTGGTCATCTCTCTTCTCCCTCCTAAGACGGAGGTCCCTGCAGGGAGGTCTCCTAGAGCTCTGTGACGCAGCAATTTCCTTGTCGAGTCATCCGTGCGCACCCTCTCTGGCAGTGCTCCTCGTCGTCCTCCAGCCTCTCTCGCAACCCCGATGGTCGCGAAGCTCTCGCACCCGAGGTCGTTGGCAGAGCTACCCACTGCTTTGCTGGTGGAGACTGCACTAGCTCCAGGAGCCCCTCCACCGTGAGCTCGGACTCTCCTCCAATCTTTAGTGACTCCGAGGGAGTGACATGCCCGATCGCTGCTTCTCCCGGGCCTCCAGTGCCCTCCTCTCGTACCAACCACGATGCCGCTCTATCCTTGCCTCCTTCTTCATTCTCTCTCGCTTTACCTCTCTCCTCAGCACCCGGAGAGAAACCTTTAGCTCTAGGACGTCTCAGGGCAACTCCTTATACCGTAGTTGCTCAGGTCCTCTAGCTCCTGTCTGGGACAGCCAGCTGCTGCCCGACGTTCGGCTCTTTAGCCACCTCTATAAAAGGAAAAAGGGAGGGGCGAGACTCAAAGAGCGTGCAATGGCATTAAGGCTTCATGTTTATTTCAAAAACAAGATACATTAGGGTTTGGGCACATCAGGCCTCAATTTCCCGAGCTCAATTACATAAGCCTTCCATAGCTCCCGATCCTCACTCACAGACACCATCGCCTTCCATGGAACGCTTGCCTTCCACGCTACTTTGATCGCTTTCACGTCTATCGCATCAACCTCTGTGCCTAGGTCCCTTTCTTTAATCAAAGGAATGTTGGATAGTGTAGGAAAAGAATGCCAAGGAAGACCGATTTGCAGGCAACATCGGTGCGAGCTGTAAAGAACAAATTCGGTTGCACCTATAAGCTGGAGTTCCACATCAGGATGAGATCTCGTGAGAAGCTCACGCGAAAGTAGACATGCTGGTGTGCAAGTGAACATATTCCATGCCAAGGTGTTGAAATGAGCACGCCAGTCTCCGCGTGTCTTCAGCCGGGGCATGTGATTCACCACCTTGCCGCTAAAACCCAACACATCAGCCATGTGATAAAGGGGGCTTTGTTGGAAGATTCTGGAAGTAGTTCGTGTTGTGACTCCACTGTGTTGATGATGTTGACATTTGCTTCATTTCTTTGGCAACACCTTATCTTCATTGATTGTTTGTTTTGATTGATTAGCAACAGTTCCTATTTTGATGAAATTGCTTTTATCAGGTTGTTTGTGTACATAATGCAGTCAGAGTCTATACTATGTTCTGCACACACTCACAAGTCTTCACAGTGCTTTGCAGCATGAAACTCTATACATTGGCATACATTGCAGCGTCAACGCATTGCATCATCTTTACATGTGTGTACATTGCATCACATCGTTAAAGTCTGCACATCGGCTAAGTGTGTAAATTGTCCACCTTAGTTAAAGTCCATTCATTGGACTGTGCATAGTCTATACATTGCCCGTCGTTGCAAAGTCCATACATCCACAGTGGATTGCATAGTCTATACACTGCACGTTCAAGTTCAAAGTATATACATTGCTGCATTACCTGCTAGAGTGAAGTCTGTACAGCCGAAGCACACATATCAAGTCTACATTGAGCTACTGTGCAAGTCCACACATTGGCCTTCAGGCTTGAAAGTCTGTACAATGGACTGTGCTTCGCAAAGTCTATACATTTGTAGGTGGTAAGTATATACAATGAGCATCTCATGAAGTCTGTACACCACTGTAGCTGCACCGTCTCAGCCACCGTCTCATTCATCATCTTAGGCTTGCAAAGTCTACACATTGGTCGGTGGAAAGTCTATACATTGAAGCAAAGTATGTACAGCCATCAGTGATCTTCCAAGTATGTACATCCAACTATTCATCTTCGAAGTCTGTACATTGGAAGTTTTACCTACGTTTCCTTCAAGTCTATACATCGGTAATTTTACCATTGTCTCCCTTGAAGTCTATACACTGATCGCTTTACCGTCGTTTCCATTTGGAAGTCCATACATTCGCTGCTTCTTTGTTCAAGCCTATACAACCTTTCATTTTGAAAGTCTATACATCGGGAAGTCTTCACATTGGCTGTTGAATGATATTCAAGTCTACACATCGGCACTATAGCATGCATTTCGTAAAGTCTATACATTGCATGCTTCACTCTAAGTCTATACACTCATGTGTGTTTCATCACGTCTATACATTGGATGCTGTTCTTCAAAGTATGTACATCGCATCATATTGTTCATGCAGTGTCTTGGTGAAGTCTATACATCGTTTCACTGTACAGGTCCATACATTGCATTGCATTGGCTAAGTGTGTACATCAGTCTGTCTCTGTTGCGTCTAAGGCTTTGGGCAAAGTCTATACAGACTCCATCGTCTCTTCCAGCGTCTCACGCTATCCAAGTCTGTACAGTGTCTGTCTTCATGCATCAGTCAAAGTCTATACAGCCAGGTACGTCTCATTTAGAGTCTAAGGCAAGTCTGCACATTGGACCTTCATTCAAAGTCTGTACAGCGTCTCGTTCATGCATTGTTCATGAAGTCTGTACATTGGACTGTGTCTTCGTGCATCATGTTAAGTCCATACACTGGGTCAGGTTCTTAAAGTGTATACATTGGCCTTAGCTCTCATAGTCTGTACATTGGTCCTCAGATTCGAAGTCCATACATTGGTCTTCATATTCAAAGTCTGAACATCCATTCACTTCATTCAAAGTCTATACATCGGCCTTAATCTAAAGTCCATACATTGGGTAAGGTTCTTCATAGTCTGCACATTGCTTTACAATTCAGCAAGTATGTACAGCCCTTCATATAAACTGAAGTCAATACATCGTGATGTCTTACACATTGGCTGATTGAATGATCTCAAAGTCTATACATCCGATTGTTCAGCTTGTGGCCAAGTCTGTACATTGGCCTTCATGCCTCAAGTATATACATTGCTTTTTCGTTCAAACAAGTCCATACACTGAGCAAGTATACACATTGTGTTTGTCTTGTAAAGTCCATACATTGATGTCTGTGCGTCGGCTATAAACCGAAGTCTATACACTGCAATGAATATACTTACAGCTGATGATCCGATACTCTGTCTGACAGGGATTCTCTATAGGGATTGCTGACATGGCTCGTGATCCCAGGAGGACGAGGTGATCAGATGATGACACATAGATAAAGTTGCCTCGGATCTGGCGAATTCCTTGGGCGGGAAAACGTGGAAACCACGCGCCCTTATCCACCTGCTGCCAGTATATATTGAAGCCTTGGTGTTCAGATAGAGGCTGATCGAAAACTGAAGAGAGCAAAGTCTATACAGCCAGTCTGAAAGCAGCAGAGTGCCATCGATCCATTGTGAGAAGAGAAACAGAGAAGAAGAAAAAGAGAGAAGAGAAGATCAAGAGAGATGAGCTGAGAGAACTTGATCGAGAGAGTGAGATTGTGAGAGTTTTTGTTTGAGAGGTTGTATCTCAGTCTCTTGGTTCAGAAACCAGAGCTGAGCATTGCTCATTCGAGCTACATTCCCATTTGGGTTTTCATTTTTGTTTTACTTCTGTCTTTCATTTCCGAATTCTTGTTTCTTCAAGCTGTGAGTCAGCGGATTTGCAGTGGAAGTCTCCACTGGACGGGTTAAGCTGTATTTCCCCAGCAGTTGCAGAGGATCTGTTCCTCTGGTCAGCAAGCTGTAGTGCCCAGCGAAGCTGTGTATCAGCGGTTCTTGGCCAAGCTGTAGTGCCCAGCAGACGCAAGCTGTACTGCGCAACAGTAAGCCATACTCGGTTGAGTGTGGGGTGGACGTAGGTGCTTGACCGAACCACCTAAAAATCATGGGTGTCTTGTGTATGTGTGATTGTCTGTGAATTGTGTGCGACTGGTTGTCTTGTTTACTTTAAGAGCTTGATTCGGTTCTGTTGAAATCTAGTATCAGGGTTAGTGATTTAGCAGATTTGCCTATATTCCGCATTTGAACCTTACATTGTTTTTTTTTAATAGGCATTAGATCTATTCACCCCCCTCTAGATCCACATTTCGTGGAGATAGACTGCGTCCATCTAACTCAACACTTGGTATCAGAGCCACACTCTTCTACAGGGACTCATCGCCCGAAGAGGATAGGCAGAGATGGATGCTCGAGGGATGATAGCTGAAGGTCACTCAACAACTAAGCCCCCATTCTTCGATGGATCTAACTACGCATACTGGAAGAATCGTATGCAAGTGTTTCTGAGGGCTAAGGATTACGAGATCTGGAAGGTTGTCAGCAAGGGACCTTATGAGCTGTCCCCGAATGAAGATGTCTGGACCAAGGAGGAGATCAGAAGGTCCACGCTGAATTGGAGTGCCATAAACGCCATCCAGTGCTCTCTTCACCCTACCGAATTCTCCCGCGTGTCAGCCTGCAAATCAGCCAAGGAGATGTGGGATGCATTGGAAGTCATTCATGAGGGTACATCTCAAGTAAGAGAGCAGAAGGCCAATCTTCTTGTATCCGAATACGAAGCCTTCAAGATGAAGCAGAACGAGACCATCAGCGAAATGTATGCTCGGTTGACTGTCATTACCAATGGTCTTAGAGGTCTAGGGAAACCTCAGATAGAATATGATGTGGTGAGGAAGATTCTGCGGTCCTTGACTCATGCTTGGCACACAAAAGCTACAGTGATAGAGGAGTCAAGGGATTTGCGCAATATAAGAGCTGATGAGCTGATTGGCTCGCTAATGGCATATGAGATTAATATGCCAAGGACAGAAGAAGCTGAGAGGAAGAAGAAGCCGATAGCGCTGAAGGCTGGTTCAAGCAATTCCAACAAATCCAGCTCCAGCAGTTCTTCATCATCAGAGGAGAGCCCGAATGAAGAAGATATGACTCGTTCTGAGATGGCCATGATGACCAGAGAGTTCAGGCGATTTCTCAGAAAAGGAGCAGGACGATTCGGCCAAAAGAAATACAATGGCGGCCGAAAGGATAAAAGGTATAAATCTAAACCTGCTAAGAAAACTGAACCTAACGTCTGTTACCAATGCAGGAAACCGGGCCATCTGAAAGCTGACTGTCCAGACAATCAGAAATACAAGGACAAGTCAAAGAAGAAAAAAAAGAAAGGGAGAGATATGATTAGCACCTGGAGTGATGAAGATGAAGGCTCCTTCAGTAGCAGTTCAGTCAGTGAAGCCGAATCTGAGAAGCCCATTTGTCTCATGGCAACAGCAACAAGCTCAGAAGATAGAGAAGAGGAATCAGATGAGGTAATCACTAGATTCGATGATTTTACTATCAATGATTGGATAGATGCTTATCATGACATAGCTGATAAGGCAGATGATATCAGAAAAGAGAATAGGCATCTTAGACTCCATGCAAAATGATACAACTCTGACTGATAAGATTGCATGCTTAGATTCTGAGAATAAAGAATTGAAACTCGCATGTTCTGAATTAGATAAAATCAAAAATGAGTTAAAAGCTACTAGGGAATAGAATGTGAGGCTTGAAAAAGAAATTGATGAATGGAAGCTGAAAATTTAGAAATGTGAGAGTGAAGTAAAAATTGGTTCTGAAAAATATGAAGCTATCCTCAATGTAAATAATGAACTGAAAAAGTCTATTGATGAAATTCAGAAAGACAATGAGGATAAGCTGAAAACCATTGAGAAAATGACCCAAGGAACAGATAATCTAAATGCTTTGTTAGGGTCAAAAGTTAATTTCAGAAAAGAGGGCCTAGGATTTAATTCAAGTGCAACTAAAATCTTTGGAATGAAAACTATTTCATTTGTTGCACAAAAAGAAAAAGGACCTCTAATTAGCATGAATTCAAACATTTCTATGAATAAAGCTGCTAATCTGAAAAAGATCAGTGCTGAGGAGAAGGGTAAACAAAAAGTCAGTGAGCCTAGTAGAGCTAGCACATCCAAGCAAAATCCTAGGGCTCAGACTCAGGTTAGGGGTCAACCTACACAGTCTCATAAACCCCAGGTTAAAGTCACTAAGTCTCCACCATCATCACCACCTCTGAAGAAGACCCAAAACAAACCTATGAATAGGACAGCAGGGTCCAAGGTGCAGGGGAGACAGAATGCTGCTAGGAGTCAACCCAAACATTTTTACCAACCCAGAGTTCAGACATATCACAATGCACAGTCCACCTACTTCAACAGGTCAGATTGGACTAGAACTCCGGGGAGGCATACAGGTCTTGCATATCAGGCTGCATAATATCAAAGGCCTTACACTAGCAATTGGGTAAATGGGTATGGCAACTGGACACCTAGAAACCAACATTTCTTTAGCCAGCCCAGGGACTACTATGGCCAAAACTTTGTGAACACACCCTGGCCAAGGCACTGGCACAGAAGTAACAACACTGTCAATAATCATGATGCTGCCAATAAGAAGAGGAACAACAATAGAAGAAAATCTGTAGGATCCACTGAACAAAATTCATTTAAACAAATGTGGATTCCAAAAAGCCTGTTTTCTTGCTTTGCTTCTATTTCATCTGTTATGGAGCCCAATCAGTCTTGGGTTCCAAACCTCTTTACCTAATTGTGTATGCAGGTATGCCTGGCAGCCAAGAACAACTTGTGGTACTTGGATAGCGGCTGCTCCAGGCATATGACAGGAGATAAGGCCAAGTTCTGCATACTGACTGAGAAACTAGGAGGCCTTGTCACCTTTGGAAGCAACACAAAGGGTAGGATTATTGGATCAGGTAAAATAGGTAAGTGCTCTACCTGCTGCATTGATGATGTTATGTTGGTTGAAGGGTTAGCTTATAATATACTTAGCATCAGCCAGTTGTGTGATAAAGGATACAATGTTTTATTTGATTCTCAATGCTGCAAGGTTTTTGAACCTGATTCTGAAAGTGTCAAATTTTCTGGAAAAAGAATAAATAATACATACATGATAGATTTAGATGACATTCAACATACTAACCTTTGCCTTACTGCCATTAGAGAAGACTTAGCATTTTTATGACATCGTAGGTTAGGTCATGCTAGTTACACTGTTTTGCACAAACTAAATAAGCATGGCATGGTTAAAGGACTTCCTGAAGTTTCCTTCAGGAAAGAAAATAAAATATGTGATGCATGCACTCAATCAAAGATAACTAGAAAGTCATTTAAGTCTAGAACTGAAAATCTGTCTTCCAAACCCTATGAGCAGATACACATGGACCTTTTTGGGCCAACCAGATCTGTCAGCTTATCAAGGAGGAGGTATGAGTTTGTCATGGTAGATGACTTTTCTAGGTATACTTGGGTTTATTTCTTATCTAATAAGAGTGATGCCTTCTCACAATTTCAGGAGTTCTATGTTAAAATAAATCAGAAAATTGAAAACATTTTGATTGATCATGGAGGTGAGTTTGAAAACTCACAGTTTGATGAATTCTGCAGGTCAAATGGAATCAACCATAGGTACTCCTCACCAAGGACACCTGAGCAGAATGGAGTTGTGGAGAGAAGGAACAGAACCCTAGTGGAGATGGGTCGTACACTCCTTGTTGAAGGTGGTCTACCAAGGAAATTTTGGGCTGAAGCAGTGAACACTGCCGGTTATGTAATTAATAGAGCCATGGTAAGACCTTCTACCCAACAAACACCATATGAGATCTTAAAGGGTAAGAAACCTTCTATTGCTCATTTCAAGGTTTTTGGATGTAAATGTTTTATTCATATAAATGATAAAAGAGACCTTGATAAATTTGAACCTAAAGGTGAACCAGGAATCTTTCTTGGTTATTCTGAAAACACCCGAGCATATAAAGTGTACAATCTAAACTCTAAAACTGTTGAAGAATCTCCACACATAGTTTTTGATGAATCCTTGGTAAATTCTAATGTTGGTCAATGCAGGAATGAGGACAATGGTGAAATTTTGAAGGAAGAAGATCCTTCAGACAAATCCGAGGATGAAGAAGAACATATAGAGCTTAATGAAGAGGAGCCTACAGTTCAAAGGGAGGTAAATCAAATTCATGATAATCCAATTGTTAACATTAGATATCTCAAGGATCATACTGTAGATAATGTAATTGGAAATCTGCATGACCCCCCTAGGACTAGAGGCCACCTGAGAATTCAACATGAACTGAATGCTTATGCTTTTGTATCAAACACAGAACCCAAGTCCATTGACTGTGCTCTCCAAGATGTGCATTGGATAAATGCCATGTATGAGGAGCTCAATCAATTTGACAGGAATAAGGTGTGGCATTTGGTTCCACCTCCTGATCATGAAACAGTCATAGGGACTAAATGGGTGTTTAGAAATAAAACTGATGAATCAGGGAATGTTATTAAAAATAAAGCCAGACTTGTAGCTCAGGGGTACAATCAGGAATTTGGAATAGACTTTGAAGAGTCTTTTGCCCCTGTAGCTAGGTTAGAAGCAATCAGAATCTTATTAGCTTATGCATGTTCCCTAGGAATAAATCTTCAGTAGATGGATGTGAAATCTACTTTTCTGAATGGGGAAATTAATGAGGATGTCTATGTGAGACAACCTCCTGGGTTTGAATGTTTAGACTTCCCTAATCATGTTTACAAACTCAATAAAGCTCTCTATGGTTTAAAGCAAGCTCCTAGAGCTTGGTATGACAGGTTGAGAAAATTCCTCACCGACAAGAATTTCACAAGAGGTATAGTTGATCAAACATTATTTATCAAGGTGAGTCATCCAGATATTCTTATTATTCAGATTTATGTGGATGACATTGTGTTTGGGTCAACTAACCCCAAATTGTGTGAGGAATTCTCTCAAATTATGACTGATGAGTTTGAAATGAGCTCAATGGGTGAGCTCAAATTGTTTCTTGGACTGCAGGTTATACAATCAAAAGATGACATATTCATTTCTCAGTCCAAGTACATAAAGAATCTATTGAAGAAGTATAAAATAGACAACCTCAAGGAAATAGCAGCTCCAATGGGTACCTCAACAAATTTAGATGAAGATTCTAAAGGTAAACCAGTGGACCAAAAGCTATATAGATGTATGATCGGATCCCTTCTTTATCTTACAGCATCTAGGCCTGATATTCAATTTGCAGTGTGTTTATGCTCTAGATTTCAGGCTAGTCCTAAAGAAACCCATTTTAAAGCTGTGAAAAGGATTTTTAGGTATTTACTAGGCACCCAAGAACTAGGTCTTTGGTATCCTACTAAGTGTGAGTTAGAGCTTCTAGCCTACACTGATGCAGATTATGCTGGGTGTCGAGAAGATAGAAAAAGTACTAGTGGCTATTGTCAATTCCTTGGTGGCTGTCTAGTGACTTGGGCATCTAAGAAGCAACACACTGTAGCATTATCTACAGCTGAAGCTGAGTATGTTACATCATGTAATTGTGCTGCCCAAGTACTTTGGATTAAGCACCAACTGGCTGATTATCAGATAAATTTGGGATGTATTCCACTTTTATGTGATAATACTAGTGCTATATGCCTTGCTAAAAATCATGTTCATCATTCTAGGACTAAGCACATAGAGATAAAACATCATTTTCTTAGAGATGCTGTAAATAAAAAGGAGATTGAAATGAATTTCATAGAAACTGAAAACCAAATTGCTGATATTTTTACTAAGCCTCTTGAGAATGAAAGATTTAAATTTCTTAGAAGAGAACTTGGCTTATGTAAATTTCAGCATGATGAATGATATGTTCAGCTGCCTTGAATAAAATTTCTGATTTAGACTTGCATCTGATAGCTTGAATAAACCTGTGGATGTTGAATGTGGCATCACACTCATGATCATCATTGCATATCATTTAGTCATATTGTGTCTAAGCTCTCTCTCATTCAATTCTTGCCATTCATTTGTAAAATTGCATGCATATAGACAGGGGGAGTTTCTGCTAGAAATTCAGAGTGTCTTCAACTTTCTTGAATTCATTCATCCTTTAATTCTGAATGTCGATTCTGACATTATGGCAATCTGTTAGTCAGTTCTGATTTCTAAGCAATAGAAAATGGACTTCTTCAGTTGTAAGAATTTGAATTGCTTAAGGACTGACCTAATGGTTTAAAATTTATAACTTGTTGGAGTTTAAAAATTGCAATCAGTATAGGAGTAAGCTGAAAATTGATAAAAACTCTCAACCCTTATCTTATTTCATGTCAGACAAAGCTAATCATATCTGAAATCATGTTAGAGAAGCTAAGTATGTATATTGTTCTTAAACAAGTCATTCTGAAACATATAAAGGAGTAAAGGACAGCTAAGCAAGATATTGAAAAATATTGAAAATCATTGCAAAATAAAATTGGCAGAGCAATGACTGGTAAATCACTGAGAAACTGAGTGATCCATCAAAGAAGTGGACAACACTTATGTCATGAGGTGTATCAGCTATCTCTGTATAAAATGATCAAAACAGTAGGGTGGTTTCATTGAGTACCTGGGGGTAACTGGCGTCTGATAAACGTGTACCCTCACACAAAAAGGTGTAAATCACTTTTATTGAGTTTGATCATGGCAGAATGGTTCATCATGTTGAGTATCTAGGGGTATTGGCGTCTGATAAACGTATACCCTTATGCAAAAAGACAATGGCACCTGAATGCCCTTAATGAACTTGTATTGAAAATGCTGCTCCATCGAAAGAAATTTCATGAATGTCAATTTGTTTAGTTTCAATACATGACTTGGTATCTCTCAATCATTTTTTTTGAGACTATGAAAGTAAGATATTTTAAAACTGACTCTCTCATGCAAATGTGATTCTGGTTTATTGTTTTATCATGCACAACGAACTTATCTATTGATTGTAGTGCATGAACTCAAAATTTTATAGTCTTTAAACTAGCACTCTATATGAAAGTAGTTTCTAAATTCAAATACCTGAAGACTCTGTGCTTTAGAATGCTTATTCATGAACTACTTGTTCAGAATTCTAGTCAAATAACTTCTTGATCTTTCCCTTGCATTCCATTTCCCTCCTCTTTGTTGATGGCAAAGGGGGAGAATATTGTCTAGGGGGAGAATATGTTTTCTGAATTCTGAATTCATTTACAGGGGGAGTCTGGGGCAGTAAGTTGCTTGCATTGTGTAGCATGCATTCATAGCATCTGCATGTCAATCTGAATAACAAATCATGTTTTTTATCAAAATACATAAAAATACATCTGTTTGACAGGATGTTGCTATTCTATTTAATAAGGGGTTGCCATCATCAAAAAGGGGGAGATTGTTGTGACTCCTCTGTGTTGATGATGTTGACATTTGCTTCATTTCTTTGGCAACACCTTATCTTGATTGATTGTTTGTTTTGATTGATTGGCAACAGTTCCTATTTTGATGAAATTGCTTTTATCAAGTTGTTTGTGTACATAATGCAGTCAGAGTCTATACTGTGTTCTGCATACACTCACAAGTCTTCACAGTGCTTTGCAGCATGAAACTCTATACATTGGCATACATTGCAGCGTCAACGCATTGCATCATCTTTACATGTGTGTACATTGCATCACATCGTTAAAGTCTGCACATCGGCTAAGTGTGTACATTGTCCACCTTAGTTAAAGTCCATTCATTGGACTGTGCATAGTCTATACATTGCCCGTCGTTGCAAAGTCCATACATCCACAGTGCATTGCATAGTCTATACACTGCACGTTCAAGTTCAAAGTATATACATTGCTGCATTACCTGCTAGAGTGAAGTCTGTACAGCCAAAGCACACATATCAAGTCTATACATTGAGCTACTGTGCAAGTCCACACATTGGCCTTCAGGCTTGAAAGTTTGTACAATGGACTGTGCTTCGCAAAGTCTATACATTTGTAGGTGATAAGTATATACAGTGAGCATCTCATGAAGTCTGTACACCACTGTAGCTGCACTGTCTCAGCCACCGTCTCATTCAGCATCTTAGGCTTGCAAAGTCTACACATTGGTCGGTGGAAAGTCTATACATTGAAGCAAAGTATGTACAGCCATCAGTGATCTTCCAAGTATGTACATCCAACTGTTCATCTTCGAAGTCTGTACATTAGAAGTTTTACCTACGTTTTCCTTCAAGTCTATACATCGGTAATTTTACCGTCGTCTCCCTTGAAGTCTATACACTGATCGCTTTACCGTCGTTTTCATTTGGAAGTCCATACATTCGCTGCTTCTTTGTTCAAGCCTATACAGCCTTTCATTTTGAAAGTCTATACATCGGGAAGTCTTCACATTGGCTGTTGAATGATATTCAAGTCTACACATCGGCACTGTAGCATGCATTTCATAAAGTCTATACATTGCATGCTTCACTCTAAGTCTATACACTCGTGAGTGTTTCATCAAGTCTATACATTGGATGCTGTTCTTCAAAGTATGTACATCGCATCATATTATTCATGCAGTGTCTTGGTGAAGTCTATACATCATTTCACTGTACATGTCCATACATTGCATTGCATTGGCTAAGTGTGTACATCAGTCTGTCTCTGTTGCGTCTAAGGCTTTGGGCAAAGTCTATACAGACTCCACCGTCTCTTCCAGCGTCTCACGCTATCCAAGTCTGTACAGTGTCTGTCTTCATGCATCAGTCAAAGTCTATACAGCCAGGTACGTCTCATTTAGAGTCTAAGGCAAGTCTGCACATTGGACCTTCATTCAAAGTCTGTACAGCGTCTCGTTCATGCATTGTTCATGAAGTCTGTACATTGGACTGTGTCTTCGTGCATCATGTTAAGTCCATACACTGGGTTAGGTTCTTAAAGTGTATACATTGGCCTTAGCTCTCATAGTCTGTACATTGGTCCTCAGATTCGAAGTCCATACATTGGTCTTCATATTCAAAGTCTGAACATCCATTCACTTCATTCAAAGTCTATACATCGGCTTTAATCTAAAGTCCATACATTGGGTAAGGTTCTTCATAGTCTGCACATTGCTTTACAATTCAGCAAGTATGTACAGCCCTTCATATAAACTGAAGTCTATACATCGTGATGTCTTACACATTGGCTGATTGAATGATCTTAAAGTCTATACATCCGATTGTTCAGCTTGTGGCCAAGTCTGTACATTGGCCTTCATGCCTCAAGTATATACATTACTTTTTCGTTCAAACAAGTCCATACACTGAGCAAGTATACACATTGT
This sequence comes from Amorphophallus konjac, assembly GCA_022559845.1. NCBI lineage: Eukaryota > Viridiplantae > Streptophyta > Magnoliopsida > Alismatales > Araceae > Amorphophallus > Amorphophallus konjac. The sequence goes on from CM040119.1 coordinate 221,236,090, forward strand.
GTTTGTCTTGTAAAGTCCATACATTGATGTCTGTACGTCGGCTATAAACCGAAGTCTATACACTGCAATGAATATACTTACAGCTGATGATCCGATACTCTGTCTGATAGGGATTCTCTATAGGGATTGCTGACATGGCTCGTGATCCCAGGAGGACGAGGTGATCAGATGATGACACGTAGATAAAGTTGCCTCGGATCTGGCAAATTCCTTGGGCGGGAAAACGTGGAAACCACGCGCCCTTATCCACCTGCTGCCAGTATATATTGAAGCCTTGGTGTTCAGATGGAGGCTGATCGAAAACTGAAGAGAGCAAAGTCTATACAGCCAGTCTGAAAGCAGCAGAGTGCCATCGATCCACTGTGAGAAGAGAAACAGAGAAGAAGAAAAAGAGAGAAGAGAAGATCAAGAGAGATGAGCTGAGAGAGCTTGATCGAGAGAGTGAGATTGTGAGAGTTTTTGTTTGAGATGTTGTATCTCAGTCTCTTGGTTCAGAAACCAGAGCTGAGCATTGCTCATTCGAGCTACATTCCCATTTGGGTTTTCATTTTCATTTTGCTTCTGTCTTTCATTTCTGAATTCCTGTTTCTTCAAGCTGTGAGTCAGCGGATTTGCAGTGGAAGTCTCCACTGGATGGGTTAAGCTGTATTTCCCCAGCAGTTGCAGAGGATCTGTTCCTCTGGTCGGCAAGCTGTAGTGCCCAGCGAAGCTGTGTATCAGCGATTGTTGGCCAAGCTGTAGTGCCCAGCAGACGCAAGCTGTACTGCGCAGTAGTAAGCCATACTCGGTTGAGTGTGGGGTGGACGTAGGTCCTTGACCGAACCACCTAAAAATCGTGGGTGTCTTGTGTATGTGTGATTGTCTATGAATTGTGTGCGACTGGTTGTCTTGTTTACTTTAAGAGCTTGATTCGGTTCCGTTGAAATCTAGTATCAGGGTTAGTGATTTAGCAGATTTGCCTATATTCCACATTTGAACCTTACATTGGTTTTTTTTAATAGGCATTAGATCTATTCACCCCCCTCTAGATCCACATTTCGTGGAGATAGACTGCGTCCATCTAACTCAACAGTTCGCGCCTCCTCACAGCGATCAAATTTGAAGTGAAGATCGATCCAGCAATTGAGAAGAAGCATGCACCCATAAGGGGGCTGGCCCATGCTAGAAGCCATGAGACCACTGTAAAGGTAGGCGAGGTTGGCTGGCCCTATTCTTTTGCCCTCCCAGAGTCCACAAATCGCGCCCAATTGATCTTCCTCCACGATGTCGTAGGTATAGCGAAAGAGGAGAGCTCCAGCCAAACAGATCACGAACCCTTTCATGAGTCCTTGTAAGTGTTCATCACTTGTCAATCTTTCCAAAGCGCTCATGGTCCAGCCTGCGAGCTTTTGTAAGTTGATTCCCTTCTGGGTCTGAACACCTTTAATGGCTCCACAGGGCATGAAGCTCCCCAGAATTTCCTCAGAGGATACCTTCTTCCCCATGGGCAAAATTTTTATTTTTCCATCATTCCTGAATCTTTTTAAGCCAAGCAGGAGTTCCGTCTCCTCCAGAAGGATCGTCGATTCAAAAGTAGGAAAGACGAAGGTGTGAGTTTCCGGATGCCAAACCTCTACCAGTGCACCCATCGCCGCCCAATCCATGCAAATCTTGTTATAATGTTTGGCGTGAATGACCAGGCCTTGAAGGTGCCACTTTGAAATAATAACCCTCATGTTGATAGTTATATTGGATGTGAGCTTCGACAGCCACAATAGCTTGGAGAATTTCCTCGGGCCCGGAAAGAGAGGATACGGCTAGAAGGAAAGCAAAGAAAAGAATGAAGGGGTAAGAAAGAACTCATATAGGAAACATAAAGGAAAGAGCCAACTCACCATCCGTGAGCAAATTCTTTCGCTCAGATGACCTTCAATCTCAGTTAATTTCTTGAATTCGTGGTCGACCCTCCCCCTCTTGGTAGGGCGGGAAGGTTCACCCTCCATCTCCAAAGGCCAGGATCTCTCCTTTCCCATCTCAAAGGAATCCACTTCACCGAAACCACCTGTAATGATATTTGGCTAAGGAGTAGGGGGTACTTATAGGAGGAAAGGGGGTAAAACGGTAAATGTAAAGCATTAATGATGAGTTACCGTCATGGACTTTGACCGAGGGAATATTGTTTGCTTTGCACTGTGTTTTTGGTAGTTTCTGTGAATCACTTTGGTGTGCGGATTTCTTTGTACAGTGGAATGCAATTCTATTTCTTATGCAATAATTGTGTGATAACTGTTGATTGCAGGTATCAAAAAAGAAAGTAAAAATAATAAAATAAAAATAAAAATAAAAAAATGGGATATCAGTGTCCCACCCCTAGTCACCCCGGCGACTAACCCCACTACGTCATGCATCTTACTATATAATATCTACGCTACTAGAGCATGTCAAGGACCTTATGCCTTGAACGAATCTGGAGTTTGAGTTCCCCTTCAACAAAAACAATGATAACTCCAGAGGAGTTCAGGACGTACGGATAGGCCGTTCGGTTGTGATAGCTTGGGGACGACGGTTCCGTTCGGTGTGTTGGTACGTGGTTAAACGGGCCCCGGCTCAGTATCGGCTCACAGGATTGGTATCTTGACCCATCCTTAGCAACTTAACAATATTATCCGTGGCTATTTTCTACTTTTAGTTTGTTTTAATTTTTCTTTTAAACCCAGCATGCATTCATGTAGGACTTTGATGTCATTATGGAAGATCATTCACTTAGCTTGATTGTGAGAGCCACTTTGCTTAAATTTGTAAATAGTACGAGATATTCCATTCTGAGTCGAGTACTCAGTTTCCTCGAGACTATCTTGGGTTGGTTTTCCTGAAAGAGACGGTTGTTTGGATTTATCAAATACCATTTTTTATTCCATTGGACCCGCCTTGGCCGCAGCACTTCCACATTGGCTGGTAACCACTCCCCAAGGTGAAACCTACAGGTCTACGACCCAGGTACTTCCGCGCAGAGAAGTTGGCCCCATTTTTCTGTTCGTGCCCGAGTGCACATTGTCTCCTTCCCTATTTCCATCCAAACAATCGTTGACTTTGGAAGTCCCTCTTCAGGTTTGTTTCGTTTAAACTTCGGAAAGATTCCAATCGTGCAATGTTGAAGGCGTGTCTCATCACACATTGGCATCCACTTTTCAGTCTACTCCACTCCATTCCATTACACCTCCCCTCTATTCCATTACATGTCATGTCCTTACAAAGCAGATGCCAAGGCGGGGCAGCTGTAGACATGCTATTTTCACATTTTTCGCGGGTAAATCTCATATTGCATTGCAATGCCACAATGTGGCTTACACATTTGATTTATGTGGGTGATTAGTCATTTTTTAGTTTTTACATAAGAAAATACAAAAAATTCAAAAAAGGGTTATTAAAAGAATACATAAAAATCAATATATATATATATATATAACATTGAGAAATAAAAAAAGTGAGAAGTGAAAAAAATCCTTAAAAAGTGAGAAAAGGTTAAAAATAATAATGAGAAAATGTTTGAAAAAATGAAAATAATAAAAAAACAAATCTCAATACATAAAAATAAACACTTTTATTTTTGTATAAAAATGAGATAAGAAACTAACACAAAAAACCACAAAAATATATAATTATTATCCCCCCTTAATCTCCAATTTATTATAATTAATCTATATACATTAATCTTAATCTTCACTAATCTCTATCTATTAATCTTAATCAACGTCACTCTTTTATCTCTTCTCCCACTCTCCTCACGTCTCTTTCTCTCAGCTTTCTCCCTCTCTCTTGTACGCTCAGCAGCCAGACAGGAGGAATCTCTCCCCTGCCACGTTCCTCTCTCTCTCTTCATCTATTCTCCCTTTTCCCTCTCTCACCCGTATCCCTCTCTCACGCCCTCTCTTTAGTTTGTTTTCTTTCTATCATTCTTCTAGCAGAGAGAATCTAGCCCCACTCCATCTCATCCCCCTTGCCTGCTAAACTGCTCCCATCCGCGAAACCCACGCTTATCCTCTCCATCTCCCTCCCTCTCGTCTTCTCTACATGTGGCCCCCTCGTCGAGCCCACTCCCTCTCTCCCCAGTGCACGCACTCCGCCCCCACTCCACCAGCTAAACCACCTCCCCAATGCACCCATACACCACTCCCCCTCTCCCTTGACCTCTCCTCTCCCTTGACCTCTCCTCTCCCTTTCCTCGTTACCCTCTCATTCTATCAGCCACACACACAGATCCGCTAGCCCCTCTCTCCCTTGCATGTTAGCCCCCCTGCACAACTCCATACCTCCTCTTCCGGTCGCCACCGTCTCTCCCCGTCGACCTTCACCTCTCCACCTCTCGCCGATGCACCTCCTCCTCGGCCTGCACCACCCCGATTGCCGTCGCCGCGCCTACTTCTTCCACCTCGCGAGCTACGTCCGCGAAGCCCTCTGCCGGGCTACCAACTCCTGCCGCCTCCATAGCCGCTGCAACCCCTTCGCCATCGAGCCCCCACTCTGGCTACCGTCGCTCTCCTCCGGTCGTCACTGTCCACCCGCCGGTCACCTCCGCAAAGCCCTCCCCTAACGCCACCGGACACCGCTACTGTGAAGCACCCTACAGTTGCTGTGGTCGTCCACCTCCGGCCTCCGCGAGCCCACTGTACCACCGGATGCCGCTGCCCAAGCCGCCGCGATCGTCGGCCCCCACCGCGCCGTCCGTCCACGTCACCGGCACCCCAGCCGCGCCGTTCGCTCACGCCACTGCCACCCTCGCCGCCGACCCACGCCACCGGTCGCTTCGCCGCGGAGCTCCCCACTCCACCGCCACCGTCGCCGTGAGCTCACCCCGCGGCCCCCGTCCCCTCTCTCTCTTCCTCTTTCTCTCTTTCTCTCGCGGCTCTCTCTTATCCCCCCTCCATCTCATCTTTCCTCTCACACGCCCTCTCTCTTCCCTCTCGGTCTCTCTCTTCTCTCCCTCTGTCTCATCTCGCGAGCCCTTCGCGCCCCCCCTCTCTCTTCATCTCTCTCTCTCTCTCTCTCTCTCTCTCTCTCTCTCTCTCTCTCTCTCTCTCTCTCTCTCTCCCTCCGTCTCTCATCTCGCCCTCCGCGTCTCTCTCTTTCTCTCCCCCACGCCCTCCACATCTCTCTCCCCTATCCCACTTCTCTCTCTCTCCCCTTCGTCTCTCTCTCAATCTCTTCCACTCTCTCTCGATCCCTCTCTCACTTCTCTTTTTTTATTTTTTTATTCCCCTCCCTCTCTCTATCTCTCTTCTTTATCACATTGTTTCTCTCTTCTCTCTCTAGCCCGTCGCCTCTCTCTCTCTCTCTCTCTCTCTCTCTCTCTCTCTCTCTCTCTCTCTCTCTCTCTCTCTCTCTCTCTCTCTCTCTCTCTCTCTCTCTCTCTCTCTCTCGATCTCTCTCATCCCTTTCTCTTTTTATTTTTTTTATTACTCTCTCTCACCTTCTCACTCCTCTCTTGATCTCTCTCTTTCAACTCATTTTTTTTATTCCACTCCCTCTCTCCCTCACGTATTTTCTCTCTCCCTCTCTTTTGCTCTCTATCTCTCTCTCTCAACTTTTCTTTTTTTTATCCCTCTCTCTATTACTCTCTCTTTTCCTCCCTCCCTCTCTCTCGACCTCTCTCATCCCTTTCTCTTTTTATTTTTTATTACTCTCTCTCACCTTCTCACTCCTCCTCTCTCGATCTCTCTCTTTCAACTCATTTTTTTATTTTTTATTCCACTCCCTCTCTCCCTCACGTATCCTCTCCCTCCTTCTCTCTTTCTCTCTTTAACTCTCTCTCTCTCTCCACTACCTAGTTTGATATATATATATATATATATATATATATATATATAATATACTTCTACGTCTATATAGATATATATATTTATATATAACTATATACGTGTGCATATATATATCTATATCTATATAAATATACGCGTATATGCATATGTATATTTTTATATAAATATATACATACATACATATATATATATATATATAACGGCATCGACACCGAGAAGGCCCTGCCGGGTTTCTGAATGTTCGAGCGCATACGGGAGAAGCTGGTCTACTCCACCATGCTCTCGCACCATCCTCGTCCTAGAGAAGCTCCTTCAAGCCCGCCAATGGCCTCTCAATAAGCTTCCTCACTTCTTTGCCTTATTTTGTTCTTATTTTGTTAGTTGCATAGCATTGCATGTGCTATCTGTCATCCCTATTGCATTTCTCTCCCTGAGAGAGTCCTAGTTGTTCATTCATCATATCATCTGTCTACCCTTTTACGTCTAAGAGGGGTTTCAAACAACACCAATCAGGTGCGTGTTTGAACATGATAATGCCACTTTCATTTCAAAGTATCGATACTACACTATTTCCATTCTAATCCACTGCCTATTTGTTTCGTCTGCTTTGTTTTGCAAGGGTAACCAAAGGAGACCCTATTCATCGGCCGGCCGAAGGAAGAGGAAGAAGAAACCCACGCAATCCCTTTGCTCGGAGATAAGATGCGATCATCCCCTTCCATTTCGAGGTACACTACCTCTGGCGATCACACCCCCCTTACTTTCATTTTTTTAAGTTCTTTGTTTTATCCTCACCCGTGTGGAGGATCATTCCCCATGGCGGCTCCCCTCCCCATTTAATTTCTGTTTAAACCCCGTTGACGGAACTAGTTCCTCGCGGCGGTTTTATCTTCTGTCTTTCATTCGAACCCCGTTGACGGAACTAGTTCATCGCGGAGGTTTTATCAACTGTCTTTCATTCGAACCCCGTAGACGGAACTAGTTTCTCACGGAGGTTTTATCTTCTGTCTTTCATTCGAAACCCCGTTAACGGAACTAGTTCCTCACGGCGGTTTTATTTTATAATCTTCATTCAAACCCTGTCGACGGAACTAGTTCCTCGCGGAGGTTTTATTTTCTATCTTTCATTCAAACCCCGTTGACAGAACTAGTTCCTCGCGATGGTTTTATTTAATAATTTTCATTCGAACCCCGTTGACGGAACTAGTTCCTCGTGGAGTTTTTATCTTCTATCTTTCATTCGAACCCCGTTGACGGAACTAGTTCCTCGTGGAGGTTTTATCTTATGTCTTTTATTCGAACCCCGTCGACGAAACTAGTTCCTCGCCGAGGTTTTATCTTCTGTCTTTCATTCGAACCCCGTCGACGGAACTAGTTCCTCGCGGAGGTTTTATCTTCTATCTTTCATTCGAAACCCTATTGACGGAACTAGTTCCTCGCGGTGGTTTTATTTTATAATCTTCATTCGAACCCCATCGACGGAACTAGTTCCTCGCGGAGGTTTTATCTTCTGTCTTTCATTCGAACCCCGTTGACAGAACTAGTTCCTCGCGGCGGTTTTATTTTATAATCTTCATTCGAACCCCGCTGACGGAACTAGTTCCTCACGGCAGTTTTATCTTCTGTCTTTCATTCGAACCCCATCGACGGAACTAGTTCCTCGTGGGGGGTTTTATCTTCTATCTTTCATTCGAACCCCGTTGACGGAACTAGTTCCTCGCGGAGGTGTTATCTTCTGTCTTTCATTCGAACCCCGTCGACTGAACTAGTTCCTCGTGGGGGGTTTTATCTTCTGTCTTTCATTCGAACCCCGTTAACGGAACTAGTTCCTCGCGGAGGTTTTATCTTCTGTCTTTCATTCGAACCCCGTTGACGGAACTAGTTCCTCGCGGAGGTTTTATCTTCTGTCTTTCATTCGAACCCCATTGACGGAATGAGTTCCTTGCGGTGGTTTTATTTTATAATCTTCACTCGAACCCCGCTAGACGGAACAAGTTCCTCGAGGAGGTTTCCTTTCATAATTTTCATTCTATCATTTATTCCCATTATTTTTATCTTTGCTATAAAAATTCCACAAAGACCAACGTCTAGTGGTGGTTTGTTGAACGTGTGTATACTTATTGTTATATATATTGCTATAAAAACCCCGCAAAGACCAATGTCTTGTGGTGGTTCGCTCTTTCTATATTACTGTTATGTTCTCCTGTTAAGTGATATCTTGCTATAACTCTTGTTCGTTTTGTTCATATTATTGTTATGATTTCATAATGAGTGACATTCTGTTGTAATTTGGTAGTCCTATTTTGATTGCCCCCCATTCCTGAATCTGGTGGAGACAACTCTCGCCGGGTATTCTCCAGCGTTCACTACCCAATTGGTACCCCCTATTCCCCGTTCTTGTGTCATTACTTTCATCCTCGCCGTTGTTCGTGTCAACACCTTGCATTCCCTCGTTACCTAGAGTCCCAACATATCCTATCCTAGTATCCGGTATCTTTAAAGCTACTCCCGAAACGACAGGTTACGCCTGTTGAAGAGGTAGTTAGCTTGCGTGAGAAGATCTTTGGATCTCTATCTCCGCCCCGTACCGGAAGGTGGGTAAGTCTAGATTTCTCATGTTCCACTGGAACACTTCCTTCAGGTCGTGTTTTCCATTACCTTTCTCATACTACCCTGTAATTCATTTACAACCCCTTTCCTTCTCTCTCCTTGGTACGATCTCGTCGTCCACACTGCTCTGCGACTCAATACACCGTCGGCTTCACCCAAGCCGGCCGATTCAAAAATGGGGTCAACCGATCTCAGGACTGGCAACCAGATGATGAGGCTGTGAAGGAGAGTCTTCGACATATACCTTATCCGAATTAAAAGGCCCAGCAAAGTGCAATTGTTACTGTACATACTCCCGTACATGGTGGAGAATTCCCATAGCTCACTTCAATGGAGATATGCACCCACCCTCCAACCCCTCACAGGTTATAAGAGGGGGCAACAAAGGCTGTTTTAATATACACCCGTCCTGGGGCTGCCACTATAAGAAGATATAAAAGTTGTCACCATTGGTTCCGCTCAGAGAGCCAAAGATGAAGAAGATAAATGGTGGAGTCCAATGACCGGATTCCCCCGCTACTGTCTGTCCACATAACTTGTCGTGAAGAGGATGAGCTACCTAATGCAAGGACATGCTCCGAGCAGCCCCTCTATTTATTCACCCCGGTTTGGGGGGCGTCTCAAGCTGCAAAGTCATTTGGGCATATCTAGGCCCCGCTGAACCTATAAAGTTATTTGGGCACGTTAAAGGCCCGCTGAAGATATGAAACTATCGGGGCATGCTAAGGGCCCGCTGGAGTTATAAAAAATGTTTGGGCAACCTGCTACGAGTGCTGGCTACTTGACTGCCGATTTTAATCCCTTGTTCAGAGGGCTCATCTGCTATGCTTCATGTAATAAGAAGAATATGATCCCCCCCCCCGTAAAATGAATGATGATGACGATGCTGACAAAAAAAGAAGAAAAAAAGAAAAAAAATATGATAAAAAATGATGATCAACAAAAGAAGGAAAGTATTGTTGGTGGTTACCAACCCTGGCCCTCTTCGGCCGATTGTGCTATCCTTGGCTCGAGCCCCATGCCCTTGCCAAGTTCGTTGACTTTGACATTTCACCAAGTCAACACTTACCCTTTTTCGCAGCTTAGCCATTACGGCCAAAGCCCGCTGATACATGTTTCTGCTATCCTATCTCTCAGCTTAGCCGTCATGGCCAAAGCCCATTATCAGGACTAATCCATCTATCCCACTGCAATAATCAATACAACTCAACGGCTTAGACTTTCAGTCGAAGCTTGCCTTCGCAATATCTTTCGATTTTATAGCCTGCTTCTAATATCTTTCAACTTTATAGCCCGCTTCCAATATCCTTCGACTTTATAGCCCACTTCCGATATCCCTCAGCTTTATAGCCCGGTTCCAATATCCCTTGGCTTTATAGCCTACTTCCAATATCTCTCAGCTTTATAACTTGTTTCTGATATCCTTCGGCTTTTATAGCTTACTTCCCAACATCCTTTGGCTTTTATAGCCCGCTTCCCTCATGATGACTTATAGAACTTGCTTTCCTGCTATCCTTTGGCCTACCCGACTTGCTTCCCCGATGTCAGCTTATACAGCCCGCTTACCCAGCCTAACTCCCTTAATTTTGACTTACGAGCCCGCTTTCCCCGATTTTGTCCTACAAGCCTGCTTCCCATAATCTTAGATTACGAGCCTACTTCCTAATATATTTTGGCTTTCACAGCCTGCTTCCCAATATTTGTCGGCTTCTATAGCCTGCTTCCCAACATCCTGTGGCTTTCGTAGCCTGCTTCATGATATACTTTGGCTTTCTGGTGCGGACACACGCCGCAATACGCACAGGTGGACGAAGACACGTCGGGGCCCGCTTAGCTCGCGGAGGACGTGGACGCATCGGCCAAGCCATCATCCTTATTTAACATTTTTAGGCCATGTTGGGCCCTATCGTAGTCCATGTTGGACAATTGTGTTATTATATGTCAAATGGGCTAGGATAGGTAATGGGCTAGAGTTAATGGGCCTTTGGGCCTTAATTGGGCCAAAAGGGGCTTCAATGTGAACATGCCTAATGGGTTAGCATGCTAGGTATGAAAGGGGAAATGGGATGGAGGTTAGGTGGCCAGTGGAAGGGGGCTCCCCCCCTTCTTGCTCCAAGAGGTAGGCAACCTACCACCCTTTACTTCCCTCCCTTGAATTTTCAAAGTTAGGCAAGTCCTTGTCCCCCCTTGGTCCCCCTCCCTCTCCCACTTGGCAAGTGCGCACCCCCTCTCCCTCCCCTCTCTCCCACGAGATTCCCAGCCCCCCTACCCCTTGCCATTCCCTATATAAGCACATGTATAGTGTCATTTGTGGAGCTAATGAAGAATTAATAAAAGATTAGTGCATTTTGCCAAGAGCAAGCCTTGGGTGCCCTTTCTCTCTCCCCTCTCCTTTGCAGCATGGATTTGCTATGTTTCTAGGGTTGATTCCCTACAAAACTTGTTGGATTCCAAGTGATCTCTCCTCCCCGGAGTGCGAAGCTCCGCCACCGCCGCCATCGCACCGCCACCGCATCGCCGTCGTAGTTCTGTCTAATACTGTACAGAAGCCTAGTGCGCGATTTTTAGCTCTCAATCAGGAGCTCAGATCGTGCTGAAAATTGGAGGGTGAGTCTACCACATTCCCCCCATCCTCCACAAAAAAATCAGGTCATTCCATTTTCGTTTGCCATATTTCCCAATTCACTCTCTCTGCCCCTAGCAATCTGCCTCCTGTGCAGATCCACCAGCCAGCAACCTACCTTTTCCCTTGTCCGACCCCATTTCCAATTTCAGATTGAGCTGAAATTTGGATTGGAGTTTCTGTCCACCAAAGGCCACTTCCACAAAATTTTCCACGAATTTAGGAGTTCTTTTCCCTCCCATAAAAATCTCTGAAAAATCCCATTTCTGTTAAGTCCTGTGCAGCGAGGCCCCCTCCTCAGGATCATCCCTCTAGGAGTCCCCACCGCAGCGATACCACTCTCAGCCCGGCCCTCTGACCAGGACGTGGGCCCCACAATCGTTGGCACGCGTTACCGCCGGAGCTGCCCAAATCGCTGCCTGTCAACTCGAGCCCGCTACTCCCGGGTCCCATTGTAGCCCTTTACCTCCCTGCGTGGAGTGGGTAATTAAATTCACTGCTGTAATTATTTATTTACTATGTACCGGGAGTACGAGTTTCGGCCGGGGTCATCTTCTCCACACCCGGTAGCGTGGAGGTGAACTCACCAATCTCTTTATCGCATTTGCTCAATTCGTATATTTTCATATGTCGCTGCAAGTGATAGGTTGATTAGCTCGTTATATTTTATCACCGCTGCGAGAGAGAGAGCGAAACCCGTCCCGTGACCCGATCCGTACATGAAAGAGAGTTGACTACCCGACTCTTTGTCGGTTTCTTAACCGCACAGATCCCGCGTTTCCCTCGCATAGGGACGTTCGCGAGCTAGGGTCCTAGGTTCGCTAGTCCATCCCGCATCACTTTCACAGCCTACTTTCCAATATCTTTTGGCTTTATAGCATGCCTTCCTAACATCCTTCGACTGCTATAGCTTGCTTTCCTAATATCTTTTGGCTTTTAGAGTCTCCTTTCCAATATCCTTTGACTTTTATAGCTTGCTCTCGCAATATCTTTTGGCTCTTATAGCCCGCTTCCTAATATCTTTTGGCTTTTACAGCCTACTTTCCGATATCCTTGGCTTTTATAGCATGCTTCCTAATATCTGTTGACTTATACTGCCTACTTTCCCGCTGCCCTTTGACCTAACCGGTCTGCTTCCCCTATGTTGGCTAATATAGCCCACTTTCCCTAATTGTGGCATAGACCTCCCATCGAAGCCCGCTTTCATGCTTTCCGCTTAGGCTCTCCATTAAACCCCGCTATTCTATCTCAGGCTAAGACATCCTGTCAAAGCCCCCTGCCCTGCCTTTGGCCCCATATCTCCTTTGGTTAATACCAACCCCTGGGTCCGTCGAGGCTTACCTTAGCACATAAAACCCTTCCTCCCTTACTTCGGCATTGATTTTGTATATATATAATATACGGACGTAACGATGATATGTGCGTATGTAAAAGGAAAGAAACAAAAAAAAGAAAAAAATCTCTCTTGCATGCTCTTGTTATTGACTGCCTGATTGCCTTGCTTGCATGCTTGTCTATAATATAGAATAATACACTTCCTTTGAACTTTCTAGGACTGTGCTTCCTTGCTAAATAATAATACCCCGATTCTTGATGCATGTGCGTCACGGTGCACGGTAAGGGAAAAAACCCAATTATGGTGGGTGCGCGCGTCAAGGGGAAGAGTCATGACTAAGTCATTATCGTAACTCACAAGATATACCCGAGACAACACTCCCACACCTCACACACAATGTGTTCAATGGTCTTCGACCATAGAGATTACGAACCTTCTTCCTAACACTCTATGGACGCTTAAATTCTTGCACTCACGTGGAGGGTAATCGTGAGGAAAATGTGGCCTGCCCCCTTTTCAAAAAAAAATAAAATGAATGATGAATAAGTGAAATATGAATCCAAGTAGCCGGGAATCCCCACTAAGACAAATGAGGAGACTCGCGTGAAATGGTGAAGCAAATTCTGATAAGGATGAATCCTAGTAGCCGAGAATCCCCATTGAGACACTTGAGGAAACTCGAGCCAAACGGTGAAGTCTAGAATTCTAAATAAATAAGGGGGCTGTGTGAAGCTACCAAAAGTCGAAAGCCTAAAATGTATGTGTAGGTGCTAGAGTAATCCTCGAGTGTTACTTGAAAATCCTGCATATCCCTATGTTTAGGACTCTTTGTCCACACACCTACACTTTCACACCATGGAAAAATTGCCTTGGGTGTAGATTATGATTTAAACTATGCGCATAAGTTATGCAATGTCCTCTTGATGAACGCATAGCCCCTTTAAGTGTGCTTTGCGGGCCGCACTCGGTCTGCAAATCAGGGGCGCTCTTCTTATCCTATCCCCGATAGAGGGGAGTTATCTTATATACATATATACTTATGCTATGCTTGCTGTTAATAGATGCCTGCATGCCTGAATAAAAAAATAAAAAAATAAAATAAATGAAAATAAAATGAATGAATAAAAACTCCCAATTTTGGCTCTCGCGGCCAACTTTTCCAATTTCGGCTCTCGCAACCTGCCCTCAACCTTGGCTCTCACAGCTTGCTTTCCCGATATCCCTGGGCTTTTAAAGCCTACTCTCCCAATTTTGGCTCTCACGGCCTGCTTTCCCATTTTCGGCGTGCTTAGCATGCTCTTTCTCAATTCCAGCTCTCAAAGCCCGCTTTCCTACCTTTGGCTCTCGCCGCCTGCTCTCTCTCGATTTCGGCTCTCGCAACCTGCTCTCTCAACTTCGGCTCTTAAAACCTGCTCTCCCAATTTTGGGTCTTGTGGCTTGCTTTCCTGCTTACGGCTTTGCAAAGCCTGCTCTAGATTTCGGCTCTTGGAGCCCGTTCTCCTAATTACGATATAAATGAATAAAAAATAGTTGACGCTTCAAACGGGTTGCACCTGCAGGCCCCGCTCCCTCGTCCCTCATTCGCGACATCTGCGGCTAGGGGGCATTTGTTAACATGCTAAAATTAACGCTTAAAAGAATTCTCGCCCCTCCGGGTACGTTAAAACCAATGCTAAGATTACCGGTTAAAAGAATTCACATCTCTTCAAGCGCGCTTAAATCTACGCTAAAAAGGATTTGTACTTCTCTAAAGAGACGCATGTTAATATGTGTTCCTTTTTCCCGATGCTGACTCATTTCACCTTTTTCTTATTTTTCAGGAATCGACAAAGAAACAAAATATAGAAGAAAAAGAGAAAAGAAAAGAGAAAATAGGTGGGCCGGCCAAGCCAACCACCACTTGACCCGGCCAAGGCCCTCCATCCAAGTGATTCGGCCAGCCCCCTTCTTGATGGTGATACGGCTCGACCACACTCTCCCCATGGACATGAATCAACACGCACCTCCTTGCAACTTGATACGGTGCGGCCCTCTTCCCCCTCTTGAATCGGCGCAAGTGAACCGGCTCCCCTCCTTGCAACTTGATACAGCACCAACCCCGCACACCCAAGTGATCCAGCGTGAGAAACATACCTCCTTCGACACATGACCCTATTTTTATGCCGGTTCACACCAAGAAGAGCAAGGGAAGAACAAAGGAAGAAGAAGAAAAGGGAAGGGGCTTGGGGCCCTCACCTGGAAGCCCCAGACGGTGGCCACACCTTCGACCTGGCAGACATTCGAGCATCCTATCACCTGGCAAGCCACTCATCTCGCTGTCCATTGGTTTCACTAGTGCAAGCTGCCAAAAGCTCATCGAAGTCGCATCGGTCGGCCTCGACCAATCCCAGCGCTACACCACGCCTACCTCTTTCCCCCCTATGCGCGCATGCTCATGTTAGCTCCGAGTAGTGAGAAGATAAGAAGAAGGAGGAGGAGGAGGAGTGGGGTTCGAAGCTCCCAACCTCCATTCCCTATAAAAATGACTCAAGCTCTATTGATAAAAAAGGCTGGCTGGCTGATAAAAAAAAGTGAGAGGGCTGGCTCTCTGAAGAGAAGAAAAAAAAGGTGTTTGGCTTTTTTGTCGCCGGAGAGGTTCAAGGGCATCTGCGTATACAGAGTAGAGAAAAGGGAGAAGAGAGAGTGGGAGAGTTGAGGTCCCGGGGGGGATGAGCCAGTGCTCCATTCCCCCCCTCTCTTGTATTCCTTTTTTTTCTCTTGTAATGTTTTCTGGTTGTGGGGTATATCCCTCTTGTATTTGTTTGCCTTGCAATGAATAAAAAGCTTTTGAGTTGTGGCATCTTGTAGCTTCTACCTTGTCCCCTCTCCCTCTAGCTCAGGCGGTTCTCCTATTTCTGTAGACGTAGATTGCCGTGTTCTATGAATATATAGTGTCCCTTCTATGGAGACGATCGTCTGCCCTCTCACTTATGCCAATGAGTTGTGGGGATGCCGTTATCTCTCCCAGATCTGTCAGAATTTATGTTCCTCCTTCGTCCGCCAAGGTGATGTTATCCATCTTCTTATGATGATAACTCTGGGTTCCCCGGAACTCGCTTCTTCATACTGTGGTCCCTGGGGAACCCCATTTGGAAGGTGAACAAAAATGGCCAACGATTGGCGACATGCTAAATCCATGCCCCAAATTTCAGACACTACTGCCCATGGGCTGCCAAAGCTCCTCGCAAGCTAGTCCTCGGGGTTCCGTACCCAACTCAGGTTTTTGGGTAGCTGCCCTCAGCTCACCCATTGTTAGCATTCTGTGTTTTGATGATGTCAAAATCTATGACTCATATGTGTATGATGTCATAGGTGTTTGGACCATATGAATTTTATGCTTGATTGAATTATTCATGGTATAAATGATTTCTATTGCACACATGCTGCATGCATCATGCTTGAGCTCATTTGTTCATACCAGATACTGTTTATACAATATAAATGTATTTCAGGTTAACATACAGTCAATAAAGTTAACACTGTGCACAAAAAGTCAATGCATCTGCATAAAGTCTATGCACATGTCATTTTACTGAATAACCTGTGTGCATGACATTTTATCGAACAGTTGGTGTGCATGTCATTGGTCTGTGCATCAGTTCAGTCTTGTAGCAAATCAATGCATCTTCTTGTTCTTAAGGTCGATGCATGTTTCAGAAGTTCTTCACTGAGGTCGGTGTCAAGTCCTCATCAGGTCGGTGCATGCATCAGACATGGTTAACTAAGGTCCGTGCACATGCTCATGAGGTCAGTGCTAGCATGTTGTGCATTGTCATAAGGTCGGTGCTAGCATTAGTTAGTCTGCACAAGGTCGATGCTAGTTGCACTCTCCTTTGAGTCAGGTCGATGTTAGCAGTGTCTTACACTAAGTAAGGTCGGTGCAAGTAGTGCCTCATGCACACTTCAGGTCGATGCTAGTAGCGTCTCACGTATACTTGAGGTCGATGCTAGTTGCGTTGATTCTTGCAAGTGAGGTCGATGCTAGTTGCATAAAGGGTCGGTGCTAGTGTCATGTATCTTGCATACATAGTCGGTGCTAGTCACTATTGACTGAATAGTCAGGTCGGTGCTGGTCATCTTGTCTACATGACTAAGGTCGGTGCAAGTATACATGCATGCAATCAGGTCGATGCTAGTGTTCACTGAGGTCGATGCTAGTTAGCTTTGTCTGTACGTAAGGTCTATGCTAGCTGACTTTGCTTCATGAATAAAGTCTGTGTCAGCTGGTTTTTGCTCTTATATCTCTGACATAAGTTCAATGTCAGATTGAAGTTGGTGTTGATCTCATCCCTATATTCACAGAACTCATTGCACGTCATATTTGTTTGGTCTGAACCTCAATGTGTGTGCATGACCATTGATCATTCTCTCACTTAATTACATCATGATTAATTTCATAAACCATGAATCAATGTGTCAGATTTACTGGTTTCTTTTAGTCAAATCTTATTGCCTGGTGCTTAACTAAATGCCTTTTCTACTGCAGGGACTTAAGTACGAACCAAGTTCGAGTAACTTAAGTTCTGGAAGCAGCTAAGTCAGAAACATGGTCGAATAGGTCAATACCAATCATTGGCACAGTCGTGTGCAAATGATTAGTTGGGGCACGCAATCCAAGGGATGCCATGTGGAAAGCTTAACAACTTACTTGGACACGTGGATGCTTTAAGGCGCTCATCTTATGGCGAGAACATTCCCTCCATACGACCAGGCGATTCCTTTTTGGAGATCGCATGGGATCCTACCACGTGGAGCCATCTGATGGAGGGAGCATCATCGTCTTCATCAAATTACCTCCGGCGCCCATGTTCTCTATAAAAAAGCACCTGCAGAGAAGAACAAATAGAAGATAACAAGGGAGAAGAAGAAAAGAAGAGCAAGTGGTAGAAAGCTAGCAGAAAATAGAGAAAGAGAAAAAGAAAGAGAGGGAGATAGAATTAAAGAAAGTCAGAAAAAGAGATCAGAGAGAGAAAGCAGATTGAGAAGAATCAGAGAGAGTTTTGAGAGCAGAGATCGAGAGAGTTAGTAGTCGTCTGTGAGTGAAATTCCAGCAGTTCGTGTGTTTGAAAAAGAAGAAGAGAGTGCAGTAGCAAGATCCAAGGAGGAAGGAGATCTGTAGCCTCTAGATCAGATCTAAGCTACACTGCTCCAAAGCGAGCTATATTTTATAAGCTTTAATTCCAGCTTTCTGTTGCTGATTTGTTTCATTCTCATTTTTCCATTTTACATTCCATTTCAGAAGCTGTGAATCAGCGGTGGCATAAGCTGTAAGGCCCAGCGGTTTCAAGCTGTGAATCAACGGTGGCTAAGCTGTAATGCCCAGCGGAGCAAGCTGTAAGTTAGCGGTTGTAGGCAAGTTGTAAGGCGCAGCAGTTTAAGCTGTGCATCAGTGGAATCCACACTCTGGTTGGAGTGTGGGGTGGATGTAGGTCTTGAGGAACGAACCACCTAAAAATATTCTGTGCACTATGGTTTGATTGTTCATTCGTTTACGCTAGATGAATGTCTAGGTTTGCTTTCAATCAAGTCTGCCTGAGTGACTCTTGAATGCATTGCATACCTAGAGTGTTTCTATAAACTGCACAGTTGCTGCCGAGTAGTCCACTACATAGACCTACGATCTATTCTTTAGTGTGCCTCAACATAGCTCACAGTCAGCCACCAAGTGTTTGATCATGTGCTTCATATTTAGTTAAAGTCAATCGATTTTTAATTCCGCATAGCTTACTAATCAGAGCTTACATTCGGCAGAATTTTTTAAAGGGGATTCATTCACCCCCCTCTGAATCCATGTGTGCACCATTGCACCTAGTCTTCACAGAATAACACCCATGATTTTGGAGCTTGTCTCAGATCCTTCCGTGGACGGGTCTCTATTTTACACCCCACAAACCCCAGGTCCGGTAGAGGTGCTGCCAAAATTCCGCTAGGAACGCAGCTGAAAAAAAATGCACGGCTGAACAATGCTAACCATAAGAAAAAGTTTGAATATGCAAAGAAAATGAATAAGAGGACCAATGAACTCTTAAAGCCCTCACATCTGAACTTGCTGTTTAATCTTTTATGAACAAAAGGAGATACACAGACTTGTCTTCATGTGATCATGGATGTGCATAACAAAGAAACAGATCCGTGGGTATTTATCCTTGGTTTTCAAGTATTATACTTGTCTTTCAAAAACCCTGTGCATATGCCAAAGCGGAAGGACAGTGTGAAGGCTGTCACTGGACGCACCCTCTTCAAACGTGTATCTCCTCTAACATGAGCATGAATAAACCCCCACGCCACAAAGCCTTAGCCCAATTGGGCGATGCCACTGTATCATTCATCTTCCTAGGGCATTGTGTCGACCCCATAGCTCCCTGCGTCGACCCCTTCGCTTCTCACAGCTGGCCTCTGCGTCGACCTCACGCATATGTTAAACTCCACCTGAACTTCCTACTATACCTTTGTGAACAAGCACTAGAAAGAATGAAAGAGCCTCATGGGCCCATCATAAACAAAAAGCCAACCATTTCATAACCCCACATATGCTAATAAAACCCCATGCACATATTAAACCCCACCTCAATCTCCTGCTGCATTTTTATGGACAGACACCAAAAAATGAAAGAGCCTCGTGGGTTCGTCACAAACAAAAAAAAGCATATCATACATCTCTTTGTGATCTAGGTCACATGCATCATTTTTGCATAATAAACCCCCCGTGCATACAAACCCCTCTGCTTCACAAGTGGAGCCCATAACATGAAAAAAATCTGTCAAATGGTTAAGCAGAAGAAAATTTTGCCTCTAGCATGTTGCAAGTCAACTTGCGCTTCCCCCCAGGTCGACTTGTCTGCTGGGTCGGTCGACCGAAAAGCGCTTTCGGTCGACCGACTAACGGCTGCGTCGATGAAGCCGCTAACTGCATCGACCTCTTCAGCAGGCCACCCTGTTGCTGGGAGTATCGGTTGACCAACCGAACCCTCCCCCGTTTTGAAAAAAAAACAAGAGCGGGGGTGATCCGGTGTGCAAACTTCCCACGCCGGATTACCCTTCCTCTCTCTCTCTCTCTCTCCTACCGCGCCGTATCACCTGCATCGATTCACCCCATCCTCTCCACACTCTCCTCTCTCTGTGTCGACTCATCTCTCTCTCTCCCCTTCTCTCACCCTCTCTATTTCTCTCTCTCACATCCGCCGATTCACGCTTCTCTCACTCTCTCTATCCCTCACTCACACTAACAGACGCACACACTTCCCTCCCATGCCCCTTAAATAAAAAAATAGCAAAACAAAATCTAAAGTAATAAATAATCTAACGAAAAATAATCCAACAAAAAAATAAATATCGAACAAAGGAATAATGACAAATGAATAAATAAATAAACGATCAAAAGAATAACAAAAAAAATAACAATAATAATAATAGTCAAAGAAAATTATGTTAATAATAACAAATGAACAAAAAATACATCCATGCATTTAAATAAATAAAAAAAATCAAATAACTAAACAAAATTATAATGGTAATAATAAAAAATAAACAAAAAGTGCATGCATGCATCTAAGTAAATAAAAAAATTAGATAACCAAACAACAAAAATTATATAAACGTCCGTTTCGGAGCTGCGCTCCCCAGAGATCTGGTGCGAAGGGAATATCAATGCCGCCCCGCTAAGTCGGATTTGGACCTTGGGAACCATCCAGTGGATGCACTTTTTGACATATCTATTTGTTTATTCTTTTGTTGGTTCATTTGATGCGTTTAGTTGTTTATTAAGTGTGTGAGCGTGCCAGTCACAGAGTGACGATTGATTCAGGCTTCAAGGAAGCCCTTGGTGCACGTCGTCTGACCGATCAGATGATTGTGCGTGTCGTGTCGCGTCCAAAATCTGCCGTGCCATAAAGGCCACGACGTCATTTACATCTCCCCGGTGGAGAGAATACCCTTGATTAATCGCCAGGAGAAAATGGCACTATGGCCTGAATAAATTATCAGTAAAATAAGATGACAAAGAAACTTGAATTATACTAAGGTGCGTGTGGAGGATATAAAAATTCAAATCATGTCGGTCACTCGTGTACCATTTCATATTCAGACGGAAATCCGTATTAAAAGTGAGGCGAAGACGGTGATGAACCCGTACAAATGTCTGCCGAAAACACAGCAAGTTTAATGTCCGATACGAGAATGGGCCACATTTCGAAGAGATATTGGCCCAAGGAAAGCTGGCTCATGACCATACCGGGGATGATCCCCAGGGCTCATAGTCAGCCTACGGGGCAGCATTGATGTTCCCTCGACGGGGTCCCAGAGGAGAGGAGATCTCTGAGATGTTCCCCAATATGTACAAATTCTTATTTTTATCCTATTAATTTCAATGCCACTTGAATGCGGGTTTTATTCCATTTATATGTTCTTTAACATTTCTTTGTTTGGGTAGCAATCCAAGAGGGCCTAAGGTCAACGGAGGCAGCAGTTGACTTGAAGGAAGGTCGACGCAGGAGGGCCTGAGGTCGACGCAGGCAGCAACTAGGTTAAGGGGAGGTCGACGTAGGAGGGACTGAGGTCAACGTAGGTAGCGGCTGACTCGAAGGAAGGTCGACATAGGAGGGCATGACGGGTGAACTCATATTAAAGGTGTCACTTGGAGGACGTGTCTACACGAGGCCTGGTTCATGCCTATGCTAAATGCAGTAATCACATGCGTGGATTCAAGCATGCACGAGATGGAATTGAGTTCGAGAATTGATCCCCAGTACAAGGTGGAGGCACGTCCTCACGCATGGTGGCTGTCACGTCCCGATGAAGAATATCGAGACGCGATGAGTCATAAACATTCATGTCGATCAAGAGCATGTATAATAGGGTCCAACCATAATGGGATGCAAGAAGAAAAGGATACTTTTATTTCATCGAAATAAAGTTTTACAACATTCTTAAGTCTTAAGAGACATAATACAACTTCCAAGTACATAATTCTAACAAGAGTACTACTCATAAACCTAGGTAACTAAGATAAACTTGATCCCTCGTTTCGCTCTTGCTCGTCCCCATGTGTTTGGGGTTCATCGTCGGAACTACCTGCAATGTTAACCGAAAACGTAGGGTGAGCGAAACACTCAATAGGATTTATATCTCTATACCAAGCAACTTAAAGTAATTAATATTTTTGGATAAAGTTACTGTGCTATGCCGAGAAAGGTAAATAAAACATGGAACATGAATATGAGAGAAAGTAAAGAATGGAATTGTAAGTAGACAAGATATCAAGAGTAAAGTTCAAATAGAGGATAATCATGTAGAAAGTATTATCATGGAATTGGCCATTTCATGAAAGTATATACAAGTCAAGTATTTCACACAATTCAAGTACTTCAAGTAATTCATGAATTGTGGAATGTCATAAATCAATCTAGCAAGTCAAACACTTCGGTGTAATGCCACACCAGGTCATTCAACTCCCATGGGCACAAGTACTTTCGGGCGCTCCCCCCAGGACCAGACCGGGCCCCATTAAGGCTAGGCATTGGGGTTGTGGATCATAGATCCCAAGTATATTTAGACATCCACATAATATGTATGGCTAAATAATTTCAAGATAGAGGTTACTAAATAAAGTACAGATCTAGCAAAATTTATCATTCGAGGTATGAGTAGTACAAGAATTACAAGTAGTTGAAAGAGAAGTTCGAAAAGGATTTAAGGCATCATGTTTAACGACATTAAGTCGATAAAAGATTAGATTGTCAGACAAGGCACAATCAGCCCTTGCAAAAAATCTCGTAAAACGTGTTTAGGTCAAGTTTTTCACAGTCGGGTGCTTAGCTAGAAAACTGAGGAATTATGGCCAGATAAGAGGTGGGACAGTGGGAATCTCCCCTCGCATTTGCGAGGTCCTAATTAAATAAACACTTATCCACTTAAAGCGTTTGCCCGTGGACCTCTTTCCTTAGACACCGTTCTTCCTTAGAAATCTTGCTAATTACACGACTTGTCGAGAATAAGGAACAACTCTAGCGGAAATTCTATCTCATTTTTTGCAGTCGGAGCTTAACTAGAAAATCAAAGAATCATGGCCAGGTGAGAGGTGGGAGAGTGGGAGGCTCCCCTCCTATTCACGAGGTCCTAATTAAGTAACCACTTATCCACTTAAAGCGTTTGCCCATGGACCTCTTTCCTTAGACACCATTCTTCCTAGGAAATCTAGCGAATTACATGACTTGTCGGAAACATAGAAACACGTAATCGAACGGAAATCATTCTTACATATTCTAACATGTTCATTTATAAAAGGATTTCAATGAAGAAAAAGATATTCAAAAAGGATGTCAAACTTTCAAATAGAGCTTAGATCAAAATGGATAGGGTCAATCATGTATAGGAATTTTACAAAAATTCAAGCATACTTGTTTAAATAATTAACAAGAGCCTTATGAGTTCATTCACCTAGTCATTTCTTTCTCGATAGTACTTTTAAGACAAGAACATGATTTTAAAATTCAAAATTAAAGTTTTGAAATAATGCACATAAACAAAGCAAATCGGACGTGGTTACCGCGTTCAAATCACGGTCCATATGTGATCCGCGTTCTTAGATAGAAAATCAAAACTTTTTCTTACAATGAAAACTCTAATATATTGGACTTTAAATCTCAAAATAAGCCACAAATACATGATCATGAAAATTTGCATAGAATCAAAATACTCATGCAAAGAAACATATATGAAGATCTAATTAAGTTTTGTCTGAGAGAAAACCTACCTAGTTTAAGATCGGAGAGGAACGAGAATGAAGAATACTTCGAACACTCCTCCAACTTCAAGATTTTCTCCTCTCTATAATCAACACTTCCCTAATGGATTTGTGCTTTGAGTAGGGTAGATCCCAACCCTATGTATAGGCCAAGTCTGATTATTATTTTATTACTAATTTAGTTTAATTTTTCACCTAATTTGCTATTTCATCCACCCATGTTACTATTACACCCACTTATGTTGCTAATAAATTCCAACATGTGAATGTTGAAATAAATACCGCACTATGACATAATGACCTCATTTATTCAAAGGTATTTTATTGCTAATTTAATTGTAAGTCAATTTTTCATCTAATTTTTCTATTTCACCAACCCATGTTACTATTACACCCACTTATATGGCTAATAAATTCTAACATAAGAATATTGAAATAAATCCCCCTTTATGACATAACCAATGACCTCATTTATTCAATGATGTAAGAAATGACATTATCCACTAATTAGGATTTAATTAGAGCTAATAATTCCCTCTTAAATCGAATGCTATAGTACTGCTACAGTACTGACGTCTTCGCCTCCTCAGAATCATGTTGCGAATCTCGCGGTTCGTGTTAACACGTGGGATAAGGTTTGCGTTTATATATTCTACACTTTAAAGACATAAAGAAAAATATTTATCATTTATTCTATTTTCATCTTTCATTATTTTTTTCACATATAAATGCATATATAAAACTTCAAGTTGCTACATCCTCCCCCGCTTAAAAAGAATTTGGTCCTCTAAATCCACATGATTCATACAATTGTAATTTAAAATTTTAAATAGTGGGGTAACCTGAGATCAAATCCGGATACTTCTTCTTGATTGACTCCTCCAATTCCCAAGTAGCTTCCTTGAATCCACACTTGCTCCATTGGACTTTTACTATTGGTATAGCCTTATTCCTCAACTGGTGTAACTTCCGGTCTAATATCTTGAGCGGTCTTTCTTCATAAGATAAATTCTTTTGTAGCTTCAAGTCATCGAATTGAATTACATGCGAAGGATCATACACATATTTCCTCTGCATGGATATATGAAATATATCATGAACACCATCCAATTGTGGAGGCAAAGCCAGCTTGTATGCCACTTCCTTGAATCTTTCTAGAATCTCAAAAGGGCCAATAAATCTTGGACTCAGTATTCCTTTGATACCAAACCTTTAATTTTAATTCCTTGCGTGGGTGAAATTTTTAAGAAGACATGCTCCCCCACTTGAAATTCAAGGTCTCTTCTTTGATTATCGGCATAACTCTTTTACCGTGATTGAGTAATTTTCAGCCTTTCACGGATCAACTGAATATTGTGAGTTGTATCTTGAATAATATCGGAGCCAATCAATCCTTTCTCTCCAACTTTACTCCACATAAAGGTGATCTACAACTCCTACCATATAATGCTTCAAAAGGCGCCATTTGTATGCTAGACTAATAGCTATTGTTATATGCAAATTTAGTCAAGGACAATTGTTCATGCCAACTTCCGCCAAAATCTATCATACAAGCTCTCAACATATCTTCGATAATCTGATTCGTCCTCTCGATTTGTCTATATGTCTAAGGGTGGAAGACCATACTAAAATTCTGCCTAGTACCCAAAGATGATTGCAAACCTTTCCAGAATTGAGAGGTGAATCTCAGATCTCTATCCGAAATAATAGAAGTTGGAATACCGTGCAACCTTACAACCTGTAGCACCCCGTATAAATTATAGGAATAAAATTTTCTAAATGAATTAAACTTAAGAAATCTTATAGTTAAAGGCCCAAGTCACACAAATTATAAAACCCAAAAGATTAAACCAAAAGGGCTTAACCTTTATATGGTTTTTTCGTAAAATCTACCTTATCATCCTACAATGGTTTATTCTTGGATCTCTATATTGGCTATAACTATAGTGGATGTCTAAAATATACATGACTCAATGCTTGTGCATATAGGGCCCGATCTGGTCCTAGGAGGAGCACCCGAAAGTACTTGTGTCCATGGGAGTTATATTGATCACGGTGTGGCATTGCATCGAAGTGCTTGACTTGCTTGATTGTTGACATTCCACGAATCGTACTTGACTTGACATGACTTGCGTGGCCCAAAATGTGTATTTACTTACTTGATATTATAATAGCCAATTCACGTGACATGACTTGATATATTTACATGCTTGACCAACTTTATACATTTCACATGGTTATCTTGAAATCTTGCTAGTTCATCTCTATTAAGTCTTGATACACTCTCTCTCTCTCTCTCTCGTCATTTTCATGCGTACATGCATAGCTAGACTTGCATTCATGTAACATGTAATTATTTCAAGCAAGCTTGTACTTGAGATATAATTCCTACTGAGCGTTTGCTCACCTAGTGTTTTTCCTTATTTTTAGATAATTCCGATGATGAAAATCAATTGGATGGGAATGGGAACGAGTAAAGAGCGTAGAGCTATTCGAACTGTCGATGCCGTTATCTAGTCGTGTTTTTCCTATTTTATTGAGTCAATCATTGTAATTTTCTTTTATTGAGTCAAGAATATCCTTTAGTACTCTTTTCAAAAAGGAGATTATGTAATGGATTTACCTTGATGGTTATTATGAATAAATTAGATTTGGTTATCTTACAATTTGTGCATCTCTGTCTATAAGGTCGAATTCCTTATGCTCTGATTGACATGAATGATATAACTCGTCACGCATACCGGATTCCTTCCGCGCTCGATGTGTGATAGTTTTTGTGGTATCAGAGCCTAGGATATTCAATTCCTAGGAAACCAAGTCCAAGGATAGGTTTATACCTTTACCCGGTGAGATGGGTAGAGCCATGGGTTAAGTTAACTTAGGGACTTAGACTCTTGGTTAATCAAATATTAATATAGTTACTTAAAATCTTGTAGGATCATGACCGCTGAACATTATCAACGGCGCGACATACAACGTACTATCCAAGGTCCTACCCACGCGCTAAAACAAGTGGCGCAGGGCGGAGCCAACCGTGGAGCGGGAGATCTCCACCTTAGTTTTCCCAACATGAACCCACCAAAGTTCATTGGTTCGACTGACCCCGATGATGTCGAGCACTGGATTAGGGAAATTGAATGTATATTCCGTGTCATGCAATGCACGGATGAAGAAAATGTCCTACTTGTGACTTTTCAACTAGAGCAGGATGCCCGATTCTGGTGGGAGTCGGTAGAATCTTCATTACCCAATGAACATATCACGTGGGGTGAGTTCGTTGAACACTTCAATAGCAAGTATTTCTTAGAACGGATACAAGAGAAGAAGGCTATGGAGTTTGCCATGCTTAAACAACGGTCTCTATCTGTGGCCGAGTACGAGGCCCAATTTTCCCGTCTGTCAAGGTATGCACCCCACTTGGTGTGTACCGAGAAAATGAAGGCGAGAAGATTTCTCAATGGGCTTAGGCCGCAATACATTACCCAATTAACCCTGATGGACATTCAAGTCTATTCGGATATGATAAGGCGAGCCCAGCTACTAGAAGACGCCACGGAGTTGTCCGACTGGATCCGTGGAAAGGATAAGAAGGAGCACGTCACAAGCTCCGGTACCTTCAAACCCTCGTTCAACAAGAAGAGGTCAAGCAACGAAGGAGATTCCTCGCAAGAGAAGAAATTCAAGAAGAATAACAAGCCCTTCTCTATCACTACCACACCTTCCAAAGAGGTGTGCAGACATTGTGACAAGGCCGGCCATAAGGCCGAGGAATGCTGGAGGAAATTGGGAGCTTGTCTCCGTTGTGGGAGCCGTGATCATCGGATTCCCGACTGCCCCTTACTTAATGATCAAGCTGGAGACGAGAAGTGCCCGGTGAAGAAGCAAGCACGCCTCCAAACTCTTTAAGAGGTGGAGCAAGATGAAGGTGAACTGGTGGAAGGTACATTAAAGATTTGTTCCAAGTCTGCTCGCGTCTTGTTTGATACCGGCGTGACACATTCTTTTGTTTCCAAGAAGTTTGCTGATCCATTACCTATGGAATCGGAGTGGATAGATTTAGTTATTTCAATTCCTCTCAGAAACGAGTCTGAGATTTCCCACCATTATCTGAATTGTGAAGTTATGATGAAAGGGAAAAATCTACCTACTGATTTAATATGCCTAGACATGAAGGACTACGATGTTATACTAGGAGCCGATTGGCTATCCACACACAAGGCAGTTGTAGACTGTCGAAACGGCAAGGTAACTTTTAAAGAAATCCCAGAACTTATCTACAGTAGTCCTTAGAGTCGAAACAAGTCACCCCTTATTTCGGCCCTCCGAGCTAGTAAGCTTTTGAGGAAAGGATGCGTGGCTTTCATAGCATTTGTGTCTGCCACAGAAGTTAAGGAGTCTAAGATAGAAGACATCCGAGTGGTTCGGGAGTTTCCCGATGTGTTCCCAGAAGATTTGCCTAGATTACCCCCACAAAGAGAAGTGGCCTTCACCATCGACCTTGTCCCTGGTGCTGGCCCAATTTCTAAGGCACCTTATAGGATGTCCCCCGCCAAGCTCAAGGAATTAAAGGAGCAATTGATGGAACTCTTGAAGAAAGGATTTATCAAACCGAGCACTTCCCCGTGGGGAGCGCCCGTATTATTTGTAAAGAAGAAAGATGGATCAATGAGACTCTGCATCGACTATTGGCAGTTGAACCACCTTACCATCAAGAACAAATATCCACTGCCAAGGATCGATGAATTATTTGATCAGATATATGGATCCAAATATTTCTCAAAGATTGATCTCAGGTCAGGATACCACCAACTGAGGATCAAGGATGAGGACATTCATAAGACCGTATTCCGGAGCAGGTATGGGCACTGCGAATTTGTTGTTATGACTTTTGGACTAACGAATGTCCGTGCAGCCTTTATGCAGTTGATGAATAGCATATTCAGGTCTCATCTATAATGCCCCGAGATCCGATCCCCAAATTATGGATATTTTTTTTCCATCGAACCTCGAGACATTACTTCGTATGTATCGCGGAAGCACAAATATATAAACATGCATACACTCGCATGAGAGAGAGAGAAATCACAATTACACAAAATGTAATTAGCATTTCAACCATTCATAATTTTTAAAGAGAGTACATGTCCATTGTTCCAGATTAAACATGAGTCCACATAGGCTGACCACTCCATAACCATACATATAAAAGAGACATTCATCCATAGCATACCCAGACGAACTATGAACTAGCACTACTTCTTAGCTACAGCCTCCTCCTCAACCTCCTGCTCTATGTCTCCTGAAAATGTGTGTCACAAAAGGGGTGAGTGTGACGCTCAGTAGGCAGCCTAAACAAACGGGGTGTAACTCGCATCTATATAACCAAATTATATACATAGTTCAGATGTTAATAATAGCACAATCCATCCATTATCAACTACTTAAAATAACTCATATGAGGAAAATACATATTCTTTAACTAACATATAAGGTACCCATGCATGAGCTAAAACCATGGTGAATGAGCAATTACACATTATCACATTTTCATTATTCGTGGAAACAAATGACTATCGCAAACACAGGAGGCCCACACACACAAACGAATCGAAAGAGTACTGCGCAGACCCGAGAGCGAACTCCCATCTAGATTCCTGAGGCCCAGTGGCGTTATGTATCGCCGTCCCAAAGAAGGGCCGCCCCACAAAGGGACCGAAGTCTGAATCATAGGAATTTTGACCAGGGCGTTACGTATCCCCGTCCCCTGGGTTCTTTTACTTTTTCGATGTTACGTATCGTCGTCCCGCAAAAGGGCCGCCCCACAAAGGGACCGGAGTCCTATCTCACAGAATGCTGTTGTTTCCATTCATAACATTCACATCGTATTCGCATTCACATTCATACTCCTTTTACAGATATTGGTATGATACTTTATCATAACATGCATGCTTCTAATAGTTTAAGTGGGCTAAACATACTTATATGCTGACTGGTGCGGAATAGTGCATGATCAGGTTACCATATAAAAAGAGGATAGTTTTACTTTTAGGCTACACATGCATGGAAATGACTTATAACTGCAAGTACATGATTTTTGTGAGCATAAAATTTTTACTGTGGGTTACTAACTTAGCCTTCTACCATTTTCTAATTTTTCAGATTTTTCTGAATTAAAATGTCCTCTCAAAGCTCCCTTTTTCTAAGTTTCTGAAAATTGGGACCGACCCTGGACATGCACAGACCTGTATGTGCACAGACTTTAACATGTGCGCAGACCTTGAATTCCAAATGTGCACAGACCCAAACATGCATAGACCTATATGTGCACAGACTTGAAGATGTACACAGTCCTTGAATTCTGAATGTGCATAGACCCAAACATGCATAGACCTATATGTGCATAGACTTGAAGATGTGCACAGACCTTGAATTTTGAATGTGCATAGACCCTAAAATGTGCTTAGACCTATATGTGCACAGACCTTAACATGTGCATAGACCTTGAATCCCAAATGTGCATAAACCCTAAAATGTGCACAAACCTGAATTCTGAATGTGCATAGACCCTACCATGGGCCTGCCCCCATGTGCACAGACGTCTCTTGGACTTACTTTACATGTGCATCGACCTTACACATGCCATTCCCAAATGTGCATCGACCTTATATGGGCCTAACCCAAATGTGCATCGACCTTATACAGGCCATCCCCAAATGTGCATCGACCTTATACATCCCATTCCCAAATGTGCATCGAGCTTATATGGCCCTTTCCCAAATGTGCATCGACCTTATTTGACCTTTTCCCAAATGTGCATCGACCTTGTACTGGCCTGTGCCAATGTGCATCGACCTTGTACAACCCATTCCCAAATGTGCATCGACCTTACATGGCCTTTTCCCAAATGTGTATCGACCTATATTGGCCCGGCCCAAATGTGCATCGACCTTATGTTCGCCTGGCCCAAATGTGCATTGACCTTACCTGGGTCTTACTCTACATGTGCATCGACCTTACCTTGGACTGGACAAAATGTGCATCAACCTTACTATGAACTCCCTCAAATGTGCATTGACCTTATCAGGGTCTACCCTATATGTGCATAGACCTGTCCAGAGTCTAAGCTATATGTGCATTGACCTTACCAGGGTCTACCTTACATGTGCACAGACCTGTCCAGAGTCTAAGCTATATGGGCATTGACTTTACCAGGGTCTACCTTACATGTGCACAGACCTGTCCAGAGTCTAAGCAATATGTACATTAACCTTACCAGGGTCTACCTTACATGTGCATAGACCTGTCCAGAGTCTAAGCTATATGTGCATTGACTTTACTAGGGTCTACCTTATATGTGCATAGACCTGTCTATAGTCTAAGCTACATGTGCATTGACCTTAACAGGGTCTACCTTATATGTGCATAGACCTGTCCAGAGTCTAAGCTATATGTGCATTAACCTTACGAGGGTCTACCTTATATGTGCATAGACCTATCCAAAGTCTAAGCTATATGTGCATTGACTTTACCAGGGTCTACCTTACATGTGCACAGACCTGTCCAGAGTCTAAGCTATTTGTGCATTGACCTTACAAGTGTCTATCTTATATGTGCATAGACCTGTCCAAAGTCTAAGCTATATGTGCATTGACCTTACCAGGGTCTACCTTACATGTGCATAGACCTGTCCAGAGACTGTACTGACCCTAGAGACTTAGAGGAACTCATGAAAGCCCGAGACTTGATGAAAACAAAAACCAAAAATGAACATGATGGTCATCCCCACATGCCCTTAGTCCCTCTTTAAAGTGTAGAAAATATATTTGAAATCATTCTAATGTATCATTAACCCTTAATATTTGTGGTTAGGTGCCTACTTTTGAGATATTAGACCGACGATTCGGGGATGAAATCCACACCCCGGATCCACCTAAGCTTTTTCTTTCAATCCGGGGATGAGATCCACACCCCAGATCCACCCAAGACCTCGCTACGGGTTCACCCTCCTACGCAAAGGCCAGGGTCCCTCACCTCTCTTTCTTCCACAAGAGGAATCGTAGGTGGCAGAAAATGGAAGATGAGTGTTGCTAAAGGCTGACCACCCTTGAAACCCACCTCCTTATATAGTCTTTAAGCCTCCCAAGGCCCTACCCACGACCCACAAGGCTCCAACCCACACCCAAGGTCACTGGTTTAAAGAGGGGTTAATGTTAAGCACCCTTTCAGTTTGAACAGAGGTGACCCTTCATCTACCCGGTCATAGATGTGAGTGGGCACGCTTTTCTGTTATGATTTAGGTTGGGATGTCTTCATATGAAATGAATAAGACTTCTAGATCTAACTCCCCGTCATAGTTTCATAGAATTTCGTTAACTTTAGAGTGAGTTATGATTTTCGCAATATTAACATTATTCCTCCTCTGTTCCAGTCGTGACCCTTCATCTACCTGGTCATAAATGTGAGTGGGTGCATTCTTCTGTTGGGATTTGGATTGGGATGTCTTCTGATGAAATGAAGAGGACTTCTTGATCTAACCTTGGGTTGTGGTTTCATCGAATTCTCTCATTCCTAGCCCGAGTTATGAGTTTAGCAAGATTATCATTTATTCTTCCTCATTCCAGTTACGACCTTTCGGTAGCCCGAGGTAATCCGAGTATAACTCTAGCATCCAAGTAGTATTTAGCCATGACTTTAACATAGAAGTTGTAGATATCCTCCTACACTGAATTTTAGCGTTGGTTTTAGGTCATTTTATTAACCACGTACAAAGTTATTAATTTCCCATTAATTACATTCAAGTTCTCCTAACTATCGCACCTCTTCGTGACAGTTGGAAGCAAAGGGCTCAGAACCTTAGGTTCTGGTGCGAATTGGGTTTCCCCCTCATCAGAAGAGTTTAGGTCAAGGCCCCAATATTTCTAATGGGCCAAGTTTCAGCCCATTTAGTTAACTGTGGGTCAAGATATCTTTATTTCAACGGATGACCATTTTTCTGTAACAGTTTCGACATATTATCGCCAACTCCCTCTTAACCACTATTAGACCCATTTTTCAGAAGTTATACTCTTCATCAAAGTTATTTCTTACCCAATGGTCGTTGCATGGGTTTTAGTTTCACCTAATTCTGACCTCCCTATATTAAGTTACGAATTTCCTAAGGATTCTTCAATAATCTGTCCAGATTTCTAGCTTATTGAGTTCATAGGCTCGAATTATTTTCATTTGGGCCTATGCTCAAATTGGTGGTCATAATATCCTCTCCCCCTTAAAATAATTTCATCCTCAAAATTGACTTGAGAAATTTCTCCATAAAAGCTTCACCAGCCAGATGGTTTAGGCTTGCTTGTCTTACTTCCTAATCCAGACATCAATGACCACTTGACCTTCTTCTGTTATGGAGAAGAAGCTTACACGTGTAATGCACAAGCTATGTTTCAAGGGCTCATTAAATATCATCTCAATTAAAATATTTGTAACATACGCCACACAATGTATTCTTTTAGGGTTTTTTTTATCCGTTCAATCCTAAGATTCAGCTTGTTATGCGACTTGCAAACTAAAATGGGTCATCGCTCTGCATTTACATAATTAACTATTTCAATCCCTTGCTCTGTACCTTGGAAAAGGGGGGGGGAGTACTTAATAGTGGATGGAATGAAGGATTGTATATCCTTTATCAATTCAGAAGGCCTAACAGACCTGAAGTTGGGATAACCATGAGTAAAGGACAACCTCTTCTCCTTTACACTCAAGAATCTATGATGCTGAAGATAGCATCCGACATTTTCTAGTTTCCATATGATTCCTCCTGCGGTGGTACTAGCTTTTGCTGAGCCTTCGTAGGGAAGTTCCTCACAAAATGTTCGACCTCGCCGCATTCATAGCACTTGCCATTTGTCTTCCGGGACTCTTGCCTCGGATGGTTGCGCCAACAATGGACGCAAAATGGAACTCCCAACCTGTTCCTTGGCATCGGTTCCTGGCGTACTACCTTCCCCTTGTCCTGCTTCTCTCTTGCCTGCCTAGACCTCTTGCCCATCGCCATCTACTCCACGGTGAACCTATACATGGATATTCATTAAAACCTAATTTAATATGTCCCCCCCCTTTTTTTGAAGAACAAGAGTTGAGTAGGGTCGACCTCCGATTGGAGTCCGCAAGGAAATTAAGCCAAAGTAAGGGTGACGGCTCAGCTGGTCTAACGATGACAAAAGGCCAGGTAAGAGTGACAAATGGTTTACCAGGCAAATAAATAGTCCTTCTAGGCTGTAAATTGGCCAGCAAGGCTATGAAATGGACATGGTGTACAGACATATGGTCGAACATGTAAGCAGCACGTGAGGTGAGTGCATGCCTTTGATGCCGATCATTTGGTACGAGATCCAAAGGGTGTTTGGGACCCCCTCATGGTAGAGGATTGTTCTCTACTTTCTAGGCAGACAAATGGAAAAATAGTAGGGTCAAATCACTTTATCCAAAAAGCTTTTTCGTAGGCCCTGTTCTATATATGGGTTCTACATCGACTCTACCCCTTTTCATTCTAGCCTATTTCTTCTTCTACTACTTGGACAATCGGAATGGTTGTAACTGTGGTTTATCTCTCGTGCTCTGATACCACTCTGTCACGCCCCGTACTCTATATCGTCGAGGTATTGTCTGCTTTGGCCTATCGGCCTCACGATTTTATCCCTTTCTAACAATGATCGGCTCCAGAATGGGGGACTTTCCGGGTAGGTCACCCATCCCAGTACTGCTCCCTATTAAACACGCTTAACTTCGGAGTTCTTTACAAGAACTGAGCCGATACTTTAAAAGACGCCTTGGTGATATAGAGTACAACTTAGCTATATTTGAGGGTGTTACATCATCTAGATCAATTTGTAGTGGTCTTCATTGATGACATATTGATTTATTCAAAGACCGAAGAAGATCATGAAGAATACTTAAGGATGACATTACCAATATTGAGGAATAATCAACTTTATGCCAAACTTAGCAAGTGCAACTTTTGGCTCGAGGAAGTGTCCTTCCTAGGGTATGTGATCTTGAAGGATGGGATTTCTGTTGACCTATCGAAAGCCGAGGCTATGAAGAATTGGGAAAGGCCAACAAATGTAATAGAGATCCGAAGCTTCTTAGGTCTAGCTGGCTATTACAGACGATTCATCAAGGACTTCTCCAAGATCGCTGTCCATCTTACTAGGATGACCCGCAAGGAGATCCCTTATAAGTTGGACGAAGAATGCGAGAAGAGCTTTCAAGCCTTGAAGGATCATCTAACAATCGCCCCAGTCTTGGCATTACCAACTGAAGGGGAGAAACTCAAGGTATATACCGATGCATCTGGCATTGATCTCGGATGTGTGTTAATGCAACAAGGGAGAGTCATTGCTTACTCTTCCCGACAACTAAAGAAGCATGAGAGGAACTATCCGGTGCATGACCTAGAATTGGCCGTGGTGGTATTTGCTTTAAAGATCTGAAGACACTATCTCTATGGTGAACAATTCACTATGTACTCCGATCACAAGAGTCTCGAGTAGCTATTTTCTCAAAAAGAATTAAATATGAGACAAAGGCGTTGACTAGAATATCTCAAGGACTTCGACTTCACAATATAATACCATCCTGAAAAGGGCAATCCTGTAGCATATGCCCTCAGTCGAAAGTCGAGAGCGCTATTTGCCAACTCTATGATCTAAGAATGGAAGTTATTGGAACAATTCTTTAAGCTGGATATAAGCATAGACAAGGAGAAAGGGTGTATCACCCTATCGCACATGAGGATACAACCGGAGCTACTCTCCGAAATCCAAGGACTTCAAGACAATGACCCGGTACTGGTAGAAATAAAAGGTAAGTTAGAAGAGCAACCTGATTTCAAGCTAGCATTAGATGGAAGGTTGCTATTCCATGAAAGAACATGTGTACCGGATTGTCCAGAATTGAATAAGAAAATTTTAGAAGAAGCTCACAGATCAAGGTACACGATTCATCCCGGATCTACCAAGATGTAGCAAGATTTGAAACAGACCTTTTGGTGGCCCAACATGAAAAGGGAGGTAACGGACATTGTGTCTCGTTGTCTCATGTGCCAACAAGTCAAGATGGAACACCAAAAGCCTGCCGATAAGCTACATCCTTGTTATGCCCCGACGTATTTTGACGAAGGCAAATCATCCTGCTCAAAGTCTAATTTGCATTGCATATCTTTTTGTGAATGTGAGTCAATTTGATTGGTCACATGAATGGCCATCCTTGAAAAAAAATTGAAATGCTTATTCACTTAATCAATTTGGTCTTACTTTTAATGGATTGTGTGAGTTTAGCTAGTCTTGGTCTGCATGTTAAATTCATGTAAATTGATAAGATATCAAGGTGGTTAAGGGTTGATTGAATCATATCTGAAATGGGTTTTCCATGCATGAATCTAATTTGATATGTGAGCTCTTGTTGCCAATGAATTGAAAGACCATGTTTTACTCTCATAGGTGAAGTATCACATGGCTTCTTATAGCAGGTTGAAGGAACTTTAACAAACTGTTTGTGTATTTCATTTGGATTGATTAAAGAAAAATTGACATGAATGGATTTGGGTACATAGTGCAGGTTCAAATTGCTCTCAATCTGTTGGATCCATGGTAAGAATTTTTGTTTGAATGTATTTCAGTTGCCTAGATTGGGGTTGTTGCATATTTCATAAAATCTGGGCTTTCTGAACTTCAGTCGACCGGCCCTTCCACTTAGGTCGACTGAATTTCCCAGCGTTGCTAGAATCAAACCCTAAGAAAGTTCGGTCGATCGAACCCCTGGCTTAGGTCGATCGAAATTCCCAGAGCTCCCTGAAAAAAACTCTGAAAAAGTTTGGTCGACCGATCCCTTCGACCGGTCGACTGATTATGGCGAACGACCCAATATCGTTAAGTCCGAAACCCATCTAAATGGGATCCATTTGGATTCAAACTTGACCCTAATACCCATAGGGCATTCATACATATGTAAGACTCATTTTGAAGGGTTTTCTCTACTAGGCATTTAAGTCATTTTACATCCCTTTTCATTGGGTATATGTAGCTTGCGATTTTCATATGATGCATATCTTTTTAAGGGCTAATTGTTTTCATTCTCTTGCAGTAGAAGGAAGAGGAGGGCCGCACCATCAAAGGAGGAGGAGGAAGAGATGCTGTAGGAGGTCATCTACGAGTTGTTCTTCACGATCTTTTCTCTTGAGCATTTCCTGAACGACTGGTCTCACTCCACTCCGAGGATCAAGCTCCAAAAGCACCCTACCATTCCGATCGACGAGATTTATTGGAGATCTGAGGGAGAACTCTTGAACTTTCATTCCTATACTTTTATTTGAGCATAGATCAATATCTGGATTGGTTACTTTATTTTTCATTTTCCAAATCTTTATACAGTAGGCGGAGCATAATCTCTAAGTGTGCATGTTTTCTCATCTTTGTGCAAAAGCACGCGTGTGTGTGGGCCCGTTGTGCCCGTGTGTGTTTGTTTTGCTGCCGTTATGCAGCGTGGTTAGTGGAATCCTTTCAAGTTGAGAGGGGTGGACGTAGGACTGCACTAGGTGCGTCTGAACCACTTAAAAAATTCTTGTGTTGTGATTTGCTATCTGTGTGATTGTCACTTTACATTGTCCGTCTTGATTGCGTGTGTGATGCGGTGAGTGGAGAGTTATATATATATATATATATAATCTATGCGCATTTCACACTTTGTCCGAGTGGTTCATACAGATTATCTTTGGAGAGCTGTGAGATCTCGCTTGATATTCACTCTATTAATCCTTTTTGTTCTGATATTAGAGTGTTTTATAATCTCATCCAATCATCACAGCATCTAGTTTTTAAAAAGGGGGTGCAATCAATTCACCCCCCTCTTGTTTGCATTCCTAATCGAGCCAACAATTGGTTTCAGAGCCTTGGCTCTGTTTTATTATGAAACCTCGTGGTTTAGAGTGATATGTTAGGAATGGCTAACAAAGGGTTGATGCCCGAAGGGCATTCTATACATAGGCCTTCCTACTTTGATGGAAATAACTATAGTTATTGGAAAAATAGAATGATGGTTTTCCTCCATGCTCAAAGTCATGAAATATGGACTGTTGTTAGGAATGCTCCATACACTTTACCCCCGATGTGGAGCAGTGGAATGATGATCATATAAAGAAGTCTACTATGAATTTGAATGCTTTAAATATTATTCATTGTGCTATTCACTTGACTGAATATACTCGTGTTTCTATGTGCAGTAGTGCGAAAGAGATGTGGGATAAGCTGAGATTGATTTATGAAGGAACCTCAGAGGTTAAGGAGACGAAAGCAAATATGCTTATCCAGGATTATGAGCTGTTTCATATGAAGGGTGAGGAAACGATCTCCGAGATGTTTGCACGTCTTATGGAGATTACAAATGGACTGAAGTCACTCGGGAAGGATTTCAAGGATACCGACTTGGTCAGAAAGGTGCTGAGGTCGTTGTCACCTGTTGGCACACCAAGGCAACTGTGATAGAAGACTCAAAGGATCTATCAACACTTTCATTGGATGAACTCATAGGGTCCTTAATGGCCTATGAGATAAATATCAAGAGGACGGAAGAGGACACGAAGAAGAAGAAGATGCCAATAGCTTTGGAAGCAAACCCAGACCCAATCTCAAGCAAGGAGGATTCCACGGACAACACAGATGATGAAGAAGTTGCCATGCTTACAAGAAAGGTCAGACAATTTCTGCCCCAAAGAAGAAGGTTTGGTGGAAAGTTTAGGAAAGGAAAGAGGCAATTCAAGTAGAAAAATGCACAATCCAAACTCGCTGAAATCATGTGTTATGAGTGCCAAAAAATGGGGCACATGAGAGGTGAATGCCCCGAGTTATAGAAAAAGGCCAAGAAGGATAAGGGGAAAAAGCCCAAGGCCATGAAGGCCACTTGGAGTGATAAGGACGAGGACGAGTCCACATCTGAAGAAGAAGAAAATATTGACGAGATTGTCAAGAGCTTGTGCCTTATGCCACAAGAGGATCATGAACAGGTAACTTCTGACTCTAAGCTAATTACAAATGATCAATGGCAATTGGCATATGAAGATTTGTATGAAAAATACAAGAGGATCAGAAGTGAAAATAAAAATCTATGAAAGAAAATTCATGAGATTGTTCATTCGTCCAACTCTTGTAAAAAATGTAGTTTGTTTGAAATTCAAGTTCAAAATTTTAAAAATGCTAATGAAACTCTTGAATCAAGATTGACCTTGTTTGAAGACGAAATTTCTTGTTTAGAGGTAGAAAAATAAAGTGCATTCAAACTGAAAAAATAAATTTAAGAGAAGAATGAAATGTTGGAAAGGGAGCTAAATGAATTGAATGTGAAAATGAGTGAGTGTGAGAAAGTCAAGGTCGAAGTAGAGAACAAAGTTAAATCACTCACCACAGAATTGAATGAGATGAAAGTGGCTCATTAAAACCTGTTGAAGGTGAAAGAAAATCATGTTAATAAAAATTCACATTTTATGCATGGCAATACAAATGCTTTCCAATACAATATCAAAGACCCACAAAATCATGGAGAGTGTTCACACACACACAAACATAAAATGTTCATTCTCAATTCCCTCTGCATCTAAGAGTGTAAATAAAAGAAATAATTTTGGTAGAAAAGGACCCACTTATTTTTATTGTGGGAGAATAGGACATGACATGTATATATGCCAATTGATGAAGTTTGATGATGACTTGTTTTTGAGAAAATACAATCATACCTTGATGAGTGCTAACACCAGGGGACCCAAGTTTGCTTGGGTACCCAAATCAAAATGAGAATGGTTGTTTATTCTTACAGGTCTGCATGAAGGCAATGGAAAATAAATGGTACTTAGACAGTGGATGCTCCAGGCACATGACTGTAAATAAAGAACTTTTTGTAGATCTAGCAGACAAAGTTGGAGGTGCGGTAATTTTTGGTGGACAGGACAGAGGTAAAATAATTGGTATTGGGAGAGTTGGTAAGGATCTCAACCACTGCATGAAAGATGTTTTGCTTGTTAGAGGTCTGAACCATAATTTGTTGAGCATCAATCAACTTTGTGACAAAGGTCACAACGTCATTTTTGAATCGTCTCACTGCTCTATCATTGATGCAAATACTCATATAATTAAATTCATAGGTGTGAGAAGTGATAATACTTATCATGTTGATTTCAGTGAACTTGCTTCTGAAAATTTGTGCTTAGTTGCAAATAAAAATGATGATGTGTGGTTGTGACATCGCCGTTTAGGGCATGCTAGTTTTAATGTCATTACAAAGTTGAATAGAAATAATTTAGTTAGAGGTCTTCCATGCTTAAATTTTGAAACTTCAAAAATCTGTGAAGCATGTAATAAAGGAAAACAAACCAGAGTTTCTTTCAAGTGCAAAAATATTATTTCCACTGAAAAATCCATACAATTGCTACATTTGGATTTGTTTGGTCCCACCAGGACACAGCCTTGGAGGGAAACTATATGGCTTTGTTATTGTTGATGATTTTTCTAGATATGCATGGGTGTTTTTCTTGGCTAACAAAAGTGATGCATTCAAAGTATTTGCTAATTTTTGTATGAAAGTTTAAAATGAAAAAGGCTACTCTATTCAGAAATTTCAGAGTGACCATGGAAAGGAATTTGACAACTCTGAGTTTGATGAATTTTGCAGGAAGCAGGGGTATGAACATCAATTTTCAACACCAAGGACCCCACAACAAAATGGAGTGGTCGAGAGATAATAGAACGCTCGTGGAGATGGCGTGTACCATGTTGGCAGAAAATGGTCTTCCACGGTACTTCTGGACAGAAGCAGTCAAGACTGCTTGTTACATCACAAATCAAGCAATGGTAAGATTGATCCTTAAGAAAACTCCCTACGAGCTATACAAAGGTAAGAAATCGAACATAACTCATTTCAAGCCATTTAGATCCACTTGCTATATCTTAAACAATGGTAAGGATAATCTGGAAAAATTTGATGCTAAAAGTGATAGAGGAATTTTTCTTGGGTATTCATTGACATCTAGGGCTTACCGAGTGTATAACTCTAGATCTCTAGTAGTCGAGGAAAGTCCTCGTGTTGTGGTAGATGAGTTTACTTTGAGAAAGTCAAATGATGTCGAACATTTTCTTGTTTCAGATGAAGGTAAGAATGAGAAAGGAGAGTCTAGCAAACAAGGTGATGCAAAAAGTCAAGAAAAGAAAGAGCAGAGAGAACAAGAAGAGGAGTCGATATAGTAGACCCTTCCACGCCAATGGACAACTCATAAGGATCATCCTCTGGAGAATGTAATTGGCGGTATGGATGAAGGAATACGGACACGGGCTTCAATCAGGGAAGTTGAACTTCATAATAATCTTGCATTACTTTCCAATGTTGAGCCTAATTCTATAGAAAATGCTCTTAATGATAATTCTTGGGTTCTCGCCATGTAAGAAGAACTTTAGCAATTCTAAAGGAATCGGGTGTGGTTCCTCGTGCCCCGGCCTGATGATCATCCCATAATTGGAACTAAGTGAGTTTTCCGAAACAAACTTAGTGAAGATGGGGTGATTGGAAGGAATAAGGCAAGATTGGTAGCCAAGGGCTACTCCCAAGAATTTGGTATTGATTTTGATGAATCTTTCGCTCCTGTGGCTAGATTAGAGGCAGTAAGAATTCTTCTTGCTTATGCATGTCATAGGAACATCGAGCCTTTTCAAATGGACGTCAAGAGTGCCTTGCTCAACGGAGTCATCAAGGAAGCAGTATACGTGGAGCAACCGCCAAGCTTTGAAGATGAAAAATTTTCAGACCACGTCTACAAATTGGACAAGGCACCATATGGGTTAAAATAAGCTCCCCGGGCATGGTATGATCGTTTAAGTTCATTTTTGATTGATAATGGCTTCAAACGAGGGAGAGTTCAAGATGAGCTTGATGGGCGAGTTGAACTTCTTCTTGGGGGCTTGAAATAAAGCAACTAGATGATGGTTTTTTTATAAATCAGAAGAAGTATACGCAAGAAATTCTGAAAAAGTTTCAATTAAAGAATGCCAAACCCTTTGCTACACCAATTCCACTTCACTCAAATTAGAAGATGAGAAAGGTAACATCGTTGATCAAAAGCTTTTTAGGGGTATGATAGGTTCATTGTTATATCTTACTACTAGTAGGCCTGACATTCATTTTAGTGTGTGTCTTTGTGCAAGATATCAATCTTGTCCCAGGGAATCTCATTTGTCGGCCGTGAAAAGAATTTTCAGATATTTGAATGGAACACTTGACCTTGGTTTGTGGTATCCTCAAAATAATTCATTTGATTTACTTGCATACACTGATTCTGATTATGTTGGGTGCAAAATGGATCGTAAGAGCACAAGCGGTCACTGCCAGTTTCTAGGAGGCTACTTGGTTTCATGGGCCTCAAAGAAATAACACTGTGTGGCTTTATCAACTGCTGAAGCCGAATATGTGGCTACAGGTAGTTGTGCGGCCCAAGTACTCTGGATCCAACGCCAGTTGTTAGATTTTGGTATTTGCTTAAAAAACACTCTCATCATGTGTGATAACACTTCTGTAATAAATTTGTCCAAAAATCCTCTCCAACACTCTCGCACAAAGCACATAGAAGTTAGACACCACTTTATTAGAGATCACATCAATAAATGTGATTTTGAGTTAACTTTTATAGATACAAAACAACAACTTGCAGATTTTTACAAATCCTTTGAATTCTGATCAGTTTGCTTTTCTTAGGTGAGAATTAGGTGTGTGCAAATTAGATATCTAAAATCTTTTTGATGCATTGGTCTGTATATATTTTGACTCACAAATCTTTCATAAATCATCTGTGCTTACTGGTTTGCCTTTTTGCACATAAGGAGTCTTCCATTGCATTTAGGTTTCAATCTTTTCTTTAATGTGCATAACACACTGAATAACATCTAACCTTCATGCATATCTTTATACCTTTGCATCAGCATGTACATAACTTCATATATCTTATACTTGTGTTCTTGAATGCCATGATTTCTGGTATATCAAATGATGATTGCGGAAGGTTGGATTATGTCTGTTGACATGTTTTTCCCACTTACTTATCGTCTTTAGGGGTCTCTCCCGTTCCTTCCACTAAAACAAGGTGAGAAGTATATATATATGAATGGTGGGAAGGAACAGAAATACACAAACCTGTGATC
This sequence comes from Amorphophallus konjac, assembly GCA_022559845.1. NCBI lineage: Eukaryota > Viridiplantae > Streptophyta > Magnoliopsida > Alismatales > Araceae > Amorphophallus > Amorphophallus konjac. The sequence goes on from CM040119.1 coordinate 221,278,454, forward strand.
GCCACCAAGGTGCCGAACGTGATGGACACGTCGTACCTTGGAAAAAGAGAAAGGAACTCGCCTTGTAAGCAGTGCTGAGAGGATGTACGGTCTATGAATAACCGTCTGTTATGATGAGCGGCTGCACGACAGACCATCTAAAGGCACTGTAGAGGACGCGAGATGAAGAACTACTGGCAGATGAACGGCTCCAATCCAACCGCACGAACCCTTGAACAGACCGATTGGAACCGCGCAAGACCACCACGCCAGAAGTTATAAGAGTCCAACCTCCACCCTTTTCGGCCTGCCAGAAAGGATGGGCATCGCGTTAGTGTATTGCTGACCTGCAAAATAACGTGTAGGACATAAAGAAAAACCCGAATTAGAATTAGAAAGTGTGGTAAACGCTCGAACGGAAGGAAATTAACATAACCAAATGGAATGGAGAATACCTGGGGATTTTAAACCCCTGGGGGCGTCAAAAATCATAGGAGGGTGTGTGCATGGTGCAGGAGAATAATGAAAACATGGAAGCAGTGTGGAGGACGTGATGCATGCAAACAAGAAAGAACAACGAGACTGAATGGACTAATGACTCAAAAATCACTACTCCCTGAACCGGAGGCCTGTGTGGATGTAGAAGGCCTCCCTCCCTGGCACTAGGTCGCTCAAAGATTCGGCAGGGCTTCGCCGTCGACCAAAAATCTCCCCCCCTTTTGAAGCTGGGTCTTAGGGTCTATTTATAGAGCACCTAAAGTCCTAACTCGAAATTAGGGTTTCTGGCCATTTTCAGGTCGAGATTATCAAATAAAAGATGAAGATAATTCAATTATCTCCCCAAAAAAAGAAATGGCACTCAAAATGGTTAAGGATTCGCGGAGAAATCATCGGAGAAAGTTTGGGAGAAAAGCCACAAATGATAGGAAAAAGCCTTAACCACTTTCTGGTCTGAGAGGATAAACGGTCTCAAGATAGACCGCACAAATGATGAGCGGCCAGAAATGGGCCGTCCATCCCTGTCGATGGAAATTCAAATAAATCCTGAGATGATTAATTTATCCACTGAACTGACCGGTAAATTCACCGTCGGACTCTTTCATAGTTGAACGGCTCTTTGGAAACCGCCCAAGCCTGTCGGTGATAAATCACAAATAAGAAGATAAATAGGTAATTATCTGAATAGTCAATCGACGTTAGGACTCTTGAGAGATAAACAGCTTAGTAGATACCGCACAATTGACTTATGCGACTAAACCTAGGCCGTATATATGCTTGTCAGTGATAATTCAGAGAATTAACCAATATACCCACTAAATGTTTGGACGGCCCACTATCAACCACACAAATGGTTGAACGGCTGGAGGTTGACCGCACATGTATATGGGCATTTGAAATTCATAGAAAAGCTCAATCAACCAAAACCAAGGCCCATTAAGCCCTGAATCAACTCGGACCTTGCTAGGGAGGGAGGCTACCCATAAAATTAGCCCAGAACGTGCCAGAAAGTAGCCCATCGAGTGATGGACAACTCGAGGCATCAATAAATGGGAGCAAGAGAAATGACTCAACTTTTCGACAAAAAATAGGTGTCAACAGATGCCCCTCCTTAACGTCCTCTTTGTAGGGGAGCGAGCGGAGGTGAAGAGAAAGTGAAATGGGACATGGAGATGAAGCGGAAATGAAGCAGAGCGGACTGAAAAGCGAGCGTTAAGGTAAAACGACACCCATTTTTTTACCAACAAGTGATAGGAATCTTCCGAAAAACTCTGAACCAAACACAAGAAATGATTAAACCAAAAGTGACACCGGTCTGGAGGAACTAACTAAAATAAAAGGAAACACACGATCAACCTCATGGGGGACACAATCCCGTGAACCAATGAGGAGACCGAAATAAGCAGCGAAAAAGTGAAGAAACAGACTAAAACTCCAAACGAGGACCTTTTAATCAACCAGACCAAGCGAATCGACTAAAGTGAACCTTCTAATTCAGAGTGGAATTATTTCTCTTACTCAAACAATGAACGTACAGCCATCTATCACTGGTGGGACATTAGCAGACAAACCATGGATCATGAATGCTCAAGAGATGCGTATGATGCATGCTGGGCTAAAAATAAAAGAAATCGTTAAAACAAATGCGAAGAAAGATTAAAATATAAAATACTCGAGAATAATATTGCTAGGCTGGGAGAATCAGAGTCAAGACACTATCCGCAACCATAGCGTGCAGGATAGAACCATCCTCCCCAGGACATCCCAACCTAAAGGCCTATCCGGAGATTAAACGCGTGAACCTGGATCATCATCATTTTTGTTGAAGGGGAACATCAGATCCTGGAATACGTGAGCAACCAACTGGTTCTCGGGATAATTTAACACAATATCATATAGTAATGCAGTAAGGGATATAGGGATAGAAGGCCATACCTGACTTACCTGTGCAGGCGAAGCGGCAAGTGAAAGGTGATGCTGCATATAAGATCGTTAGCAAGATTTGCAATGATATCATGAAATAATCAAGTTCATCAATTAAACACCAAGTGCAGAAATAAGGGCAAGACCATTTTCTCAAACATGAACGGTCAAATACAAACCGCCCAAAGTGAAGAACGGCTTGGTATTATCCGTCTATAAACACAAAATTTGAACAGGGCTCAGGTATTATACCGTTAGCGAAGAACAGACAAGTATCAACCATGCAAATGAAAGACGGCCTATCGTGAGACCGTATATCTTCTTGGGGTTTAAAAACAAAAAACCCCTTCGTTTCCCTCCTCTCCACCGTAACCGACGGCGGGAGAGGGAGAAGGAAGGGAGCCAAAGCACCTCACTGAGACCCCCATCCCCCTCATCTCTCTATCTCTCAAGTTCTCTCCCAATCTCTCTCACCCTCGTTGATACGTACCAAGCACCAGGCTGCCCATGATCGGACGATGGCCGGAGAAAGAAGCTCGCCCCCGGCGCCCACGGACCCCGCCATAGAGGAGGAGGCTGCCTCCATCATGGAGCGGGAGACACCGCCGTCGACCGAAGGACCCACTGCCGAAGCTACTGCGGCCGGCCAAGAAGAAAGGGCAGAGGAAGAGGAGCTCGCAGCGCCATCGGCGGCGGCGGGGAAGCCCAAAAAGATCGACGAGGTAGGCCCCCACCCCCCCTTTTCCCTCTAGCCATTTTTTCTTCAAAATCAATTCATGCATGTTAGTTCTAGGAGTTTTTTTTAAGGGGATTAAGGTGCTTAGGGACCGGTGTGGGGGGCAACGGTGGCCTCCCCACCGGTGGGGAAAGCCCTTACCGTCGTCGGGGAAGACGACGGTTGGGCGGTCTCTAAGAGACCACACAACTCAAGACATGCAGCCCACATAGGACCGCCCCAAACTCATACGGCCCAGGGATGGCCACCCAAAACCAGAAAATAGCAGAACCACACATGAGGATGAACGGTGGGAATCCCACCGCACAAATTAAGAACGGGCCCCAAGGGAACATCTAACCCTGGAGACTCAGAACTACGCGGCCCACTTCGGACCGTCCACAATCCTGTGCGGCCCAGGGGTGTCTGCCTAAAACCAAGAAACCCAGGGAAAGAACGGTGAATGATCAACCGTTCAAGGTAAGAACGACCAATATTTGTCCTTTCAAAACAAAGAACCTGAGGACTGGAATGGCCCATATGGGACCGTTTCTGGGGAAGAGTGGTCCATGGGAGACCGTCCTTTTGAATGGAACTTTGATTATTTTCCTTTATTTATGAAATAAAATGCCTAAATCAATTACTAAATGCATTAAAATGAATGAATGCATACATGGAAAGCGCAGGACCCGCATCTCGTGGCTGCAGGTCCGCGTAGTGTATCTAGCACTGTCGGACTTTCAGCGGGAGCGGTTGCCTGCCATGGGGTTCACCCCATTCCTGAGCGTTGAGGTGTGTCGGTTTGACACAACTCTGGTCTACGCCCTGCACGACCGCTGGGATCTTGTGAGTCATACGTTCCTCTTCCCGTGGGGTCATATGGTCCCCACGCTATAGGACGTGGCCTGACTTACTGGCCTTCAGGTGCACGGGCTGCCGGTTAGCGGGACCACTTTTCCCGACTACCGGGCGATGGCTCGGGGGCTGCTGGGCCAAGAGCTGCGGCGCCCCGAGAGGCAGTCGACCCTCCTACCCCGGGCTAGCCTTCAGGACAGCTTGGGATTGCGACGAGCGGGGCTAATGTTGTGCCCCTTGTGCTTTGTTGATGATGTGGTGTTTTAATGATAGCAACATAATTGAGTCACCGCTTTGTCTTGAATATGTCTGATCTATTCTGTGGGAGATTGCATGAGTGTGCCATGTCTGAATTGTGAAGAATGCATGCGTATGCTTGAGTCATGCTGTGATAAATTGGTTTGTGCTTGATTTCTGTCCACATGCATTGCTTCTCTGCTGATAATGTTCATGTTGTAGTTCATCAAGTCTCTACATCCGTCTCACTGTTCACATGCATCAAGTATGTACAGCGTCCGTCTCATGTCATATGTGTTTACTTCATTCAGAACTTGCTACACAAAACAGTTTAACTGTGAGCATGGCATAGATTATACACTCACCATGTCTACATGTCTGCATGTCTGTCTTTCATTAATATGGGTTCTGTGCAATGAGTGCGTTGACGCAGTTGGAGATTGGGTTGACGCATTGGCTGTCTGTTCACTAGCTGCGTTGACGCTACAAGGACACTGCGTTGACGCAGTAGTCACTGGTTCACTAGTTGCGTTGACGCAGTGGATCAGCTGGGTTGACGCCATGCTGCTTTGTCTACTTTTTGTTGCTCATTAAGTCTTAAAGTCTGTACAGGGTAGTTCATGCATCACTCTCTTTGCCAAGTGTATACATCGGTCAGCATTGCATCTTGTTCGCGAAGTCCATACATTGGGCCATTCATCAAAGTCCATACATTGCATAATGTTTGTCAAGACAATACATTGCACTGTAGATGCATCGAAGGGAAGTATGCACATTGGTCTGTTCATATGAAGTCTGTACATTGGAAGTGTGTACAGTGTTCAGTTGCCTTCTCATAAAGTCTGTACATCGCCTTCAGACTTTCAATTGTTGAGTCTTTACATGTTTTGAGGTTGACAACACTATGAGCTTTAGTGTCGTTATTTTTTTCCATCGCATGCTGAACACTGCAGCACCTCGTGCTACTTTCTGTGCCACCTCGTGTCGCTCCATCTGTGTCACCCCTATGTCTTCGAGTCTTCTGTATTCGTGTTGTTCCTTCCAAGACCCCGTGTCTTTCTTGCTTTATGATTACATTTCGTGTCGGTTTCTGCTTTCGTCTTCGAGTTGTTTTCAGCCCGTGTCGTCCTCGTGTTCGAGTCGTTTTCCTGTATCTTCGTGTTATCTTTTATTTTTGTGTCTTCGTATTATTTTTATGTCTTCGTGTTAATCTTGTGTTTGAGTCTTCATGTTATTTCTGTGTTTGTGTCTTAGTGTTGTATTTGTGTCTTCGTGTTGCTTCTTTCTACCTTCGTCCAAGGTTCCTCTGATCGTGTGTCTTTCTACTGTTTTACTCCGTGTTATTTCCTTATGTACCTCGTGTCGTTCTCTTTTTATCTCGTGCTGTAGTCATTTTATGTACCTCGTGTCGTTCTCAGTATAGTGCACCTTTTGTTGTTCCTACACACCTCGTGCAGCTTTAGCTTGAGTGTCAACCGACTTATTTCAGGTATATATATATATATAGATAACCCTGAGGATTAATGTTTTTAATCTCTTTGCAGGAGAAGAAGAAAAAGAAGAAGAATAAGGATTCTTGGTTCAGGATCAAATCCGAACCAATTTGCTCTATTCTACTGTTCGTGGAGCCTATGCAGAGTGGGCACGTGATACGAGACTGGCATCTGGCACGTGATCCGAGATGCAGAGGAGCCTCCACGTGGACTGAAGCATTTGGGCGGGAATCGTGGAGAGCACACGCTGCCCTAATCTGCTACTGATATATATATGTGTCTTCTTCCTCTGAAGAAGGTAGAGTGAGAGGGCAGAGGGTGACTGAAGTAGAAGCAGCCAGAGCTAAGTGAAGAAGTGCAGAAGAGAAAGAAGAGATAGAGAAAGCTGAGAGCTAGATCGAGAGAGCAGAAGAAGAAAAAGAAAGAGAGACAGTGAGGTAGAGAGAGTGAGAAGAAGGAGAAGGCAGAAGCAGTAAGAAGAAGAAGAAGTAAGAAAGAAGAAGAAGAAGAAGAAGAAAAGAGAGTTCGTGCTGGGAGAAAGAGAGAAGCAGTAGAAGAAGTTCCTGCTGGACCGTGGATCAAATCCAGGCCAGCCAGCTCCTGCGAGAGCCACATTTGTTTTTATCTTTTCAGCTTTCTATTGCTGGGTTTTGCTTTTCTTTTGAACTATTCACCTGCTGTATTTCCGATTCTCTGTAGAGAGGTCGGGGTCTCTCCTGTTGGTTCAGGAGAAGGGAGATTGCTATCTCCGGTTGCAAGTAGCTGGGTGCTACTTGTGGGTTCCCTCTGGTTAGAGGAAGGGAGGCTCATCCTCCGGTTCTGGACTTGTAGGTTTCAAGTCCAGGGGTCCCTCCGGTTGGGAGGAAGAGAGGTCCGAGACCTCTGGTTTGCAGGTGACTTAATGTCACTTGTGTTTCCCTCTGGGGTTCAGAGGAAGAGAGACTTGGGTCTCTAGGTTCCCCTCCGGTTTGGAGGAAGGGAGGTTTGGTCCTCCGGTTCTGGGCTTGTGGGTAGCAAGTCCAGGGGTTCCCTCCGGGTCTGGAGGAAGAGAGACCGTGTGTCTCTGGTTTCCAAGTGGCTGGGAGTCACTTGGGGTGTCCCTCCGGTTGGGAGGAAGAGGGGAGGTTGTTCTCCTGGTCAAGCTGTTTGGCAGCATTTGTTGCAGACTGAGTCTGCTGTGCTAGTGTTACTAGTGGAAGCCTCACTCTGGTTGGGAGTGAGGGGTGGATGTAGGTCTGTTGACCGAACCACCTAAAAACCCTGGTGTTCCTGGTGGCTTGATCTTCTTATATGTTCACTTAATTGTTGCGCATTAGATGCTTGCTTAGGATCGGTTGAGGGCTTCTTGAGTTGTTGTCTTGCTTTGATCCTTCTAAGTTTCCTCAGGCTATTTCTGCAACAGTTTTAATTCCGCATAACTGAGCTTTAGAATTTTAATTAGGCTATACTTGCAGAGGGATACATTCACCCCCCCTCTGTATCCGGGCCTTACATTCTAACAATTGGTATCAGAGCGGTGTCTGCATACAAGGTCCAGCGACCTGCAGATTCGATCTTGCTGTCTTAGGTGCTAATTTGTCTTTAGTGCATAATTATTCCTGTTGCCTTGAACTTACTCGCTATTTGTTTTTCAATGGCTTTACCACCCGTCTTTAGTGGTTCTGGTTTCAGTCAGTGGTACACTGCTTTACATGCTTATGTAAATTCTGCTAATCCTGATTTGTGGAAATTAATTTCACAAGGTCCTCACACCTTACCAACGAAAGTGTCCAAATGGACCGACAGACACAGATCAAAGGATGGAGAAAATCAGAAAGCCTTTAACCTGTTGAAAGCAGCTACTGACAGAGCCTTATGGTCTTGTCTTCATAATTGCAGCTCAGCAAAGGACATCCTGGATAGGCTGAAGCAATTTCACAGGGTAAACGAGGACAACTGCATGATGGCTAACAGAAGTAATCCAATTGGCAGCAATCAGACTGAAGATGATGATCATGAGGTAAATCTCTTTGAGAATTTTTCTCTAGAAGATTGGGAGAATGCATATGCTGAATTATTTGAATCTCATGAACGGTTAAGAAAACAGTATAAAAAATTGAAGAAGAGTACTGGTTTAGACAGTTCAAGTTCTCCTTGTAGAAATTGTGTTGAATTGAAAAATATTCATGATGCCTGTATGTCTGATCTTCTAATGTTGAAGAAACAAATTTCTTTATTGAAAACCGAGAATCAAGATCATGTGAAAGAAATCTCTGAACTTGAAAAGAAGATTAGTCTAGCTAATCATGATTCTGTTCAGAGCAAGGATTTACTGAAAGAAATTGAATGTGTTAAGTCTGAACTAAACAAGCTAAAATCTGAAAATGATTCTCTTAAAGAGTTCTCCAATAAAAATGATGAAAAATCAGAGAAACTTAGACAGGAGAATAAATTGCTGATTGAAAAGCTTAATGCCATAAAATCTGTAAACATAGAATTACAGAAAGATTCTGAAAAACAATAGGAAATGTTTCATGAATGTCAGTCTCTCTCAGATGAATGGGTGCTTGATGCTGATCTCCTAGAGCAGAACAGTAAACTGGAAGAGGAAATCAATGAGTTGAAACATCTAAACACCCAGCTGACAGATAGGCTAATGACAATAGAAAAAGGCAAGTGTGTGAGTGTGGATAATTCTGATAGGTTGATGAATGCTGAACAAGAAATTGAGAGTCTGAAAAATATCAACTTAATGTTAAATGAAAATGTCAGTTGTAGTGAACGGAAAATAGCTGGATATGAGCTTACTATCACATCCCTTCAACAAGAAGTTGATGATCTTTATAAGTCCCTATCTGAAGCTGACAATGAAACAAAACTAAAACAGGAAGTTGAAAAACTCAAGAGTCTGAATGATGCCTTGCATCAACAAGTCATTTCCTGTGAAACAGGTTTGTCCAAATATGAAGCTAAAATTGCTAATTTGAATTTTGAGATTAAAGATTTGAAAAATTCTCTATCAAAATTTGTCAAAGGTAAGGACAATCTGAATAAGCTTCTTGGAAAGAGTGATAACTTTGAGAGAAAGGGACTGGGCTATAGTCCGACAAATAAAAGGAGTAATGGGAATGAAACATCTACTGTTTTTGTCAAAGCCACCAATCAGAACACAACCTCTGCTCCTTCTGTCTTCAAATTCACTGCACAAAAATCCACTGTGAAACCCCAAACTGTGGAACAAAATCAAAAATTGAAAAAGGGTGAAACTTCACAGAAGAAGGATAAAGACACTACTGTTACTATAAAGAAGGCTACACACAATTCACATGATCTCTCACACACTCACATTAAAAAGGGTTCATGTTATTATTGTGGGAAAGGAGGTCACATAATTGAGGATTGTGGATTGATGTTAAAGGATGAGCATGCTAGTGGAACTTTACATTCTAGAAACTCTTTTGATAGAAACCATGTTGCTAGGAAGCCTGATGTCTCATGTTATTATTGTGGAAAGCATGGTCATCTCATGAGTGAATGTTTTATCATGAAAGAAGACAATAAACAGCATGCCAAGTTCCCCATTCATGTTCATGGTCCATATGGATCTAACCACAATTCTAGTCAGCACATTGTGTGCTTCAACTGCAATAAGCCTAGGCACAAGGCTGCTGAGTGCTGGTTTAGATCTACTTGGGGTAAAAATGGTTTTCATAGAAGAAATTCTTTTGCTTGCTCCCACTGTGGGAAAAAGGGGCATACAGTCAAGGACTGTTCATATGTTCAAAAGAACTATGTTAAACCCCATTTTGTCAAATTCCCTGTAAAACCTTTTGTGAAAATTTCATGCTATAACTGTGAGAAGTCAGGTCATAAATCTGCCGAATGTTGGATAGTTAAGAACAAGCATCAAACTGCTCATGCATATAACAGAAAATCTTATGAACATGTTTATAAACATCACCCTGCTGTTAATATGCATCATAAGAATCAAACACTAGCCATTTCATGTAGATACTGTAGAAAATTTGGACATTCTATGGATGACTGCTCACTGATGAAATTTGATGATAATGTTGCTATGAAAATGTTTAGAAAACCTGTCAGGGCTAACGCAGGACCCAAAGCTGCTTGGGTCCCTGCAGGATCAAGATGATCAATTACTTTGCAGGTGTGCCTTGGAGGGAGAAATAAAAGGGGTTAACCAAGGCACTCAAAAAAAAAAAAAACCCAGGACTCAATTCAGGTCAGTTCTGAAATCTGTTTCAATTTCATTATCTGAAATTGTTGTTTTGCTTGGTTGATTTTTGATGCTCTTCTCATGCTGTTGTTTGCACTAAATAAATGAGATTGCTTTGCACTGCATATGTCATTTGCATGACCATCATGGTATATGAAATGGAACATTGCTGGAGGGTAGTTGGAGTATGTCTGGATGCTACTGCCATGTGTGAGGTGGTCCTTGGACCAAGTCCTCTGCTCAGTACCATGGGTCAAGTCATATAGAGCAGTGTATTGCATATCATGTTGATCTGTTGGTGCTAAACTGAAGTTTTCTGAAATATGAATTGAACAATCATGCTTATAGTAATTCTTTTCTGTCTAACTTGCATAAACTGCATCAATTCAGGGGGAGCTTGTTGAGTCTTATGTGAGTCACTGCATATAGACAAGGGGGAGCTTTATTATATTGTTGTCACTATTTGAAATTCACATTCTACACTCTTTCAAATCATCAATTGACTATTTTGAGTTCATACTTTCTTGAATCTAAAAATTTGGCTGCTAATCCTCAATCTATTGAAGAAGGAGTGTCTTATTTTATCTAACTGAAATGACTTTAAACCTGTATTGAGTGATTGACTCTGCTAGTGGTTTTAAACCTTATTCTCTCTTGCTGATTGACCCTTCCACCAGCTTGTACTCTTCCTTCATATACCTCTTAGCTGGTGTGACTATGTTGGCTGCATTATTGAGTTGTTGGTCAGCTAAATTTATTGTTCTGATCTGAGGAACTTAAGCTGCATTTCATGCAATTCAGTCTGAGATTTTGGTAGAAACTCCTGTCATATGGGTTTAAGAATTATCACTGAATCAGACTGATATAAGATTAATGTATTCTCTGCCTTGTAATTAAACGAATTGAAAATATCTGTTGATAAGGTTTAATAAACTTTAACCTCTTGTGTCATGTAATCCTTAAAGTCTCTCATCTGATATCTGAAAATTTGAAATCTAGGCTACTTTGGTAGAGATACATAGAGTGAGTGTTGTGGTTAAATATTAACTTGAAAAAGTTGACTAAATGAAAAAATTATGAATTCAGAGCAATGACTCGGTCACTGAGAAACTGAGTTCTTTATAAATGAAATAAAGTAACTCATGTCATGAGGTGCCACAGTTATCTCTGATAAAAAATTTAGTGAAACAAAACCTGACAGAGCAATAGCTTATCTATGTTGAGTAGCTGGGGAGTCTGGCCTCTAATAAAGGTGTCTTCTCATGTAAAAAGACACTCATATTGCTAACTCTGCTCTCAAAGTGAGAGGCAATGTCAGTTATCACACTGAGTAACTGGGTCACTTCAACTAAGACTTGTTGTGCCTCATGTAAAAAGGTGTTGATCAACTTAAATTGCTCAGGAAAAATATAATGTGCTTCAAATAAAATTATCTTGAAAAAATCTGTCAACTCATGTTCTTGAAAAAGTGTTTAACTTCAGTACTAACCTGTGTATTTTTCAAAGGTGCAATTGAGATCATATGTGTAAGATAAAAGATGATTGTTTTTGAGTGTTTTCTGACTATTTGGTTCACTTTTATTAAAACTTAGATTCAGATATGAGCATTGAGTTTAATTTGGCAAAGTTGGTATACATCAAAATTAAATCAGATTGGTTAAGTTGCCACTTCATAACTCCTTATGATAGAAGAGTCTACATCTTTTAAGACTTATTGAAGTGATGTATGCATTCAAATCCCTCATGATCAGATTCATGCATGATCAACAAAGTGAACTCCTCTCTTATCAGTTGACTGATTCCATCTGCATTTTTCTGACCATACAAATGTGAGGTGCCACTCCCATTATTACCTTGTTCACTTGCAGCCCTCTGAACTTCAGAATCCTTATGGTGGTGGATTTCAGATTGGTTCCTGAGATGCATTTCTCTCCACACTGTTGGAATCTTCCATCTTGTTCTGCAATAAGTTCTGATTCTGTGGTATTTTCACCAGAATTCAGATTCTTTATAATGGCTGATTTCCGATTGATTTATTGGATAACCAGAGTCCATTCCTGTGCTTCAGGGGGAGTTATGGTTTATTTATATCTAAGGGGAGAGTAGCCAATCATGCATGTTGATAGGGGGAGAGCTGTTTCATTGCCATAAGGGAGATCTTCATTTTTAAGAATCATGACTCATTCTCTACATTTATGTGCTGTCTTTGTGTGCTGCATTTATGTGCTACATTTGACTATCAAACCATTTCCTTTCTTTTTGATCATGTCAAAGGGGGAGAATAGTTTGATGAGACAGTGTGACACATTATGTTGCCATCATCAAAAAGGGGAAGATTGTTGTGACCCTTGTGCTTTGTTGATGATGTGGTGTTTTAATGATATCAACATAATTGAGTCACCACTTTATCTTGAATATGTCTGATCTATTCTGTGGGAGATTGCATGAGTGTGCCATGTCTGAATTGTGAAGAATGCATGCGTATGCTTGAGTCATGCTGTGATAAATTGGTTTGTGCTTGATTTCTGTCCACATGCATTACTTCTCTGCTGATAATGTTCATGTTGTAGTTCATCAAGTCTCTACATCCGTCTCACTGTTCACATGCATCAAGTATGTACAGCGTCCGTCTCATGTCATATGTGTTTACTTCATTCAGAACTTGGTACACAAAACAGTTTAACTGTGAGCATGGCATAGATTATACACTCACCATGTCTGCATGTCTGCCTTTCATTAATATGGGTTCTGTGCAATGAGTGCGTTGACGCAGTTGGAGATTGGGTTGACGCATTGGCTGTCTGTTCACTAGCTGCGTTGACGCTACAAGGACACTACGTTGACGTAGTAGTCACTGGTTCACTAGCTGCGTTGACGCAGTGGATCAGCTGGGTTGACGCCATGCTGCTTTGTCTACTTTTTGTTGCTCATTAAGTCTTAAAGTCTGTACAGGGTAGTTCATGCATCACTCTCTTTGCCAAGTGTATACATCGGTCAGCATTGCATCTTGTTCGTGAAGTCCATACATTGGACCATTCATCAAAGTCCATACATTGCATAATGTTTGTCAAGCCAATACATTGCACTGTAGATGCATCGAAGGGAAGTATGCACATTGGTCTGTTCATATGAAGTCTGTACATTGGAAGTGTGTACAGTGTTCAGTTGCCTTCTCATAAAGTCTGTACATCGCCTTCAGACTTTCAATTGTTGAGTCTTTACATGTTTTGAGGTTGACAACACTATGAGCCTTAGTGTCGTTATTTTGTTCCATCGCGTGCTGAACACTGCAGCACCTCGTGCTGCTTTCTGTGCCACCTCGTGTCGCTCCATCTGTGTCACCCCTATGTCTTCGAGTCTTCTATATTCGTGTTGTTCCTTCCAAGACCCAGTGTCTTTCTTGCTTTGTGATTACACTTCGTGTCGGTTTCTGCTTTCGTCTTTGAGTTGTTTTCAGCCCGTGTCATCCCCGTGTTCGAGTCGTTTTCCTGTATCTTCGTGTTATCTTTTGTTTTTGTGTCTTCGTATTATTTTTATGTCTAATCTTGTGTTTGAGTCTTCATGTTATTTCTGTGTTTGTGTCTTAGTGTTGTATTTGTGTCTTCGTGTTGCTTCTTTCTACCTTCATCCAAGGTTCCTCTGATCGTGTGTCTTTCTACCGTTTTACTCCGTGTTATTTCCTTATGTACCTCGTGTCGTTCTCTTTTTATCTCGTGCTATAGTCATTTTATGTACCTCGTGTCGTTCTCAGTATAGTGCACCTTTTGTTGTTCCTACACATCTCGTGCAGCTTTAGCTTGAGTGTCAACTGACTTATTTCAGGTATATATATAGAGAGAGAGAGAACCCTGAGGATTAATGTTTTTAATCTGTTTGCAGGAGAAGAAGAAAAAGAAGAAGAAGAAGGATTCTGGGTTCAGGATCAAATCTGAACCAGTTTGCTCTATTCTACTATTCGTGGAGCCTATGCAGAGTGGGCACGTGATACGAGGCTGGCATCTGGCACGTGATCCGAGATACAGAGGAGCCTCCACGTGGACTGAAGCATTTGGGCGGGAATCGTGGAGAGCACACGCCGCCCTAATCTGTTGCTGCTATATATATGTGTCTTCTTCCTCTGAAGAAGGTAGAGTGAGAGGGCAGAGGGTGACTGAAGTAGAAGCAGCCAGAGCTAAGAGAAGAAGTGCAGAAGAGAAAGAAGAGATAGAGAAAGCTGAGAGCTAGATCGAGAGAGCAGAAGAAGAAAAAGAAAGAGAGACAGTGAGGTAGAGAGAGTGAGAAGAAGGAGAAGGCAGAAGTAGTAAGAAGAAGAAGAAGTAAGAAAGAAGAAGAAGAAGAAGAAAAGAGAGTTCGTGCTGGGAGAAAGAGAGAAGCAGTAGAAGAAGTTCCTGCTGGACCGTGGATCAAATCCAGGCCAACCAGCTCCTGCGAGAGCCACATTTGTTTTTATCTTTTCAGCTTTCTGTTGTTGGGTTTTGCTTTTCTTTTGAACTATTCACCTGCTGTATTTTCGATTCTCTGTAGAGAGGTCGGGGTCTCTCCTGTTGGTTCAGGAGAAGGGAGATTGCTATCTCTGGTTGCAAGTAGCTGGGTGCTACTTGTGGGTTCCCTCTGGTTAGAGGAAGGGAGGCTCGTCCTCCGGTTCTGGACTTGTAGGTTTCAAGTCCAGGGGTCCCTCCGGTTGGGAGGAAGAGAGGTCCGAGACCTCTGGTTTGCAGGTGACTTAATGTCACTTGTGTTTCCCTCTGGGGTTCAGAGGAAGAGAGACTTGGGTCTCTAGGTTCCCCTCCGGTTTGGAGGAAGGGAGGTTTGGTCCTCCGGTTCTGGGCTTGTGGGTAGCAAGTCCAGGGGTTCCCTCCGGGTCTGGAGGAAGAGAGACCATGTGTCTCTGGTTTCCATGTGGCTGGGAGTCACTTGGGGTGTCCCTCCGGTTGGGAGGAAGAGGGGAGGTTGTTCCCCTGGTCAAGCTGTTTGGCAGCATTTGTTGCAGACTGAGTCTGCTGTGCTAGTGTTACTAGTGGAAGCCTCACTCCGGTTGGGAGTGAGGGGTGGACGTAGGTCTGTTGACCGAACCACCTAAAAACCCTGGTGTTCCTTGTGGCTTGATCTTCTTATATGTTCACTTAATTGCTGCGCATTAGATGCTTGCTTAGGATCGGTTGAGGGCTTCTTGAGTTGTTGTCTTGCTTTGATCCTTCTAAGTTTCCTCAGGCTATTTCTGCAACAGTTTTAATTCCGCATAACTGAGCTTTAGAATTTTAATTAGGCTATATTTGTAGAGGGATACATTCACCCCCCCTCTGTATCCGGGCCTTACATTCTAACAGCTAGCAGTCGGAGAGCAGCCGGAGCAGCACCTACAGCGGCTGACGGACCTGGCGAGATCGAGAGTAGCGGTAGAGCCGGGAGTAGAGGCCGACAGAGTGTTGTGGAGGTTCCTGATGCTTCTGTTCGGGCGACTCCTCTTCTCCACTCGGGCAGACGTGATGAGCTGCCGCTTCTTACCCTTCCTCGAAGAGATTGACCACGTGGGCGACTACGCGTGGGGAGCGGCGGTCCTCACCTTTCTATTTGACACGCTGAGTTTGACGGCCCGCCGGACCATGCTCGGGGGCTTCTCCCCGTTACTCCAGGTACGACTTCTACCCTAGACTTAATTATGCAGTTTCTACATGTTTCCTAAATGCTGACACAATGATGTGATGCAGGTGTGGGCCTACGTGCGCTTACGTGGGCTAGGTAGAGGTGAGGAGACCCGTCCTGGGCTCCTGCCTATTGCACAGAGGTGAACAGCACCTCGAGAGACCGCAGCCCTGAGACGACATGTCTGAGAGCTGCAGGATGACCTGGACGCTCTACCGTTTGCCTCGGTATGCTTCTAAACTTAGACTCTTTTGATTAAATGCAATTCTAGATGATGATGCTAATGTGACTCCTATTTCTTGTAGGTACGGTGGACACCATACGCGGAGGAGGGACAGGAGGGTCAGCCCTGGGTGGCAGGGGCCATCACCTTCGCGGGACGAGACGTGTGGCTTCACTGCATAAATGTGGTGGAGCCACTATACTACAGACTGGTGATGAGGACCATCGAGGTCCCGCTGCCAGTGGTGGAGTTCCCAGCGCTAGAGAAGGCGGGGGAGCGCGTGACGAGGAATACTCGAGGCCTGGTGGCAGCATTAGATTGGACGACGAGGAACACTACGCAGGTAGCGGATTGGACATCACTTGGGTGGGTGGTGACCGCCCGAGTAGATAGCGACTCAGCGTACTATACCACGTACGTCAGACACTACCGGGACCAGGTGTTCCGGGGTGCCCACCGACCGGTACGACTTCTAAACTTAAACTCTATCTATTATGCTTATGATCATGCACTGACACTTTGGACCTCTAAATGTAGATTGACCCTGAGGGACGGCTTGAGGAGCTGCAGGGGCTCCTGTATTCCACGATCAGGGAGCGGGACGAGGCTCGGCAGGCCCTGGCGTTACTGGTGAGTCTTCTAAGCCCTAAACTCTTTAAATTATGCCAATGTTTATGATTATGATTATGCATGTGACTGACCTGGAGTTTTGGATGCAGCGCGTCGAGGGGGCCCAGCGACAGGGGGCCGATGCTCCTTCTTCTTCCTTCGTCTGGACCCCGGCGGACCGAGCTGAGCGAGATGCCGACTTCACTCGGATGGTAGCACGGGCCAAGGCAGCCGAGGTGGCGCTCACTGAGAGGGTATGCAACTACTATACTTTCCCTGTTGTTTATGATTATAAAATGTGTGAAATGTAATTGACTGACAATGATATGTGTATGCAGATGATCGAGCTGACCCGCCTTAGGACCGAGCTTGAGCAGAGCCGGGCAGCGGCTCGGGAGGAGGTGACCCGCGTGCAGGAGGAGGCAGCACAGAGCCGACCAGCTGACACGTTGGAGACGGTGCTTCTTCGGGCTGAGCTGGAGCGACTCCGAGTTGGAGCGGAGGAGCTGGTGCAGGTCCGAGCAGAGTGGGATCGGGCTCTGATCGAGGCGTCCGGGCTGAGTGGAGAGTTACGGGCCTATAGGGAGATGAGCTGGCGATCACGCAGCGGGACTCCGAGTGGCAGCCACGGTAGCCACGGCTCTGTGAGGAGTTACTTCACGGGTTCCTCCGGTCACCGGAGGAACGAGGAGGACGAGCAACACCAGCGACGTCAGCGTGACGAGGCGACTTCAGCGATGCCTCCACCAAAGAGGCACGAGGGCGGTGGAGACAGTGATGGGGGCCAGGGAGAGGGACAGTCCTGACTTTTGTACTCAGGGCCTGACTTTTGTACATGATATGATATGATAGTGATATGCCTTTCTTTGTTTTAATTTTGTGGATGTATGAATGAATGAATGAATGTAAATGACTGACACTGACTTACTATCTACGACTACAACACGAGTGAGACGGACACGCGCGAGAGAGAGAGAGAGACGACATGAGTGAGTGAGTGAGGAGAGAGACACGACAGAGTGAGAGAGAGACGACACGAGTGGGCGAGAGAGAGCCAAGTGTGAGTGAGAGGAATGACGCCAACTGAGTGAGATAAGTGACGCCGAATGAGTGAGAAGAGTGACTCCAAATGAGTGAGATGAGTGATGCCAAATGAGTGAGATGAGTGACGACAAATGAGTGAGATGAGTGACGGCAAATGAGTGAGATGAGTGACGGACATGACTACTAGTGGCACAGGTGCACAACTTGTCGAATGAAGGCTCCAGATCAGTGAAACAGTCTTCAGTGGGCCACCCAAAGAGACACACGGTCCTGGGTAGACCATCAAAAAGAGATATTAAATGGTCTTCTGGCCACCGTGCAACTAGTAGAATGGTTTATAAATGACCGCGTGATCAGAAAAATGGTCTGATCCAGGCCGCTCAAACTCCAGCACTCGAACTCTCTAGAAGATGATAAATGGTCCCCATCGGACCGCTCAATGAGATAGGCGGTCTATCGTAAGACTGTCCAAATGGACGTCCTGCGAATTTGAATGGGACTCTCCTGGAGAGTCTTAACCCGAGGGTGAACCACTTTAACCTAATCCAAAGCTATCTTATCCCATCGTAAACTTATCTAACCTCTCTCCTAAGGAATGTAGGTCTCTAACCAAGCCCTATAAGTAGGAGGGGAGTCTAAATTCATGATTCACACATCCTCCCTCTTCAAAGCCTTAAAACCCTTGCTATTCTTCACCAAACCATCATGAAGAGGGCCTCAGGAGGGGGTTGCATGGAGGGAGCATCTTTTGAGGGCCCTAGACTTGCCAGAAAAGAGCGGAAGGCGCTCCAACGGCTGACTGTAATCCCACGACATCTCAGCTCGAGCCCTCTGAGGGAGGTAAGTTATCATGAATTCCTTCAGTTCAAATCTTTCATTTACTTATGTGTTTTTCTCTTCTTTCTCCATCTCAGCTTCTCCCTGGCCCTAGGCGCTATTCCACTTTGAAGTGGATGGCTCCCATGGTCCGGGCATTACCCCTAGGAGTGACATCCATCCTGAGATCTTGGCACCTACAATCTCTCCTAGTACTAGGTTAGAACTACCCAAAGCTTCATCTCAGCTTTAGTAGAAATCTGGCACCCTAAGACCCATACATTCATTTTCCCATCATTCGAGGCCACTATCCTATTAGAGCAGGTAGAGACCTACTTCTCTTTACCCAGGTCCCAGGTGGGAGAGGAGGACTCAGTGTGTCACACCGTTGCCCCTGTAGATCCTAGGCTCATCTTGGAAGGGTTCATACCAGACAGCAGGGACGTTCACACCTTCATAGGTCCACGTCGGATCCATCTCATTCCTCTTAGCCAGTGGGTAGTTGAGCATTGTAGGAATCGGTGTGGGTGGGATGAGGCCATAGCTAAGGCCGCGTCCATTTGCTTGTGCGAGGCTATACTCTTTCCTTTAGTTGACCATGTGCTAGAGACTCCCCTTCTTAGTACCATCAGTGGCCTCTGGCAGGGTCTTTCTATCTCCCAGGCCATCCTTACCTACTTATACGAGGGCCTCACCTCAGCAGCTCTAGGCGGTCCTCTCTTTGGCTCTATCATACTCTTAGAGTTCTGGATGGGTGTTAGGATGAAATTCATCTACAAGGAGGATGTCACTTCAACTAGCAGGATCTTTGGGAGACACCCCCTCTTCTTCATAGGTGGCGCATTCGGGTTCTCTCCACAGGTAGAGTGCAGGACATCAGAAAAGAAGACCAGGGACGAGTGGCGACTGCACATCAACAGGCTTCCCCTGGATCAGTTCGTGATGCTCTCGGACTTCCTCCGCGACACCACCGTCAGAGTTCCCAGGAGGCCAGGCTTGGACTTGAGGCTCGTGACCGACACCGCACTGGCGATGTACAGCCCGCACCGGTGCTACCTACAGGTTGGCCTACCCCAGACTGTTCTACCAGCACTACCCCACCTTCCCGCATTACAGGCGAGAAGGATCGGTACGGAGGAGGACGAGCAGGAGGTCAGGAGTGCCCTGATCATGTGGGAGGTGAGCAGGGTGCTTACCCTACCAGCAGAGGTTGCAGAGATTCCGGTGACACGCTAGGCATATGTTAGAGAACTGAGAGAGATACGTCCCCGCGGGAATGCCCAGCGGAGGACTGAGTGATTTTTTCTTTCTTTTCATGATGGTATTGATGTAAAGACGTATGCTTAGAGATGTTTGATATGTGAATGAATAAAGCTGATGATCTGATTGATTTGAGTTTGGGCTTCGCTGGTGTGAATGAGTGAGTTGGGATATGACTTCAGCATTTACGCGGTCACACATAGACTGCTCAGAGATTAGGACAGCTCTCTCGGAGCCGTGCATCAGATTTACAGCGCGTTTGATAGAAGGGAGTTGAGCGTAGTTGATTTAAGACTTAGAACGGTCTAAACAAAACCATATGAATGGTTGGACGGTCTGACCAAGACCGTTGAAATTAATAGAACGCTTGACAAATAGCCGTGTGAAGACTGAAGTGCTGAACCTTGAGCTTCAACCTGTCCCTGCACACACAAAAAATAAAAAAGACATATTAAATCTATTTTAGGCTTAACCCCTTGCCTGTAACAAGTTAAGAAATGACCAGTTCTTGATTTTTGGTCAAGGGGGTAAGCCTTTTTTAAATAGGCAAACAAAATTATAATGAATGCAATGGATGCTATGAATGCAAATCATAAAAACCCCTTGTAATTTTGAAAATATTTTATTTAATTATTTTTTTGGATTTTGGAATGTTTGATTTTTTTGAGTTTTGAAATATTTAATTTTTTGATTTTGAAATATTTGATTTTTTGAGTTTTGAAATATTTGTTTTTTTAATTTTTAAATATTTGAATTTTTTGAATTTTGAAATATTTGATTTTTTGAGTTTTGAAATATTTGATTTTTTTGAATTTTGAAATATTTGATTTTTTTAAATTTTGAAATATTTGATTTTTTGAGTTTGGAAACATTTGATTATTTTTGGATTTTGAAATATTCAATTTTTTTTAGTTTTGAAATATTTGATTTTTTGAGTTTGAAATATTTGATTTTTTTTTGGTTTTGAAATATTCGATTTTTTTTAGTTTCGAAATATTTAATTTTTTTAAATTTTGAAAGATTTGATTTTTTATTTGGATTTTGAAATATTCGATTTTTTTAGTTTTGAATTATTTGATTTTTTTGAATGCTGAAATATTTGATTTTTTTAGATTTTAAAATATTCGATTTTTTTAAGTTTTGAAATATTTAATTTTTTTGAATTTTGAAATATTTGATTTTTTTTGGATTTTGAAACCAGCTTAAACCTAACAGCGGGGAAGCTCCCATCTTACTAGGGTCTCCCAGGTCCAACATGTGCTAAAAAGGACCGCCCGTGGTCGGGGCCGATTTGGCTTAACGGTGCCTCTGCCGACGCCATACCCGGGGTGAGATCCATTCCTTGGAAAATAAAACAAGATTTCGCAGGAAAGCTGGCGATAGGTATAGAGGTTTTTAGGGCTTGAGTTCTTCTCACGACACCCCATTTTCAAAGAATTTTGGTCTGTTGCGCCGGGGCTTTGTGTCCGTCATCGAACCTACATCCGCTCTAGACACGCATAAGACCGGGCTCATAACGTCCCGCGGGGAAACTGTACTGCCACCCTTGCCATGCCTAGTTTCATCATTTTGGGGACTTTCAGACTTTTGAGAGCTTCGAGCTTGTGAGCTTTTAGCTTTGATTTTTGATTTTTGCCCCTTTCTTTCTCCATTTCTTTTTTGTCTTTTTCTTGCTCTTTTATCCTGCGGAATAAGGTCGTAACAGACTGCCCCTATTTGAGACCTCTTTTATCGGGGGGTCTAGATCAGTTCTCGCCCCCTTATTCACCACCCCTATTTTCAGTCGAGAGAGAAGAAAAATAAGTATTTTCACCTCCCCAAAGCAAGGCCAAGGGAGAAACGGTGTTGCGCAAAAGAAGAGAACTGAACCACAGGCGGTCGTGTAGTGTGTGAAATGTTGAACCGGGGGTCTCCTTTCGGGATCAAGTGAAGGCATACCCCGCCGCCGGGCTATCGCTGGCTTGACTCTATGGATAAAAGTGTTTTAAATATATCCCATTCCACGGATTCGGCAATTCTTCACCCTTCGCGTTCACTAAACGATACGCGTTACCATGATAGACTTCCTTAACTATAAACGGCCCTTCCCAGTTGGGTTGCAGCTTAGACTTGTGACCTGCTGATCTGATAAATTTGCGTTTCAAAATCAT
This sequence comes from Amorphophallus konjac, assembly GCA_022559845.1. Lineage (NCBI taxonomy): Eukaryota > Viridiplantae > Streptophyta > Magnoliopsida > Alismatales > Araceae > Amorphophallus > Amorphophallus konjac. The sequence goes on from CM040119.1 coordinate 221,300,115, forward strand.
GTTACCCACTTGGAATTTTCTTTCAATAACCTTCTTTTGAAAATACCGCGAGACACGCTTTTGATAAACCGAGATGTGATTGGCCGCGTTAAGCCTCTTCTCGTCTAAGAGTTCCAGTTGGACTAGCAACGCCTCTCGACGCTCGTCGAGATTAAGTTCCTTGTCTAGCTACACTCTTAGGGAAGGGATCAAGATCTCGTACGGGAGTACCGCCTCCATCCCATAGGTGAGGGCAAAAGGAGTTTGCCCCGTGGGAGTACAGACGGAGGTGCGATAAGCCCATAGAGCTTCTACCAGTTTATCGGCCCAATCGGTAAATTTCTGTGATTCACATGTTTTCTTGATGATTTTCAGAAGGGTTTTGTTCGTGGCCTCAACCTGGCCATTACCTTGGGGGTAGTATGGCGATGAATGATGCAATGAAATACTAAACTTCTTACAGAGGTCCCAAAGTTCCTGAGAAACAAATTGAGGTCCATTGTCGGTGACGATGTCACTTGGCACTCCGAACTGCGAGATGATATTCTTCAGAATGAAGCGGCATACTGTGGTGGCTTTGATCTCTGCATAAGCTTCAGCTTCCGCCCACTTGGTGAAGTATTCTGTAGCCGTCAGAATGAAGGACTTTTGCTTGACTGTGGAATTCGGGTCACCGAGAGGTCCAACGATATCAAAGGCCCACATTGAGAATGGCCAAGGAGCAGAAAGAGGATGGAGAGAAGAAGCAGGAGCATGGATTTTATCAGCATGAAGCTGGCATTGAAGACACCTACGGACATAGGTGGAACAATCTTCTTCTAGGGTTGGCCAGTAATAGCCCTTCCTAAGAATCTTCTTCGCCAACACTTGTCCCTTGACATGCCCTCCACACTCACTAGAGTGAGCCGCTTCTACTACTTTCCAAGCCTCATCGTCATCCAAGCATCTCATCAGAACCCCATTGAGAGCCCACCTATACAATTCTCCAGCAACAATCGTATATCTGGAGGCCTGCTCAGCGTTCGCCATCTCGGGAAAGGAACCATCCCTGCAATACTGCTCAATCTCATAATACCACGGTAATTATTCTTCTTCTATGATCTCCTCAAGCTCAGTTAATGAAACTTCTTTCACCTCTTCCCTTTCTGCCTTCCTTTCTACATATTTCCTAAGGTTGTCGAACCAGGGATCCTGAAGAGAAGGAGCGTCCAACTGCTGGACCACAATGGTCTCAGTGGCGCGACTGAGGGGAAATGAAAGAGAAGAAGCGAGCGATGCAAGTGCATTAGCTAGGATGTTCTGAGAACGAGGAGCGTGAATATAGATAAGTTTTCGGAATTGCCTAGCCAAGAGCGTGACCAAATCTTGATAGGGCTTGAGCTTAGGGTCACGGGTGCGGTAAGTTGACAGAACTTGATGCAGCACTAATTGAGAGTCTCCTATGATGTTTAGGTATCGCGCGCCCATGAGGTAGGCGTGCTTCAGACCGGCAAGGAGAGCCTCGTACTTGGCTATATTATTTGTCCCAGGAAAAGAAAGTTGATAAGCAATAGGGATGGTCACTCGTTCTGGAGTGAGGAGAATGGCGCCGATTCCATGGCCCTGAGAATTGAGAGCACCGTCGAAATAAAGAGACTAAAAAGGAAGATGAGTGATTACTGCCAAGTGTTCATCGGGAAACTCATCCTGGATCGAATCAGTGCGAGGGATAGGAGAATGAGCAAGATGCTCAGCAATGGCATATCCCTTGATCACTTTATGGACAATGAAGGTGATATCGAATTGGGAAAGAAAGCTCTACCAGCGAGCTAATATGCTAGAAAGGACAGGTTTTTCTAACATGTAACGAATGGGGTCCATTCTAGAGATCAGCTTAACCTCATGGGCAAGAAAATAGTGTTTGAGTTTCTGAGTTGCCCACACTAGCGCTGCACAGGTCTTCTCCATGGTAGTATACTTGGATTTAGCCGGATTAAACAACCTCGAAAGGTAGTATGCTGCCCTTTCCCTTCCTTCAGCATCCACCTGAGCCAAGACAGCTCCTAGGGAGTCCTCAATCACCGAAATGTATAGGATCAGGGGTTTCCTAGGGACGGGTGGTTGCAGAATCGGGGGATTAGAAAGATAAACCTTAAGATCTTCGTAGGCCTTCTGACATTGTTCGTTCCATTCGAATTTGGATCCCGCCTTTAACAATTCATAGAATGGGCGGCATCTTTGTGAGTGTTGAGATATGAATCTCCTAATGAATTGTAAACGCCCAATCAAACCTCTAAGTTTCGTGATGTTCTTAGGCGGCGGCATCTCCATAATGGCCTTTGCTTTATTCGAATCAATCTGGATCCCCCGTTTACTAACTATAAACCCGAGCAATTTCCCGGATGCAACTCCGAATACGCATTTCTTTAGATTCATTTTCAGTTTATACTACCTATCCCTTTGCAACACTTTGGCTAAAATGGCGGGGTGCTCTTCCTTGGACCTCGACTTTACCAGGATATCATCCACGTAAGCTTCTAAGTACACATGCATCATGTCGTGGAAGATAGCCATCATTGCCCGCTGATATGTGGCATCTGCATTCTTCAATCCAAATGGCATAACAACATAGCAGTACGTGCCCCAGGGCGTTGTGAAAGAGGTCTTCTCTTGATCCTGAGGAGCAAGACGGATTTGATTATAACCAGAATATCCGTCCATGAATGAGAGGGCCTCATACCCAGCCATGTTATCAACCAATATGTCAATGTGAGGAAGTGGGAAATCATCTTTCGCACATGCCTTGTTTAAGTCCCTGAAATCGATACAAATCTGAATTTTCCCATCTTTCTTCATTACCGGGACTATGTTTGCCACCCATTGCGGGTATAAAAAAACTCTAATAAACCTGGCCTTATGCAATTTATCAACTTCTTCTTTTATCCTTAAGGCCATTTGTGGGTGGAACCTTCTCACTTTTTGCTTAATGGGTGTTGCCCCTGGTTTAAGAATCAGTCGATGTTCAACCAACGTGGGGTCAAGACCCGGCATGTCCTCATAAGACCAGGCAAAAGAATCGTTGTACTCCCTCAACACCTTGATTAGCTCCTCTTCAACTTGAGGAGAAAGGTTAGCAGAAATGAGTATGGGCCTGGGATCCTCTTCTGTTCCAAGGTTAATTTCTTTAGTGGGTTCATCCACTACCGAGGATGGTTCGTCAAACCTCTTCAAACCTTACGCGTACAAATCGGCAGTGTCATCCACATCGCTTTCCTCATCATCGGCTGGGTCTTTCTCATCTATGATCTCATATACTCCCAATCCGTCATTGCTCCACACCCCTTCCAATTTCTCATCATCCTCTAAAACAATTGCGGTCTCTACAAACTCCGGGCACTTAAGAAGGGCATGGCATCTCTGGGCCAAGTCTTCCAGAAACCTATCTGGAATGGATTTAGGGTGACGCATCACAGGGCGCACCGCAGACGTGGATGGTCCGACTAGACTCGAACTAGACTCTACCTCAACTGACTCAACTAACCTAGGAGACTCTGCGCACTGTACATCTAACCTAGGAGATAAGAAATCTACCGGGAAAGAAGGAGGGGTCTCGTGCCCCTGGGAGGAGGATGGACTAAAAATAGCATAATCTTCCATAGAAACCTCCCTTTTAAAATTGGCATTTTTTTTGGAAGTCGGAGGAGATCACGCAACAGGAAGAAGAAGACGGGGGAGGAGGGAATTGCATGGGAAACAGATCGGGGAAGATGCAATCGAAGAATGGATCCGAAGATCTAAACCACATTTCGTGGAGTTGGGCATTGGGGGGAGGAGGAGTAAACAGAGTTGAAAGATCAATAGGTGGGCAACGCCCACATGCACACGACACGAATAGAGTTTTAGGTGGTCTTTCCGTGAAGTACGGGTCGACCATAATCGGAGGGGAACGAAGGAGAAAACCCAACTGTTGAAACAAGGAGGCATGACGGGACGGGGACAAAGAAAAGGTAGTGATAGAGCTCCCCACTTCCCGTGGCCTCCGGTGAACTAGCTGAGTTGGAGAATGCTTCACCAGTTACATCTCCTTCTTCTTCGGATGGTTTTCTTCTTCACTGAACAGCTTTTCAAAACAAACATAGAAATCTTCCATATCTCCCACCAGCCCCTTCAGTGGCGGTGGTGGGTCAACAACAACATTAATGGCATCAATCTCTTCATCAGCACCGGGCGGCGGCTTCTTCAATGTACCAGGCTGCAATGGGCCTTTCACAAAATATTGACAGTAATCCCATGTCAGTGGCCCGGAGTCTCCTATAATGGACAATGCTAACTCCCGATAACCAAGGCCTCTGTGGCCCATCTTTCTACCTTTAGGGACGGGCTTAGTCCGCCCCTGCAATTATGCACCGAGACCCAAGCCCGGCTGATAACCCAATTTCAGAATCATGTGCCACCCTTTCGAATCCCTAATCTTAGACTTAATTTTTACATTGACTAGTGTAGTGGCGGGCTTACATGATGCATATGCCCATGAATAATTTAAGTCCATCACTGAAAGAACTGGCCTGTTACTCGGCCATAGAGTGGGGAGGATCTTGTCCGTAATTGCATCGACTGACTGGACAGTGGAGATACTTTTTACCTTAACCACCCGACCTTGGAATGGGAACTTCAGGCATTGATGGGTAGTCAAGGGCACAACATTTAAACTATCAATCCATGGACGACCCAGAATTGCTTTGAACATCGGGTCTATGTCCAACACGTAGAACTCCACATCCATCACTAAAGGCCCTAGCTCGGCCTGGACCGTCACGACCCCGTGGCATGCTCATCTGGAGTTGTCATAGGCTGCAATTGTGGTCGATGTTGGCTTAAGCATGTCCTTTGAAATGTTATAGGCACGCAGTGTACTCAGCGGACACACATTTATCGATGCTCCCGTGTCCACTAGGGCAGACTCAACGGCCACCTTGTTTAAAGAAATGGTAATGTAGAGTGGCATCTGCCGTGCCTCTAGGGGTGCCAATTATGACTCAGAAAATAAAATGGAAGGCCCCCTCATAATGGTCGCCAACACCGATGGCAAGCTGTGTACCGCGACATCCTCGCTAACCATAACCTTCTGAAGAAAAAGCCCTGAGGGCGTCCTGGTGTAGCGTGGATCTCTTGATCAACTCCAAAACTGATATCTTGGCCGGCATCCGGTCCAAGTGCTACAGTAGATCATACTTCGTGCCTGGCATGGGGTCTATTTCTTCTGTTTCAGCTGTAGGGAAAGAAACCTGGGGATTAGGCGCAGACGCACCAGAGGAAGGATAAACTCTGTGGAAAGGACGCCCGCTCCGAAAGGCGTAATGTCGTGCCGGCACGACTGTAGATGGACCCCCGCTTGGCCCAGTGGGGTGTGTGGAGGGGGTAGAAATGGGAGTGGGAATGACGGAGGTTGTCCTGATGGGCCCTGGTGGAGGGGTAATGGGTGAAGGGTTAAGTGGAGGGGTGATGATGGAGGGTACGGAGGGTGATGGCGGAATGACTGGCTGCATGGTAGGGAATGTGGAGGGTGAAAAAGGTGGTCGGGAAGGGATAGTGGGTGGAGCGGTGGTAAAAGTGGTGGGTCGGAGGATGGATGGAACAGGAGGTGCTGGGAAGTTGGTGTGGTGGAAGGCCAAAAGGTGAGCGGGGGTCTCATCATCAAAAGACCACCCAGCATTAGGGGCTGGGCAGTGGACTGCGTTAACTTGGGCCGGTGCCGACGGCTGTTGGTGTTGTTGCTGCTGAAGAGCGGGCGAATGTTCTGGCATGGGATTCTGACGAATCCCAAGGTCTTGCTACTGCTGTTGCTGCTGTAGGGGTTGTTGTTGTTGTTGTTGGAGGGGTTGTTGTTGGAACTGCTGCTGCTGGGGTGCCGCCTGCTGCGGCCTGGCTTGTCTTCTTCTCTCTTTAATATCTTCAATTATCTTGTGCATTTGGGCCCAATCAATTCCCTGGCACTCATGCAAATCATACACCAAATCTTTAAACTGGAAGCATCTCTCTATCGTGTGCCCGGGCAGCCGATGGTAGATGCAATACCTTGACTGATCGGCTGTCGGATTCCAATTCTGACGTTCTGGAGGCAATTGGATATCACCAGTGTACATTAGAGCTGAAAAGATGTCGGGGAGGGTTTCTGGAAGTGGAGGATAGTTGACCCTTTTGGGTCCCAGCCGAGCAGGCCTATAACCACCGGGAGGAGGAACGTTGTGGTACTGGGGTGGCTGTTGAGGCTGTGGTGGTGGAGGTGGTGATTGTGGGTGCTGAGGAGCTGGGAAAGTGGGTCGGGGAGCTTGCAGAGCGGCGAACTGGGGGTTGCGTGGGGGTTGCTAGAAACGGGATGAAGCAGGCTAATTGGGGAATTGAACAGCTTGGACCTGCTCGTTGACTTGTACTCCCTCGGTAACTGGGCCCTGGGATTTGCGGGTGGTCTTGGACTTCTAGGCCTCGAACAATGAATGGATGGGGGAGTCTTTAAATTGGGTCTGGATAAATTGGAATCGACTGTACAGCTGGTGCATGTTAGAAATGTCGTTCATTGCCAAAATATTCCGGAACGTCGGAGTAGCATTAGAAATCAATAACTCTACCTTTTATTCTTCCGGGATCTACCCGGGCACACGCAAGGCCATCTGCCTCCATCTATCTGCATACACAGTAAAGTCTTCCTCCGGCTTCATCTTTTCTGCAACCAGGTCGGTGAAAGAATATTCGGGACCGACCCGATCTTGGAACCTCTGAATGAACTTCTCCTTAACTGTCTTGAAACTTTCCGCCTCCTCTAGAGGCAATGTATAGAACCACTCCAGGGCGACCCTATCCAAGGATCGGCAAAACAGATACGCCATCAGGTGGTCGTCATGCTGAAATTGTGCCGATTCGTAGAGAAACTCCCTGACATGAATAAACGGGTTGCCGTTCCCGTCATACTTCCGATACATGGGGAGCTCGGACTGAGGGGGGAAACGAATGTCCCTGAAATTAGGAATGGGGACATCAGCCTAAGACTGCGGGCCGACCCGCTTGTGGAGGAGGTCAATTGGCTGCTGCATGGCAGCCCATTTGTCTAGCAGTTCCCGTTCCCGGGAAGGAGGAGATACGGCAGGAAAGACGGAACCCGAATGAGGAACTGAGTGGTGAACCGGCTGGAAGGGGAGCCCATAAGATGGATACCGGGCCAAGGAAGGGCCCATATCTGAGTGAGCCAACTGGGCGGCCCCTGGTTGCATACGGACAAAATCGACCGGGGCCACGAGGGCCTGCAGCACTGAAGAGAAGGTGGTGTAAGGATCAACGTAAGAGCTGGAGGGAATTTGGGTCTTTCCCCTATCAAGCGGATGATGGGCCGAGGTGGAAGCCTGGCCCGTTTCCATAGCAGAGAATCGAAGGGCTTGAGGGTGAACAGGCGTGAGTTCAATGGGGGCCGCAGAGGTGGCCCCGAACCCAATAATCGGGGATGTGGTGGTGGTGGCAACAATCGTGCCAGAGGAGAGCATAGAAGGCGGGGCATCTGCACCTTGCAGTGCTTGTTTCAACTGGTGGATCTGAGTGGGATCTAGCTGGGCCATCATATGAAGAACCTGGCTGGCCGAGCCGTGAGGAGAAGAATCTGAGAGGGAGGGTTGGGCACCCTCAACAATGACGGTCGGGAGAGGTGGGGCAGTCCCCTCTCCTCCCTGCACATGAGCGACCCTGGACGGGTCCTCCAGAAGTCCCCGAGGGAGAGAATCCTCCTAGGAATGAGAGAAATCGTAGGATGACATGATGGGTGATGAATCAAACAGGGGATTAAAGTAGGAGATGAAGTGAGAGTTGCCCCTAGATGATGATCCTATGGGGAAGAAACAACTCCACATGCATTGATGATAATGGGGAAGAGGGAGGCAAACAGCCCTAAGTAAAGAGCTAAAACAAACAACTCAAATGAAATGCACACAATGGAGAGGCGAGATGAGAGGAGAATCAGCCAATTGATGCAACGAAGTTTCAAATGATGCGCGCAGGATTTTATAAGTTCTCTTTTTTGGCCCTTGGTGAATTAATTAATATTTAACTAGACCAAAGGGTTCCTAGCCAAGGTAGGGAATAGGGCAACTGGCTGAAACTAGAGGACTCTCTCTCTCTCTCTGATGCAAACCCTAGACTGGGGGGTGATATGGTACAACTTGCCCGGCGTCCGTGTGGGAATCCACGGCTCACGGGGACTTACAGAGGCCCTCAGCAAGGTCGCCTAGTCGGCTCCAAGGAATATGGAGACGAGAGGAAACCCTACCTCGGTAGGAATGCAACTACTATGAAAAGAATGTATGCCCCTATGTGCACCGTAGTGCATGCAAAGTCTAGCCTAGCAACTAGCAATCCATAATCAAACAAATATGTAAGAAGTGAAAACAAGTATGCAACAATGATATAAGAGCATGGGGAGATCAATAATCAGCACCAAATATCACGAAAATCAAATAACATGGCAATCGAAGTGAAGCACGGGTGCACTGTAGCACGACAAGGACGGCCTCTGGAAGACCGCTCAGGGAGATAAATGGTCTTGGTTGAACCGTTCAAACCAGGGAGTAACGACAAAGTAACAGGAAAATCAGAAAATGCTAGAATGAAAGAAGACACAAACGAGAAGCGTACCCGGATGAGCGGTCTATTGACAGACCGCTTAAATGCTGGAACGGACCTGCAGAAACTGTGTGACAGCAACCAAACCAATAGTATGAAGGCAGAGGCGTACCTGTGCCAGCAAGATGGACGGCCAAACACAGGCCGTAAGGATGATGAACGGGTGATGGGAGACTGCTTACCACAGGAGGCTTGCAGAAAAGGTGGCACTGCTCGCGGAGAAGGACGGTGAACTTGCAGCCGCACAAAAGTTGAACGGCTCTGGGGGAACCGTTCAAGTTTCAGAGGACAGAGAACACGGCCAACAAAGAGTAACCTGAAACCACTTAAAGAAAAAGGACTAACAAAGCAAAAGAGAGGGTCAGCAAGCCACTAACATGATGGGCACTAGGGGTCCCACCGTGATCACCAAAAAAAGGGGATGTTGACATATTTTTCCCACTTACTTACCGTCTTTAGGGGTCTCTCCCGTTCCTTCCATTAAAACAAGGTGAGAAGTCTATATATATGAATGCTGGGAAGGAACAGAAATACACAAACCTGTGATCGCCACCAAGGTGCCGAACGTGATGGACACGTCATACCTTGGAAAAAGAGAAAGGAACTCACCTTGTGAGCAGCGCTGAGAGGATGTACGTTCTATGAATAACCGTCTGTTATGATGAGCGGCCGCACGACAGACCGTCTAAAGGCACTACAGAGGATGCGGGATGAAGAACTACTGGCAGATGAACGGCTCCAATCCAACTACACGAACCCTTGAATGGACCGATTGGAACCGCGCAAGACCACCACGTCCGAAGTTATAAGAGTCCGACCTCCACCCTTTCCGGCCGGCCAAAAAGGATGGGCCTCGCGTTAGTGTATTGCTGACCTGCAAAATAACGTGTAGGACACAAAGAAAAACCCGAATTAGAACTAGAAAGTGTAGTAAACGCTCGAACAGAAGGAAATTAACATAACCAAATGGAATGGAGAATACTTGGGGATTTTTAAACCCCTGGGGGCGTCAAAAATCATAGGAGGGTGTGTGCATGGTGTAGGAGAATAATGAAAACATGGAAGCAGCGTGGAGGACGTGATGCATGCAAACAAGAAAGAACAACGAGACTGAATGGACTAATGACTCAAAAACCACTACTCCCTGAACCGGAGGCCTGTGTGGATGTAGAAGGCCTCCCTCCCTGGTGCTAGGTTGCTCAAAGATTCGACAGGGCTTCGCCGTCGACCAAAAATCTCCCCCCCTTTCGAAGCTGGGCCTTAGGGTCTATTTATAGAGCACCTAAAGTCCTAACTCAAAATTAGGGTTTCTGGCCATTTTCAGGTCGAGATTATCAAATAAAAGATGAAGATAATTCAATTATCTCCCAACCAGAAGAAACGGTGCTCAAAATGGTTAAGGATTCGCGGAGAAATCACCAGAGAAAGTTTGGGAGAAAAGCCACAAATGATAGGAAAAAGCCTTAACCACTTTTTGGTCCGAGAGGATAAATGGTCTCACGATAGACCGCACAAATGATGAGTGGCTAGAAATGGGCAGTCCATCCCTATCGGTGGAAATTCAAATAAATCCTGAGATGATTAATTTGTCCACTGAACTGACCGATAAATTCGCCGCCGGACTCTTTCATAGTTGAACGGCTCTTTGGAAACCACCCAAGCCTGTCGGTGATAAATCACAAATAAGAAGATAAATAGGTAATTATCTGAATAGTCAATCGACGTTAGGACTCTTGAGAGATAAACGGCTTAGTAGATACCGCACAATTGACTTATGCGGCTAAACCTCGGCCGTATATATGCTTCTCGGTGATAATTCAAAAATTTAACCAATATACCCACTAAATGTTTGGACGGCCCACTATCAACCGCACAAATGGTTGAACGGCTGGAGGTTGACCGTACATGTATATGGGCATTTGAAATTCATAGAAAAGCTCAATCAACCAAAACCAAGGCCCATTAAGCTCTGAATCAACTCGGACCTAGCCAGAGAGGGAGGCTACCCATAAAATTGGCCCAGAACGTGCCAGAAAATAGCCCAGCGAGTGATGGACAACTCGAGGCATCATAAAATGGGAGCAAGAGAAATGACTCAACTTTTCGGCAAAAAATGGGTGTCAACAATGTCCAGCTGGAAGCTTTGCTCACGCGCGACGGTGGTCTTCGGACCTACATTCTCCGCCACGTACCGGTAATCAACTTGTGTGAAAATTTTATCTCAATGCATGTTTGAGTGTATATAACATATCACCCTTCTTTTTGATTCCTCCTATGACCTTTTTCCTTGCTAAATAGAATTGCATTGATCTAGACATGTTTGTTACATGGCACATATTAAGAGGGAAGTTTTACTTATAATTGTGCATACATTTAGGGGGATACATAATAGTGATTAGACTAATTCATCTCTTACATTCAGTACAATCTCTCACATAATTTGCACTTTTGAGATAAATGACTCTATTTAATAAAGATTTCAATTATTCCACTCAACACTTTTGAGGGCACTTGATTCCCTACATAGTAGTCGCATGACTCGTTAGGAAAAAGCTGTCAACTCGACCAAAATTTTGAATAAGTGTGATTTGGCACCTACTAGCTGAGAATCCCCCCTGAAACAAAGGAGAAAACTCACGTCGAAAAGTGAAAACAAATCCAAAACAAAAATAAATGACGAAACTGAGTAACTGGGAAGTGCCCCTGAAACAAAGGGTACGACTCGTTTCAAAAGGTTAGTGATTTTTTTTGTATTTAAAAAAAATAAAAAAAATTGGGGTTGTGCGTAGCTACTAAAAGTCGAGCACTATGTATGAAAATGTAGGGAGGAGGTTCTTTCCAGTGTTCTTCAGAAAATATGATAATCCATATTGCTATGGATCTCATGTCTCATCTTTTACATACTCACTTCGGATCAATTGTGTGAATGTACTTTCTGAATCAATCATATTTCACGTCTTATGCAGTACCATCATTTTGTAAGCACGACTTTCTCAGTATTGTTCAGGGACATCATGTTCATAAATCAAAAGCATTGTTTTTAACATGTCCATACAGGACTTACTTGATTCTATATCTTACTATGGATGCATGTATGCTTGCGTGATCATCTATTTCTCTTCCCCCAATTGACTCTGACAAAAAGGGGGAGAAATAAATGGTCCTTGCATGATATTGTGAATGGTTGTTGAATATGGTTGTTGAAAAACAAAAATATGATTTGAAATGCTATGGTTATCAGATTTCAAAACGGTTGTTTCAATGGGTGATGTTTGACTCGTCTCATTCATGCAAATCTTTGTGGAAATACAAGAAGTTTTGTCTTCGTCAAAAAGGGGGAGATTCCCCGGCGTATTTTGACGAAGACAAATCATCCTACTCAAAGTCTAATTTACATTGCATATCTTTTTGTGAATGTGAGTCAATTTGATTGGTCACATGAATGGCCATCCTTGAGGAGAAATTGAAATGCTTATTCACTTAATCATTTTGGTCTTGCTTTTAATGGATTGTGTGAGTTCAGCTAGTCTTGGTCTGCATGTTAAATTCATGTAAATTGGTAAGATATCAAGGTGGTTAAGGTTTGATTGAATCATATCTGAAATGGGTTTTCCATGCATGAATCTAATTTGATATATGAGCTCTTGCTGCGAATGAATTGAAGGACCCTATTTTACTCTGATAGGTGAAGTATCACATGGCTTCTTATAGTAGGTTGAAGGAACTTTAACAAACTACTTGTGTATTTCATTTGGATTGATTAAAGAAAAATTGACATGAATGGATTTGGGTACATAGTGTAGGTTCAAATTGCTCTCAATCTTTTGGATCCATGGTAAGAATTTTTGTTTGAATGTATTTCAGTTGCCTAGATTGGGGTTGTTGCATATTTCATAAAATTTGGGCTTTCTGAACTTCGGTCGACTGAATTTCCTAGTGCTGCTGGAATCAAACCCTGAGAAAGTTCGGGCGACCGAACCCCTGGCTTACGTCGACCGAAATTCCCAGAGCTCCCTGAAAAAAACTCTAAAAAAGTTTGGTTGACCGATCCCTTCGACCGGTCGACCGAATACGGCGAACGACCCAATATCATTAAGTCCGAAATCCATCTAAATGGGATCCATTTGGATTCAAACTTGACCCTAATACCCTTAGGGCATTCATACATATGTAAGACTCATTTTGAAGGGTTTTCTCTACTGGGCATTTAAGTCATTTTGCATCCCTTTTCATTGGGTATATGTAGCCTGCGATTTTCATACGATGCATATCTTTTTAAGGGCTAATTGTTTTCATTCTGTTGTAGTAGAAGGAAGAGGAGGATCACACTATGGAAGGAGGAGGAGGAAGAGATGCTGTAGGAGGTCATCTACGAGCTGTTCTTCACGATCTTTTCTCTTGAGCGTTTCCTGCACGACTGGTCTCACTCCACTCCGAGGATCAAGCTCCAAAAGCACCCTACCATTCCAATCGACGAGACTTATTGGAGATCTTAGGGGAACTCTTGAACTTTCATTCCTATACTTTTATTTGAGCATAGATCGATATCTGGACTGGTTACTGTATTTTTCATTTTCCAAATCTTTATATAGTGGGCAGAGCATCGTCTTCGAGTGTGTGTATTTTCTCATCTTTGTGAGAGAACACACATGTATGTGGGGCCGTTGTGCCCGTGTGTGTTTGTTTTGCTGCTGTTGTGCAGCGTGGTTAGTGGAATCCTCTCAAGTTGAGAGGGGTGGACGTAGGACTGCACTAGGTGTGTCCGAAACACCTAAGAAATTCTTATGTTGTGGTTTGCTATCTGTGTGATTGTCACTTTACATTGTCCGTCTTGATTGTGTGTGTGATGCGGTGAGTGGAGTGTTATATATATATATATATATATAACATGTGCGCATTTCACACTTTGTCCGAGTGGTTCATATAAATTATCGTTGGAGAGCTGTGAGATCTTGCTTGATATTCACTCTGTTAATCCTTTTTGTTCTGAGATTAGAGAGTTTTATAATCTCATCCAATCATTACAGCATCTAGTTTTTAAAAAGGGGGCGCAATCAATTCACCCCCTCTTGCTTGCATTCCTAATTGGGCCAACAATCCTCTTGATATTCCTAAGTGGAAGTGGGAGGATATCGACATGGACTTCATTATGGGTCTGTCTAAATCTAAAAGAGGACATGATGGAATATGGGTCATCATAGATCGATTGACTAAGTCAGTTCACTTCTTGCCCATAAAGAGCCGATGGTCAGTCGATGTTCTAACTGCATTGTACATCAAAGAAGTTGTTAGACTGCAAGGAGTTCCTGTTTCGATCGTGTCTGACAGAGACTCACGCTTCACTTCTCATTTCTGGAAGGGTCTACAACATTCGTTTGGGACAAGACTCAGCTTTAGTATAGCCTTTCATCCTCAAACAGAAGGTCAGACCGAGGGAACGAATCAAGTCGTGGAAGACATGCTACGAGCTTGTATCATTGATTTCAGTGGAAGCTGGTATGATCACTTGTCTCTGGTCAAGTTTGCATATAACAATAGTTACCAGACAAGTATTCAAATGGCACCTTTCGAGGCGTTATACGGAAGGAGTTGTCGATCACCCTTATGCTGGGATGAAGTTGGCGAAAAGCAACTACTAAGCCCGGACATGGTGAGGGATACCACTGAAAAGATTCAACTCATTAGAGAAAAACTCCAAATGGCTCAGTCTAGACAAAAGACTTACGCCGATACTAGAAGGAGAGACCTCGAATTTCAAGTCGGAGACCACGTCTTTCTTAAGATTTCTCTAGGATGAGGAGTTAGAAGATTTGGTGTTAAGGGTAAACTTACACCAAGATATATCGGTCCATTCGAAGTGCTAGAACGAGTTGGCGAGGTTGCCTATCGGATCGCCTTGCCTCCGCAACTATCCAAAGTGCACAATGTATTTCATATTTATATGCTCAAGAAGTATGTTCATGATCCGTCTCACGTCATAGGTCATGACAACCTGGTGATACAAAAGGATCTCACGTACGAGCAAAAGCCTTTGAAAATCCTTGATCGCGAGGTTCGTATACTTAGGAACAAAACTGTTCCCATGGTCAAGGTACAATGGAGAAAGTGCTCAGAGCAAGAAGCTACTTGGGAGACCGAAGAATCTATAAGAAAAGATTTCCCGACTTATTTCGAAATCGTAAGTACTCTACACCCTCTGTGTCTATATGCAATTGAATTTGGGGATCAAATTCTTTTAAGTGGGGGAGAGTGTAGCACCCCGTATAAATTATAGGAATAAAATTTCCTAAATGAATTAAACATAAGAAATCTTATAGTCAAAGGCCCAAGTCACACAAATTATAAAACCCAAAAGATTAAACCAAAAGGGCTTAAGCTTTATATGAGCCTTAAACATAAACCCCCTCACTTAAGACATATGGGGCTCTCGTATGAGATTTTAGCCTAAGAGCTAAAGGGTTTTAACCAATTGTTGGTGGGCCAAAGAACTTTAAAAGGGTGGGCCTTTAGCCCATGAACTTTCCCATGCCTAAAAAGATGCATGGGATATATATATATATATATATATATATATATATATATATATATATATATATATATTATGAAGGGTTGTGTCATAAAACCCAAAATCTTACCACGTTCGGAGCTTGCATGGGAAAGAACTCTAGGTTTTTTATCTTCAAGTGGGGAAGACGACCGATGATTTAGAAAGAGAGAGCTTATCTTAGGGAATTATACGCAAACTAGGAATCTATACACCTAATAGGATTCAAATCTTTATAAATAGAACCCTCGATCGAACGCGGGAGCATCTTTGCTACTGCTGTTCATCGTCCTCCTGCTGCCGTGTGTGAAGGAGGGCATCGTCTGCTTTCTCTTTTCCTCCTATTGTCGTTCGAGCTGCTGCCGTTGAAGCCACGAAGGAGTTTTACATCTTCTTATTCTACGTCTATCGTAGCAACCGTGCCGAAGCTTCATCTTCTTCACAAGTACTGCAATTGCTGCTGCTGCTGCATATCTATCTTCCTCCGTTTGCGTATAGTTCCTGATCGAGCTGCTGCTGTTGCTCTTGTTATCCTTAGATCTCTTCGTTTCCATCGTCCAGATCAACCCTTAAGAGGTAGGTGTTCTCAAGATACGAAGCCCAACATGATAATCAAAATAAATTCATGCATATAGGTTGTATGGTATGAATTTCCATGACTTCTGTTTCAGTTTATGTAGTTTTACTGCATTTTTGTAAATAGCGACCCTGGCATGGGTGCCTATTAAATGAACGCACACGCGAGCTGTCGCCAATTCTTCTGAAATAGCGGCAGTGGTCAGGGCGTAGTTTAATGAGCAACCCCTTGTCAATCCACTAATTCTCTAGTGTATTTAATAAATACCACATGATTAAAATTAAATATCTATGTAACCTGACGTTAAAATTATTGCATGAGCATGTTCCTGGAATCCTGATATTTTTCTCTATCTATCCATGTCTGTACTTTCCTGATTATGTGAACTCCTAGTCTATGAATAGCGATATGTGTCTAAGATTGTATCTGCCCGATGCGTAGCATCAGACAAAGAATGAGCGATAGTCACCTAGTCGCTAATTAAAGAATGAACGCCCCTATACGGTGGCGTTGTTTTGTAAAATCCAGTAAATAGAATTTATATTGAAATTTATGAATGAGCGACTTGAATCATGGTGTGAATTAAAGAATGAACGCCATCATACGCAATCTCTATTTACAATTATAAATATTAAAATTATGGAAAATTCTATAATTTACGCCCGTATACAGTGTCGTTAATTCTTATTGTTACCTTGGAAAATTATGTTATAATTAAGATTGAACGACCTTTCAGAAAGTCACTATTTCAGGATATAGCGACCTCTGATAAGGTGCCAATTCTTCTCTCTCAATTTTATCGTGTTTCTCAACCCATATCGCGGGTTTACTTGGCACTCTCATCTCCCATCCGTAGATGGAGTCCATGTTTTCATTTCTATCGATTACACACTAATTCTTGGTGATGATTGGACTCTCCATGGGATATTCCTTCCTTTGGACTGGTACTTTCTTCATTGAGACCTCCGTAAGTCTACGCTAGTCTTGGATTCCCTCAAGCCAGCCGAGCAGGTTGTACCCTAAAAATCCTAGAACCCTCATTTGTCATGTCACTCTAAAGAAACATGATGTTTTAGCCCTCATGGAGCACTGTTTCTAGCCTCTTGTGAGAAGTCTATTCTGTCAGCAATTAGCGACACTGACTTGGGCGCCAGAAGGAATTGGCGACCAGTCCAGTGGCGTTATTTCCCTAGTATAGCGAGCTTAGCCTGGGCGCTATTTCATCCAGCCTGTACTGTTCATAGGAATTAGCGACCAGACAGTGGGCACTATTTCTACAATTAATGGGGACTGAGTGGACGCCAATTACCCAGTTTCGTGGCATGTCATGATTTTTCATACGGTTTATCGGTATGTCCTACTTGTTCAAAGTTCTGCCCTTGAACTCCTTCATTCGTGAAATCTACCTTATCATCCTACAATAGTTTATTCTTGGAACTCTATATTGGCTATAACTATAGTGGATGTCTAAAATATACATGACTCAATGCTTGTGCATATAGGGCCCGATCTGGTCCTGTGAGGAGCACCCAAAAGTACTTGTGCCCATGGGAGCTATATTGATCACAGTGTGGCATTACGCCGAAGTGCTTGACTTGCTTGATTGTTGACATTCCATGACTTATACTTGACTTGACTTAACTTCACATGACTTGCGTGTCCCGGAATGGGTATTTACTTACTTGATATTATAATAGCCAATTCACGTGACATGACTTGATATATTTACATGCTTGACCATCTTGATACATTTCACATGGTTATCTGGAAATCTTGCTAGTTCATCTCTATTAACTCTTGATACACTCTCTCTTTCTCGTCATTTTCATGCGTACATGCATAGCTAGACTTGCATTCATGTAACATGTAATTACTTCAAGCAAGCTTGTACTTGAGATATAATTCCTACTGAGTGTTCGCTCACCTAGTGTTTTCCCCTATTTTCAGGTAATTCTGATGACGAAAATCAATCGGATGGGAATGAGAACGAGTAAAGAGCGTAGAGCCGTTCCAACTATCGATGCTGTTATCTAGTCGTGTTTTTCCTATTTTCTTGAGTCAATCATTGTAATTTTCTTTTATTGAGTCTAGAATATCCTTTAGTACTACTTTCAAATAGGATATTATGTAATGGATTTACCTTGATGGTTATTATGAATAAATTGGATTTGGTTATCTTGTAATTTGCGCATCTCTGTCTATAAGGTCGAATTCCTTATGCTCTGATTGACATGAATGATATAACTCGTCACTCATACCGGGTTCCTTCCGCGCTCGGGGCATGACACAACCTCCTTGATATATAGGGAAGCTAGAACATCCACGGTCCATTTGGTTTTGATGGATAAGAAGTGAGCATACTTAATTAGTCAGTCCACAATCACCCATATAGCATCAAATCCACTTCGGGTCTTTGGCAATCCAACAATGAAATCCATGCCAATACTATCCCATTTCCATTCCGGTATCTTGAGAGGTTTTAGCTTACCAGCCAGTTTGAGATGTTTGGCATTAACTTGTTGGCAGACCAAATATTGGCTCACGATCTCGGCTTCCTCTCTTTTCATGTTAGGCCGCCGAAAGGTTCTTTTGAGATCTTGGTACATTTTCGTAGCACCAAGATGAATAGTGTACCTTGATCGATGTACCTCCTCCATGATTTTATCCTTGATGGTAGAACAATTCGGGTACACAGGTTCTTCCTCGAAAAAGTAACCTTCCATCATCTGCCAAAAGGAAATCCGGTTGTTGATCTAATTTCTCTTTAATTTCAACAATCAACGGATCATCATCTTGCAGCTCATTAATTTCAGACAGTAACTTGGGTTGGAGTCTAATATTTACAATTAAGACTCCTTCTTCCTTCTCCTCCATACTGAGGTCTAAGTTTGCCATTTGCTCTAACAAATGCCACTCTTTAATCATCAGGCTTGATAATAATGCCATTGGCTTTCAGCTAAGAGCATAAACTACGACATTGCCTTTTCCGGGATGATATTGTATAGAGAAATCAAAATCCTTCAAGTATTCTAGCCACCGTCTTTGTCTCATATTGAGTTCTTTTTGAGAGAATAAGTACTTGAGACTCTTGTGGTCGGAATATACAATAAATCCTTCACCATAGAGATAATGTCGTCAAATCCTCAGGGTAAAGACTACAGCCTCTAGCTCTAAGTCTTGCACGGGATAATTCTCCTCGTGCTTTTTAAATTGCCTTGAGGAATAGGCGATCACCCTACCATGTTGCATCAATACACAACCTAGGCCAATTTCGGATGCATCAGCATAAACTTCAAATCCTCCTCCTTCAGTAGGTACTGTGAGTATAGACAGTAGTCAAGCAATCTTTCAAAGTCTGGAAGCTTTTCTCACATTCCTCAGACCATATATAAGGAATCTCCTTTCTCGTCAATCTTGTCAAAGATATGGTGATCTTGGAGAAATTCTTAATAAATATTCTATAATATCCTACCAATCCCAAAAAAACTTTGAATTATATTAACACTAGTAGGTCTCTCCTAGTTCTTCATGGCCTCGACCTTTGAAGGATCGACCGCAACACCCTTTCGGGAGATTATGTGACCCAAAAAAGAAACTTCTTCTAACCAAAAATCACATTTACTAAGCTTAGCATAAAGCTTGTGATCTCTTAATAATTGAAGGGATTTCTTGAGATGCTCTTCATGCTCCATCTTGGACTTAGAGTAGATCAAAATGTCATTAATAAAGACTACCACAAATTGATCAAGGTATGACCTGAATACGCTGTTCATCAATTGCATAAATGCGGCAGGCGCATTGGTTAGGCCAAAAGGCATAACAGTGAACTCATAGTTTCCATACCTGCTCCTGAATGCCGTTTATGAATATCACCTTCCTTGATCTTCATTTGATGATAACCAGATCTGAGATCAATATTTGAAAAATATCAAGCTCTAGAAATCTGGTCAAATAGTTCATCAATCCTCGGTAATGGATATCTATTCTTGATTGTGAGTTGGTTTAATTACCGATAGTCAACACATAATCTCATTGAGTCGTCCTTCTTTTTGACAAATAGGACCGGGGCTCCCCAAGGTGAAGTACTTGGTTGGATAAATCCTTTCTCCAATAACTCCATTAGTTGTTCTTTCAACTCCTTCATTTTGACAGGGGACATCCGATAAGGAGTCTTAGATACCAGTGCAGCTCCCGGAATCAAATCAATTGAGAAGACCACTTCTCTCTCTGGAGAAATACCAGGCAGCTTGTCCAGAAATACATCAGAATAATCCTAAACGATAGGAATATCCTCCACAATGGGTTCCTTATGCTCGGCCATAGTAATAGAAACTAAGAAATTAAGCTGCACAACCCTTCTTCAATAATTTATCGGCTTTAAGGGCCAAAATAAGAGATATGTGTCTAGAATGCTTGACACTAGAAAATAAGAGGTTGGGGTACCCACTAAAGGTTTCCATACCCAATTTGCAGTTAACACTAGCACCACATGTGGATAACCAGTCAGCTCCCAAGATAATATCATATCCTTCCATCTCCATCCATACTAAGTCAGCCGGTAGGTTGCAACCGTTGACTAGAAATTCACTAGTAGGGTAGAAATATTTAATCTTCGATCCCGCTCCAATAGGAGTAGCAATAACAAGTTTGGATTCTAACGGAATAGGCCTCATCGATAAAGTATCTGCAAAGCTCTTAGATATAAATGAATGTGTAGCTCCAGTGTCAAATAAAACAGAGGTGGGCTTTGAGCTAATAGAAGGAGTACCTTCCACAATGCCTCCTTCTTCAGTAAGTTCCGCATCCCTAAGAGCTTGAAGTCTTCCTTACTTTTTGACAGCAATTGGAAGTTTTTCTGGCAGAGCTTTCTCGTTGAGAAGAGGACAATTCAGGATTCTATGCTCCCGACTCCCACAGCGAAGACAAGCACCAAGTCTTCTCTAGCACTCATCAGCCTTGTATCCGGGCTTCACACAATACTTGCATAGTTCCTTCGTTGGAGTAGCAACCAGGACGATTTATTTGTCAAATGATCTTGGCTTCTTGTCTTTATGAAAGTCACACCCATCCATATTGAAGTTACGCCCATTAAGCTTGGGCCTCTTTCTCCCGAAGGAGGGCTTGAAGTTATCGGAGCTAGTTTCTGGCTCCCTCTTCGCATCTCTTCCCCGGATGTGATCGGACATCTCCGTTGCATCTTCTAGGAGTTGGGCTCTTCTGACCGCATCGGCATATACATGGATATCTATCGGGGCGAGTTGAGTAATATATTGGGGCTTTAATCATTTAAAAACCTCCTCACCTTCATCTTTTTGGTACCCACAAGGTGTGGCGCATACCGAGATAATCTCACGAATTGGGCTTCATATTCCACTACTGTCAAACTCCTTTGCTTCAAAGAAGCTAATTCGACAGCCTTCCTCTCTTACACCCTATCGGAGAAATACTTGTTGTTGATGTGTTCTACAAACTCTTCCCATAATACTTGGTCATGTGGTACAGTTGCTTCGACCGATTCCCACCAAGTACGGGCATCCCTTTCTAGTTGAAAGGTAGCAAGTAGGACCTTCTCCTCGTCAGCACATTGCATGACCCAAAAAATCCTTTCGATTTCCTTTACCTAGTGTTCCGCCTCATCCGAGTCCGTGGACCCAGCAAACTTGGGAGGGTTCATACTCTTAAAATTCCGATGTAAGTCTCATGCTCCTCGGTTAGCTCCTCCTTGAGCCACCTGCTACAGAGCTTGGGTTAATCCTTGGACCGTCCTTTGCATCTCATACCATTGAGCTCTTTCGGTAGCCATTGGCGAAAATTAAGCCTGCAACTACAACTACCAAACTTAAGTCTTTTATTTATTTTTGATTAATCATTCTTTAATGCTTTTCCCATGGCTCTACCTAATCTTACCGGGAAGGTTTCAATATTCTATCCAAATTTCTAGATCAACATCTAGAACCTATATCAATGGAAACCTAGGGTTTATGAAACCTAGGCTCTGATACCACAAAGACTATCACGTCCCGACGCGGAATATTGAGGCGCGACGAGTCGTAAACATTCATGTCTATCAAGAGCATGTATAATAGGGTCCAACGATAATGGGATACAAGAAGAAAATGATACTTTTATTTCATCGAAATAAAGTTTTACAACATTCTTAAGCCTTAAGAGGCATAATACAACTTCCAAGTACATAATTCTAGCAAGAGTACTACTCATAAACCTAGGTAACTAAGATAAACTTGATCCCTCGTTGGTCCCCATATGTTTGGGGTTCATCGTCGGAACTACGTACAATGTTAACTGAAAACGTAGGGTGAGCAAAACGCTCCGTAGGATTTATATCTCTATACTAGGCAACGTAAAATAATTAACATTTTTGGATAAAGTTACTGTGTGAAGAGGGGTAATCTCACGTTGATCCTGAGCCGTGAGATCCAGGAGGAATCTTTTGATCACGGTCATCACGTCTGTATGAGCTGCAAGGCAGGAAACAGATCAGAGGCGCCCAGGGAGGATTCCCTGGGGAAAACCCTCCGATGCTTAAGTCAGCAAATGCGATAGAGCATGAAAGTGAAGAGAAAGGGTAGGAGAGAGGGGGCGCAAGATTATTCTCCACCAAGAAGTGTGGTGGTTTCTCTCAGGACCATTGCCTTACCTTCTCAGGGGGTCTTCATGGAGTTTGTTGTGACCCCTCTACATTGATGATGTTGACACTTGCTTTATTTCATTGGCAACACCATTGTTTTGATTGATTGGCAACTGTTTTTGATTTGATGAAATTGCTCTATCAGATTGACTATGTGTTCTTTGCATTTAATACACTGCTGTCTGCATTTCTTACTGTCATGAGTCTATACATCGTCCATTTTGGATAAGGTACACACACTGCATTTCAATTGAATTGGTTAAGTATGTACAGCGTCAACGCATCATGTTACAGCGTCAACGCACTTCATTGGATGTGTGTACAGCATCAACTCGTTAAGTGTGTACAGCGTCGACGCATCATGTTACAGTGTCAACGCACTTCATTGGATGTGTGTATTGAACCTCAGAGTCTGTACATTGAATCGCCAACTTCTTTGAAGCCCATACATCGCTCAAAGTCTGTACAGAGTCCTGCGTCTCAGTTAGCGTCTCATGCATTTGAGCAAAGTTTGTACATCGATCTGTCAGCAAGTCTGAACATCGTCCGTCTTTGTTAGCGTCTTAGGCATTAGGCTAAGTCTGTACAGCGTTCTATGTCTAGAGCTTCATGAAGTCTGTTCATCAGACTCTTACAGCAAGTCTGTACATTGTCTGTCTTCCTCAGCGTCTTGATATTTGAAGTCTATACATCCATCAGGAGCTTCAAGTCTACACATCGCTTCGCTCCATCAAGTCCGTACATCCACAGTGTTACTCAAAGTCTGGACATTAGTCTTCAAACTCAAAGTCTGCACATTGTCTTCGAAACCCAAGTCTATACAATGGTCTTCACACTTGAAGTCCATACATTCGATGTGCAGAGTTGATGTCTATACTGTGTCTTTGCTGATCAAGTCTACACAATGGTCGGTGGCAAGTCTGTACACTGGCCTCAGCTTTTCAAGTCTACACATTGGCCTCCTTGCATAAAGTATATACACTGGACTGTTTGGCAAGTCTATACATTGGTCCTTGTCTTCGATGTCTGTACAGCCCTTTAGCTTGCTCAAGTCCATACATTGGCTTCAAGACTTTCAAGTCTATACACTGAAGTCTTCACATTCGTTTGCATTACATGAAGTCCATACAGTGGGTAAAGTATGTACGTTGCATTCTGCCTTCACAAGTCTATACAATGAAGTATATACACTGTAATGTACATACTTAGATCTTATGACTTCACTCTTGTTGCTGAAGGGAACAGGGTCGACATTGGGAGCTTAAAGCGTCGACGCAACAGTTACAAAGAAAGAGCCAATGGCTTACTGGATTACTCTGGTGCGTCAACGCATTCATCAAGTGGCGTCGACGCAGCAGGTTGATGGATCGACAAGGTGACCAGAGGGTGGATGCAGTTGCACAATGCGTCAACGCACTCCACACGAAATGTGAGAGGGCTGAAGCCATCTAAGTTCAGATGCTGGAACACCAATGAGTCAACGCAGCATGCTGAGAGCGTCGACGCAGCACGCCCATCTGCTGAAGACTTGATCACTAGATCACCGATGCGTCAACGCAGCAGGCTAATGGCGTCGACACAGCAAGTCAGATTGATGTCACTGAGCATGTGAACGGAGAACTCCATACATCAGACTGAAGAAGCTAATGAGGGGCACGTGATCCCAGGTACCTGGCTAGTGATCCGAGAAGGACAAGGTATCCAGATGAGGACACGTATACTGACACTCCATTGGATGCTGCCACGTGGTCCAAATTACTGGGCGGGAAACGTGGAGAGCACACGCCTGCTGCTGTTGCTGCTATATAAACAAGCCTTCTTCCCCAGAAGAAAGCTGATCGAAAAAAAAGAAGAAAAGTCTATATAGCAGTGAGCCTTCGATCCACAGAGAGAAAAGAGAGAAGAAGAAGATACAGATAAGAAGAAGAAGAAATAGAGAAGAAGGAGAAAAAGAGAGAGGAAGAGATCGAGAGAGATTGAGTTGAGAGAGAGCTGATCGAGAGTGAGAGTGAGAGTGGTTGTATCTCAGTCTCGTGGTTCAAAACCAGAGCTGAGCTTTACTCTTAGAGATACATTACTTTTGAGCTTTTCTATTTTCGTTTTGATTCTGTCTTTGATTTCCGAATACTGTTTCTTCAAGCTGTGTGTCAGTGGTCTTGCAGTGGTAGTCTCCACTGGATGGGTTAAGCTGTATTTCCCCAGCGGTTGCAGAGGATCAGATCCTCTGGTCGGCAAGCTGTAGTGCCCAGCGAAGCTGTGTATCAGCGGATTGTTTGGCCAAGTTGTAAAGCCCAGCGGACGCAAGCTGTGCTACGCAGCAGGAAGCCATACTCGGTTGAGTGTGGGGTGGACGTAGGTCGTTGACCGAACCACCTAAAAATTGTGTGTGCAGTGTGTTTGTGTTTTTGTGTGATCTGTGTGCGATGGGAATTTCTTGCTCAGCTTATTTGATTGCATCGCTTATGCTCATGTCTAGCTTTCGACCTTTTGTTTAGCATCTTTTGTTTAGCTTAACTGATGTTTGCCTAAATTCCGCTTTAGAACTTACAGTAGTTTTAAATTAGGCAAGTTGATCTATTCACCCCCCTCTAGATCCACACTCTGTGGAGATAGACTGCGTCCATCTAACCCAACACTTGGTATCAGAGCCTAACTCTTCTACAGGGACTCATCGCCCGAAGAGAATAGGCAGAGATGGATGCTCGAGGGATGACTGCCGAAGGTCACTCAACAACGAAGCCCCCATTCTTTGATGGATCAAACTACGCATACTGAAGAACCGTATGCAAGTGTTCCTCAGGGCTAAGGATTATGAGATTTGGAAGATTGTCAGCAAGGGACCTTATGAGCTGTCCCCGAATGAAGATGTATGGACCAAGGAGGAGATCAGAAGGTCCACGCTGAATTGGAGTGCTATTAATGCTATCCAGTGCGCTCTGCATCCTACAGAATTCTCCCGTGTGTCTGCTTGCAAATCAGCTAAGGAGATGTGGGATGTGATGGAAGTAATTCATGAAGGTACATCTCAAGTAAGAGAGCAGAAGGCCAATCTTCTTGTATCTGAGTATGAAGCCTTCAAGATGAAGCAGAACGAGTCCATCAGCGAAATGTACGCTCGGCTGACTGTCATAACCAATGGCCTCAGAGGTTTTGGGAAACCTCAGGCAGAGTATGATGTAGTGAGGAAAATTCTGCGCTCCCTGACTCCCAATTGGCACACCAAAGCAACTGTGATGGAGGAGTCAAGGGACCTGCGTAATACTAATCTGATGAGCTGATTGGCTCACTAATGGCATATGAGATAAACATGCCAAGGACAGATGAAGCCGAGAGGAAGAAGAAGCCGATAGCGCTGAAGGCTAGTTCCAGCAAATCAACAAAATCCAGCTCCAGCAGCTCTTCATCATCAGAGGAGAGCCTAAATGAAGAAGAAGATGTGACTCGATCTGAGATAGCCATGATGACTAGAGAGTTCAGGCGATTTCTCAGAAAGGGAGCATGACGGTTCGGCCAGAAGAAATACAGTGGTGGCCGAAAGGATAAAAGGTATAAATCTAAACCTGCAAAGAAAGATGAAGCTAATGTCTGTTATCAATGCAGGAAACCAGGGCATCTGAAAATTGACTGTCCAGACAATCAGAAACATAAGGACAGGTCAAAGAAGAAAATCAAGAAGGGAAGAGCTATGATCACCACATGGAGTGATGAAGATGAAGGCTCTTTCAGCAACAGCTCAGATAGTGAAGCCGAATCTGAACAGCCCATTTGCCTTATGGCAACAAGCTCCGAAGATAGAGAGGAGGACACAGATGAGGTAATCACTAGATTTGAAAACTTCACAATTGCTGATTGGGTAGATGCTTATCATGACATAGCTGATAGAGCTGATGATATTAGAAAAGAAAATAGGCATCTTAGAAGAAAAATCAATTCCATGCAAAATGATAAAACACTAATTGATAAAATTGCATGTTTGGAATCTGAGATTGATGAATTGAAACTCACATGCTCTGAAGAAGTTGAAATCAAAAATGAGTTAAAAGCTTCTAAGGAAGAGAATCTAAGGCTTGAAAATGAAATTGATGAATGGAAGCTGAAGATTCAGAAATGTGAAAGTGAAGTCAAAATTATCTCTGAAAAATATGAAGTTGTCCTCAATGTCAACAATGAGCTGAAAAAGGCTATTGATGAACTTCAGAAAGACAATGAGGATAAAATGAAAACCATTGAGAAAATGACCCAAGGAACAGATAACTTAAATGCTTTGTTAGGGTCAAAGGTTAATTTCAGAAAAGAGGGCCTAGGATTTAATTCTAGTGCAACAAAAACATTCGGAATGAAAACAATTTCATTTGTTGCTCAAAAGGAAAAGGGACCTCTAATTAGCATGAACTCAACAAATTTAATGAACAAAACTGCTAATCTGAAAAAGACCAGTGCTGAGGAGAAGGGTAAACAAAAACTCAGTGAGCCTAGTAGAGCTAGCACATCTAAGCAGAATCTTAGGGCTCAGACTCAGGTTAGGGGTCAACCTACACAGTCCAGTAAACCCCAGGTCAAGGTAACCCAGTCTCCACCAACACCTCCACCTCTTAAGAAGACCCAATACAAACCTGTGTATAGGTCAGCAGGGTCCAAAGTACAGGGGAGACAGGTGCTGCTAGGAGTCAACCCAATTATTTTTATCAACCCAGAGCTCAGACCCACTACAATGCATAGCCAACCTACTTCAATAGGTCAAATTGGTCTAGAACTCAGGGTAGGTTTACAGGTCTTGCATACCAGGGTGCTCAAAATCAAAGACCTTACAGTGGAAATTGGGTCAATGGGTATGGTTACTGGACATCTAGAAATCAATATTTTCATAGCCAGCCCAGGAACTACTATGGCCAAAATTTTGTGCACATGCCCTGGCCAAGGCACTGGCACAAAAATAACAATACTGTCAATAATCATGCTGCTGCCAATAAGAAAAAGAACAATAAGAAGAAAAGGAACAACAACAGAAGAAAATCTGTAGGATCCACTGAACAAAACACATTTAAACAAATGTGGATTCCGAAACATTTGCTTTCCTGTTTTGCTTCTAGTTCATTTACATTGGAGCCCAATCAGTCTTGGGTTCCAAACTTCTCTACCTAATTGTGTATGCAGGTATACCTGGCAGCCAAGAGCAACTTGTGGTACATGGATAGCGGTTGCTCCAGGCATATGATAGGAGATAAGGCCAAATTTTACATACTGAATGAGAAAGTAGAAGGCCTTGTCACCTTTGGAAGCAACACAAAGGGTAGGATTATCGGATCAGGTAAGGTAGGTAAGTGTTCTACCTGCTGCATTGATGATGTTATGCTGGTTGAAGGGTTAGCCTATAATCTACTTAGCATCAGCCAGTTATGTGATAAAGGTTACAATGTTTTATTCAATTCTCAATGCTGCAAGGTTTTTGAACCTGATTCTGATATTGTCAAATTTTCTGGAAAAAGAATAAATAATACTTACATGATAAATTTAGATGAAATTCAACACACTAACCTTTGCCTTACTGCCAGTAGAGAAGACATAGCATTTTTATGGCATCGTAGGTTAGGTCATGCTAGCTACACTATTTTGCACAAATTAAATAAGCATGGCATGGTTAGAGGACTTCCTGAAGTCTCATTCAAGAAAGAAAATAAAATCTGTGATGCATGCACTCAATCAAAGATAACTAGAAAGTCATTTAAGTCTAGAACTGAAAATCTGTCTTCCAAACCCTATGAGCTGATACATATGGACCTTTTTGGGCCAACTAGATCTGTCAGCCTATCAGGGAGGAGGTATGGGTTTGTCATGGTAGATGACTTTTCTAGGTATACTTGGGTTTATTTCTTATCTAATAAGAGTGATGCTTTCTCAGAATTTCAGGAGTTCTATGTTAAAACAAATCAAAAAATTGAAAACATTTTGTCTGATCATGGAGGTGAGTTTGAAAACTCACAATTTGATGAATTCTGCAGGTCAAATGGAATCAACCACAGGTATTCCTCACCAAGGACACCTGAGCAGAATGGAGTTGTGGAGAGAAGGAACAGAACCCTAGTGGAAATGGGTCGTACACTCCTTGTCGAAGGTGGTCTACCAAGGAAATTTTGGGCTGAAGCAGTGAACACTGCCTGTTATGTAATTAACAGAGCCATGGTAAGACCTTCTACCCAGCAAACACCATATGAGATATTAAAAGGTAAGAAACCTTCTATTGCTCACTTCAAGGTTTTTGGTTGTAAATGTTTCATTCACATAAATGATAAAAAGGACCTTGATAAATTTGAACCTAAAGGAGAACCAGGAATTTTTCTTGGCTATTCTGAAAACACCCGAGCATATAGAGTGTACAATCTGAACTCTAAAACTGTTGAAGAATCTCCACACATAGTTTTTGATGAATCCTTGGCAAATTCTAATGTTGGTCAATGCAGGAATGAAAACAATGGTGAAATTCTGAAGGAAGGAGATCCTGCAGACAAATCCGAGGATGAAGAAGAACATAAAGAGCTTAATGAAGAGGAGCCTACAGTTCAGGGGGAGGTAAATCAAGTTCATGATACTCCAATTGCAAATATTAGATATCTCAAGGATCATCCTGTAGATAATGTTATTGGAAATCTGCATGACCCCCCTAGGACTAGAGGCCACTTAAGAATTCAACATGAACTGAATGCTTATGCTTTTGTATCAAACATAGAACCCAAGTCCATTGACTGTGCTCTCCAAGATGTGCATTGGATTAATGCCATGCATGAGGAGCTCAATCAGTTTGACAGGAATAAGGTGTGGCATTTGGTTCCACCTCCTGATCATGAAACAGTCATAGGGACTAAATGGGTATTTAGAAACAAAACTGATGAAGCGGGGAATGTTATTAAAAATAAAGCCAGACTTGTAGCTCAGGGGTACAATCAGGAATTTGGAATAGACTTTGAAGAGTCTTTTGCCCCTGTAGCTAGGTTAGAAGCAATAAGAATTTTATTGGCTTATGCATGTTCCCTAGGAATAAACCTTCAGCAGATGGATGTGAAATCTGCTTTTCTAAATGGGGAAATTAATGAGGATGTCTATGTGAGACAGCCTCCTGGGTTTGAATGTTTAGATTTCCCTAATCATGTGTACAAGCTCAATAAAGCTCTCTATGGTTTAAAGCAAGCTCCTAGAGCTTGGTATGACAGGTTGAGCAAATTTCTCACCGACAAGAACTTCACAAGAGGTATAGTTGATCAAACATTGTTTACCAAGGTAAGCCATCCAGATATTCTTATCATTAGATTTATGTGGATGACATTGTGTTTGGGTCAACTAACCCCAAATTGTGTGAGGAATTCTCTCAAATAATGACTGATGAGTTTGAAATGAGCTCAATGGGTGAGCTCAAACTATTTCTTGGACTGCAGGTTACACAAACAGAAGATGGCATTTTCATCTCTCAGTCCAAGTATGTAAAGAACTTATTGAAGAAGTACAAAATGGACAACCTCAAGGAAATAGCTACTCCAATGGGTACATCAACCAGTTTGGATGAAGACTCCAAAGGTAAACCTGTGGACCAAAGGCTATACAGAGGTATGATCGGATCTCTTCTCTATCTTACAGCATCTAGGCCTGATATACAATTTGCTGTGTGTTTATGCTCTAGATTTCAGGCCAGTCCTAAAGAAAATCACTTTAAAGCTGTGAAAAGGATTTTTAGGTATTTACTAGGCACCCAAGAACTAGGTCTCTGGTATCCTGCTAAGTGTGAGTTAGAGCTTGATGCAGACTATGCTGGGTGTCGAGTAGATAGAAAAAGCACTAGTGGCTACTGTCAATTCCTTGGTGGCTGTCTAGTGTCTTGGGCATCTAAGAAGCAACACACTGTAGCATTATCCACAACTGAAGCTGAGTATGTTGCAGCATGTAATTGTGCAGCCCAAGTACTTTGGATTAAGCACCAACTGGCTGATTATCAGATAAATCTGGGATGCATTCCACTTTTATGTGATAATACTAGTGCTATATGCCTTGCTAAAAATCCTGTTCACCATTCTAGGACTAAGCATATAGAGATAAAACAGCATTTTCTTAGAGATGCTGTAAATAAAAAGGAGATTGAAATGAATTTCATAGAAACTGAAAAACAAATTGCTGATATTTTTACTAAGCCTCTTGGGATTGAAAATTTTAAGTTTCTTAGAAGAGAACTTGGCTTATGTAAATTTCAGCATGATGAATAATTGGTTAATTGCTGTGAATAAAATCTCTGATGTGGACTTGTTTTTGATTACTTGGATGAACCATGTGGATGTGAATGTGGATGTAGAACTGTGCATTGCATATATTCAGGGGGAGCTTGTCGAGTCTATGCATGTCCTTGCATATCATTCATTCATGACCTATGCATAAACTCTCTCTCAATTAATTCTTGCCATGTTGCATGCATATAGACAGGGGGAGTATTGTTCAAAATTCAGAGTGGTTTCAACTTTCTTGAAGTCATTCAATCTTTAACTCTGAATACTTGTCTCTGACATTATGGCAATCTGTTGGTCAGTTCTGATTTCTAAGCAGTAGAAAATGGACTTCTTCATTTATATGAATTTGAATTGTTCAAAGACTGGTGTAATGGTTTAAATCTTATAATGGTTGGAATTTAAAGATTGTAATCAGTATATAAGTAAGTTGAAAAATGATAAAACTCTCAACCTCTTTCTTATTTCATGTCAGACAAAGCTAATCATATTTGAAATCTGAAAACTCATCTGAAATCATGTTAGAGAGGTTAAGTATGTGTATTGTTCTTGAACAAGTCATTCTGAAACATAAAAAGGACAGCTAAGAAAGCTATTGAAAACATTGAAAATCATTGAAACTTAATATTGGCAGAGCAATGACTGATAAATCACTGAGAAACTGAGTGATCCATCAAAGAAGTGGACAACACTCATGTCATGAAGTGTATCAGCTATCTCTGTTTAAAATGTTGAAAACAGCAGGCTGGTTTCACTGAGTACCTGGGGGTAACTGGCGTCTGATAAACGTGTACCCTCACACAAAAAGGTGTAATTCAGTTCTGTTGAATTTGATCATAGGCAGAATGGTCCATCTTGTTGAGTATCTAGGGGTATTGGCGTCTTATAAACGTATACCCTTACGCCGAAAGACTTATGGTACCTAAATGCTCAAAATGATCTAATATTGATAATGCTGCTCCTTCAAAAGAAAAGTTCATGAGTGTCAATTTGTTTAGTTTCAATACATGACTTGATTTCTCTTAATATTTTTTTTGAGACTATGAAAGTAAGATATTATGAAGCTGAATCTTTCATGCAAATATGATTCTGGTTTATGTTTTATCATGCACAGTGAACTTATCTATTGCTTGTAGTGCATGAACTCCAAATTTTATCATCTTTAAACCAGAACTCTTTCTGACAGCAGTTCCTAATTTCATATGACTGAAGACTCTATGCTTTAGAATGCTTATTCATGAACTACCTGTTCAGAATGCCAGTCAGTTTCTAATTTTTCCCTCCTCTTTGTTGATGGCAAAGGGGGAGAATATTGTCTAGGGGGAGAATACATATCTGAGAATACATTTCTGTCTGAATTCTGAATTCAACTCTGAATTCATTCCAAGGGAGAGTTTGAGGCAGTGAGTTGCATGCCTTCATAGCATCTGCATATCAATCTGCATAACACATCATGTCTTTCATCAAACATATATCTATATGACAGGATGTTGCTTTTCTACTTCATATGGGGTTGCCATCATCAAAAAGGGGGAGATTGTTGTGACCCCTCTACGTTGATGATGTTGACACTAGCTTTTTTTCATTGGCAACACCATTATTTTGATTGATTGGCAACTGTTTTTGATTTGATGAAATTGCTCTATCAGATTGACTATGTGTTCTTTGCATTTAATACACTACTGTCTGCATTTCTTACTATCATGAGTCTATACATCGTCCATTTTGGATAAGGTACACACACTGCATTTCAATTGAATTGGTTAAGTATGTACATCGTCAACGCATCATGTTACAGCGTCAACGCACTTCATTGGATGTGTGTACAGCATCAACTCGTTAAGTGTGTACAGCGTCGACGCATCATGTTACAGCGTCAACGCACTTCATTGGATGTGTGTGTTGAACCTCAGAGTCTGTACATTGAATCGCCAACTTCTTTGAAGCCCATACATCGCTCAAAGTCTGTACAGAGTCCTACGTCTCAGTTAGCGTCTCATGCATTTGAGCAAAGTCTGTACATCGATCTGTCAGCAAGTCTGAACATCGTCCGTCTTTGTTAGCGTCTTAGGCATTAGGCTAAGTCTGTACAGCATTCTATGTCTAGAGCTTCATGAAGTCTGTACATCAGACTGTTACAGCAAGTCTGTACATTGTCTGTCTTCCTCAGCGTCATGATATTTGAAGTCTATACATCCATCAGGAGCTTCAAGTCTACACATCGCTTCTCTCCATCAAGTCTGTACATCCACAGTGTTACTCAAAGTCTGGGCATTGGTCTTCAAACTCAAAGTCTGCACATTGTCTTCGAAACCCAAGTCTATACAATGGTCTTCACACTTGAAGTCCATACATTCGATGTGCAGAGTTGATGTCTATACTGTGTCTTTGCTGATCAAGTCTACACAATGGTCGGTGGCAAGTCTGTACACTGGCCTCAGCTTTTCAAGTCTACACATTGGCCTCCTTGCATAAAGTATATACACTGGACTGTTTGGCAAGTCTATACATCGGCCCTTGTCTTCGATGTCTGTACAGCCCTTTAGCTTGCTCAAGTCCATACATTGGCTTCAAGACTTTCAAGTCTATACACTGAAGTCTTCACATTTGTTTGCATTACATGAAGTCCATATAGTGGGTAAAGTCTGTACGTTGCATTCTGCCTTCACAAGTCTATACAATGAAGTATATACACTGCAATGTGCATACTTAGATCTTATGACTTCACTCTTGTTGCTGAAGGGAACAGGGTCGACGTTGGGAGCTCAAAGCGTCGACGCAACAGTTACAAAGAAAGAGCCCATGGCTTACTGGATTACTCTGGTGCGTCAACGCATTCATCAAGTGGTGTCGACGCAACAGGTTGATGGATCGATAAGGTGACCAGAGGGTGGACGCAGTTGCACAATGCGTCAACGCACTCCACACGAAATGTGAGAGGGCTGAAGCCATCTAAGTTCAGATGCTGGAACACCAATGAGTCAACGCAGCATGCTGAGAGCGTCGACGCAGCACGCCCATCTGCTGAAGACTTGATCACTAGATCACCGATGCGTCAACGCAGCAGGCTGATGGCGTCGACACAGCAAGTCAGATTGATGTCACTGAGCATGTGAATGGAGAACTCCATACATTGGACTGAAGAAGCTAATGAGGGGCACGTGATCCCAGGTACATGGCTAGTGATCCGAGAAGGACAAGGTATCCAGATGAGGACACGTATACTGACACTCCATTGGATGCTGCCACGTGGTCCAAATTGCTGGGCGGGAAACGTGGAGAGCACACGCCTGCTGCTGTTACTGCTATATAAACAGGCCTTCTTCCCCAGAAGAAAGCTGATCGAAAAAAAAGAAGAAAAGTCTATATAGCAGTGAGCCTTCGATCCACAGAGAGAAAAGAGAGAAGAAGAAGATATAGAGAAGAAGAAGAAGAAATAGAGAAGAAGGAGAAAAAGAGAGAGGAAGAGATCGAGAGAGATTGAGTTGAGAGAGAGCTGATCGAGAGTGAGAGTGAGAGTGGTTGTATCTCAGTCTCGTGGTTCAAAACCAGAGCTGAGCTTTGCTCTTAGAGCTACATTGCTTTTGAGCTTTTCTATTTTCATTTTGATGCTGTCTTTGATTTCTGAATACTGTTTCTTCAAGCTGTGTGTCAGCGGTCTTGCAGTGGTAGTCTCCACTGGACGGGTTAAGCTGTATTTCCCCAGCGGTTGCAGAGGATCAGATCCTCTGGTCGGCAAGCTGTTGTGCCCAGCGAAGCTGTGTATCAGCGGATTGTTTGGCCAAGCTGTAAAGCCCAGCGGACGCAAGCTGTGCTGCGCAGCAGGAAGCCATACTCGGTTGAGTGTGGGGTGGACGTAGGTCGTTGACCGAACCACCTAAAAATTATGTGTGCAGTGTGTTTGTGTTTTTGTGTGATCTGTGTGCGATGGGAATTTCTTGCTCAGCTTATTTGATTGCATCGCTTATGCTCATGTCTAGCTTTCGACCTTTTGTTTAGCATCTTTTGTTTAGCTTAACTGATGTTTGCCTAAATTCCGCTTTAGAACTTGCAGTAGTTTTAAATTAGGCAAGTTGATCTATTCACCCCCCTCTAGATCCACACTCTGTGGAGATAGACTGCGTCCATCTAACTCAACACTTGGCATCAGAGCCTAACTCTTCTACAGGGACTCATCGCCCGAAGAGAATAGGCAGAGATGGATGCTCGAGGGATGACTGCCGAAGGTCACTCAACAACGAAGCCCCCATTCTTTGACGGATCAAACTACGCATACTAGAAGAACCGTATGCAAGTGTTCCTCAGGGCTAAGGATTATGAGATTTGGAAGATTGTCAGCAAGGGACCTTATGAGCTGTCCCCGAATGAAGATGTATGGACCAAGGAAGAGATCAGAAGGTCCACGCTGAATTGGAGTGCTATTAATGCTATCCAGTGCGCTCTGCATCCTACAGAATTCTCCTGTGTGTCTGCTTGGAAATCAGCTAAGGAGATGTGGGATGCGCTAGAAGTAATTCATGAAGGTACATCTCAAGTAAGAGAGCAGAAGGCCAATCTTCTTGTATCTGAGTATGAAGCCTTCAAGATGAAGCAGAACGAGTCCATCAGCGAAATGTACGCTCGGCTGACTGTCATAACCAATGGCCTCAGAGGTTTTGGGAAACCACAGGCAGAGTATGATGTAGTGAGGAAAATTCTACTCTCCCTGAGTCCCAATTGGCACACCAAAGCAACAGTGATGGAGGAGTCAAGGGACCTGCGTAATACTAGATCTGATGAGCTGATTGGCTCACTAATGGCATATGAGATAAACATGCCAAGGACAGATGAAGCCGAGAGGAAGAAGAAGCCTATAGCGCTGAAGGCTAGTTCCAGTAAATCAACAAAATCTAGCTCCAGTAGCTCTTCATCATCAGAGGAGAGCCTAAATGAAGAAGAAGATGTGACTCGATCTGAGATAGCCATGATGACTAGAGAGTTCAGGTGATTTCTCAGAAAGGGAGCATGACGGTTCGGCCAGAAGAAATACAGTGGTGGCCGAAAGGATAAAAGGTATAAATCTAAACCTGCAAAGAAAGATGAAGCTAATGTCTGTTATCAATGTAGGAAACCAGGGCATCTGAAAATTGACTGTCCAGACAATCAGAAACATAAGGACAGGTCAAAGAAGAAAATCAAGAAGGGAAGAGCTATGATCACCACATGGAGTGATGAAGATGAAGGCTCTTTCAGCAACAGCTCAGATAGTGAAGCCGAATCTGAACAGCCCATTTGCCTTATGGCAACAAGCTCCGAAGATAGAGAGGAGGACACAGATGAGGTAATCACTAGATTTGAAAACTTCACAATTGCTGATTGGGTAGATGCTTATCATGACATAGCTGATAGAGCTGATGATATTAGAAAAGAAAATAGACATCTTAGAAGAAAAATCAATTCCATGCAAAATGATAAAACACTAACTGATAAAATTGCATGTTTGGAATCTGAGATTGATGAATTGAAACTCACATGCTCTGAAGAAGATAAAATCAAAAATGAGTTAAAAGCTTGTAAGGAAGAGAATCTAAGGCTTGAAAATGAAATTGATGAATGGAAGCTGAAGATTCAGAAATGTGAAAGTGAAGTCAAAATTATCTCTGAAAAATATGAAGCTGTCCTCAATGTCAACAATGAGCTGAAAAAGGCTATTGATGAACTTCAGAAAGATAATGAGGATAAAATGAAAACCATTGAGAAAATGACCCAAGGAACAGATAACTTAAATGCTTTGTTAGGGTCAAAGGTTAATTTCAGAAAAGAGGGCCTAGAATTTAATTCTAGTGCAACAAAAACTTTCGGAATGAAAACAATTTCATTTGTTGCTCAAAAGGAAAAGGGACCTCTAATTAGCATGAACTCAACAAATTTAATGAACAAAACTGCTAATCTGAAAAAGACCAGTGCTGAGGAGAAGGGTAAACAAAAACTCAGTGAGCCTTGTAGAGCTAGCACATCTAAGCAGAATCCTAGGGCTCAGACTCAGGTTAGGGGTCAACCTACACAGTCCAGTAAACCCCAGGTCAAGGTAACCCAGTCTCCACCAACACCTCCACCTCTTAAGAAGACCTAATACAAACCTGTGTATAGGTCAGCAAGGTCCAAAGTACAGGGGAAACAGGGTGCTGCTAGGAGTCAACCCAATTATTTTTATCAACCCAGAGCTCAGACCCACTACAATGCATAGCCAACCTACTTCAATAGGTCAGATTGGAGGGTAAGTTTACAGGTCTTGCATACCAGGGTGCTCAAAATCAAAGACCTTACAGTGGAAATTGGGTCAATGGGTATGGTTACTGGACATCTAGAAATCAATATTTTCATAGCCAGCCCAGGAACTACTATGGCCAAAATTTTGTGCACATGCCCTGGCCAAGGCACTGGCACAAAAATAACAATACTGTCAATAATCATGCTGCTGCCAATAAAAAAAAGAACAATAAGAAGAAAAGGAACAACAACAGAAGAAAATCTGTAGGATCCACTGAACAAAACACATTTAAACAAATGTGGATTCCGAAACATTTGCTTTCCTGTTTTGCTTCTAGTTCATTTACATTGGAGCCCAATTAGTCTTGGGTTCGAAACTTCTCTACCTAATTGTGTATGCAGGTATGCCTGGCAGCCAAGAGCAACTTGTGGTACATGGATAGCGGCTGCTCCAGGCATATGAC
The DNA here is from genome assembly GCA_022559845.1 of Amorphophallus konjac. NCBI lineage: Eukaryota > Viridiplantae > Streptophyta > Magnoliopsida > Alismatales > Araceae > Amorphophallus > Amorphophallus konjac. The sequence continues at coordinate 221,337,478 of CM040119.1, forward strand.
AGGAGATAAGGCCAAATTTTGCATACTGACTGAGAAAGTAGAAGGCCTTGTCACCTTTGGAAGCAACACAAAGGGTAGGATTATCGGATCAGGTAAGGTAGGTAAGTGTTCTACCTGCTGCATTGATGATGTTATGCTGGTTGAAGGGTTAGCCTATAATCTACTTAGCATCAGCCAGTTATGTGATAAAGGTTACAATGTTTTATTCAATTCTCAATGCTGCAAGGTTTTTGAACCTGATTCTGATATTGTCAAATTTTCTGGAAAAAGAATAAATAATACTTACATGATAAATTTAGATGAAATTCAACACACTAACCTTTGCCTTACTGCTAGTAGAGAAGACATAGCATTTTTATGGCATCATAGGTTAGCTCATGCTAGCTACACTGTTTTACACAAATTAAATAAGCATGGCATGGTTAGAGGACTTCCTGTAATCTCATTCAAGAAAGAAAATAAAATCTGTGATGCATGCACTCAATCAAAGATAACTAGAAAGTCATTTAAGTCTAGAACTGAAAATCTATCTTCCAAACCCTATGAGCTGATACATATGGACCTTTTTGGGCCAACTAGATCTGTCAGCCTATCAGGGAGGAGGTATGGGTTTGTCATGGTAGATGACTTTTCTAGGTATACTTGGGTTTATTTCTTATCTAATAAGAGTGATGCTTTCTCAGAATTTCACGAGTTCTATGTTAAAACAAATCAAAAAATTGAAAACATTTTGTGTGATCATGGAGGTGAGTTTGAAAACTCACAATTTGATGAATTCTGCAGGTCAAATGGAATCAACCACAGGTATTCCTCACCAAGGACACTTGAGCATAATGGAATTGTGGAGAGAAGGAACAGAACCCTAGTGGAAATGGGTCGTACACTCCTTGTCGAAGGTGGTCTGCCAAGGAAATTTTGGGCTGAAGCAGTGAACACTGCCTGTCATGTAATTAACAGAGCTATGGTAAGACCTTCTACCCAGCAAACACCATATGAGATATTAAAAGGTAAGAAACCTTCTATTGCTCACTTCAAGATTTTTGGTTGTAAATGTTTCATTCACATAAATGATAAAAAGGACCTTGATAAATTTGAACCTAAAGGAGAACCAGGAATTTTTCTTGGCTATTCTGAAAACACCCGAGCATACAGAGTGTACAATCTGAATTCTAAAACTGTTGAAGAATCTCCACACATAGTTTTTGATGAATCCTTGGCAAATTCTAATGTTGGTCAATGTAGGAATGAAAACAATGGTGAAATTCTGAAGGAAGGAGATCCTGCAGACAAATCCGAGGATGAAACATAAAGAGCTTAATGAAGAGGAGCCTACAGTTCAGAGGGAGGTAAATCAAGTTCATGATACTCCAATTGCAAATATTAGATATCTCAAGGATCATCCTGTAGAAAATGTTATTGGAAATCTGCATGACCCCCCTAGGACTAGAGGCCACTTAAGAATTCAACATGAACTGAATGCTTATGCTTTTGTATCAAACATAGAACCCAAGTCCATTGACTGTGCTCTCCAAGATGTGCATTGGATTAATGCCATGCATGAGGAGCTTAATCAGTTTGACAGGAATAAGGTGTGGCATTTGGTTCCACCTCCTGATCATGAAACAGTCATAGGGACTAAGTGGGTATTTAGAAACAAAACTGATGAAGCGGGGAATGTTATTAAAAATAAAGCCAGACTTGTAGCTCAGGGGTACAATCAGGAATTTGGAATAGACTTTAAAGAGTCTTTTGCCCCCTGTAGCTAGGTTAGAAGCAATAAGAATTTTATTGGCTTATGCATGTTCCCTAGGAATAAACCTTCAGCAGATGGATGTGAAATCTGCTTTTCTAAATGGGGAAATTAATGAGGATGTCTATGTGAGACAGCCTCCTGGGTTTAAATGTTTAGATTTCCCTAATCATGTGTACAAGCTCAATAAAGCTCTCTATGGTTTAAAGCAAGCTCCTAGAGCTTGGTATGACAGGTTGAGCAAATTTCTCACCAACAAGAACTTCACAAGAGGTATAGTTGATCAAACATTGTTTACCAAGATAAGCCATCCAGATATTCTTATCATTCAGATTTATGTGGATGACATTGTGTTTGGGTCAACTAACCCCAAATTGTGTGAGGAATTCTCTCAAATAATGACTGATGAGTTTGAAATGAGCTCAATGGGTGAGCTCAAACTATTTCTTGGACTGCAGGTTACACAAATAGAAGATGGCATTTTCATCTCTCAGTCCAAGTATGTAAAGAACTTATTGAAGAAGTACAAAATGGACAACCTCAAGGAAATAGCTACTCCAATGGGTACATCAACCAGTTTGGATGAAGACTCTAAAGGTAAACCTGTGGACCAAAGGCTATACAGAGGTATGATCGGATCTCTTCTCTATCTTACAGCATCTAGGCCTGATATACAATTTGCTGTGTGTTTATGCTCTAGATTTCAGGCCAGTCCTAAAGAAAATCACTTTAAAGCTGTGAAAAGGATTTTTAGGTATTTACTAGGCACCCAAGAACTAGGTCTCTGGTATCCTGCTAAGTGTGAGTTAGAGCTTCTAGCCTACACTGATGCAGACTATGTTGGGTGTCGAGTAGATAGAAAAAGCACTAGTGGCTACTGTCAATTCCTTGGTGGCTGTCTAGTGTATTGGGCATCTAAGAAGCAACACACTGTAGCATTATCCACAGCTGAAGCTGAGTATGTTGCAGCATGTAATTGTGCAGCCCAAGTACTTTGGATTAAGCACCAACTGGCTGATTATCAGATAAATCTGGGATGCATTCCACTTTTATGTGATAATACTAGTGCTATATGCCTTGCTAAAAATCTTGTTCACCATTCTAGGACTAAGCATATAGAGATAAAACATCATTTTCTTAGAGATGCTGTAAATAAAAAGGAGATTGAAATGAATTTCATAGAAACTGAAAAATAAATTGTTGATATTTTTACTAAGCCTCTTGGGAATGAAAATTTTAAGTTTCTTAGAAGAGAACTTGGCTTATGTAAATTTCAGCATGATGAATGATTGGTTAATTGCTGTGAATAAAATCTCTGATGTGGACTTGTTTTTGATTGCTTGGATGAACCATGTGGATGTGAATGTGGATGTAGAACTGTGCTGCATTGCATATATTCAGGGGGAGCTTGTCGAGTCTGTGCATGTCCTTGCTTATCATTCATTCATGACCTATGCATAAACTCTCTCTCAATTAATTCTTGCCATGTTGCATGCATATAGACAGGGGGAGTATTGTTCAAAATTCAGAGTGGTTTCAACTTTCTTGAAGTCATTCAATCTTTAACTCTGAATACTTGTCTCTGACATTATGGCAATCTGTTGGTCAGTTCTGATTTCTAAGTAGTAGAAAATGGACTTCTTCATTTATAAGAATTTGAATTGTTCAAAGACTGGTGTAATGGTTTAAATCTTATAATGGTTGGAGTTTAAAGATTGCAATCAATATATAAGTAAGTTGAAAAATGATAAAACTCTCAACCTCTTTCTTATTTCATGTCAGACAAAGCTAATCATATCTGAAATCTGAAAACTCATCTGAAATCATGTTAGAGAGGTTAAGTATGTGTATTGTTCTTGAACAAGTCATTCTGAAACATAAAAAGGACAGCTAAGAAAGCTATTGAAAACATTGAAAATCATTGAAACTTAATATTGGCAGAGCAATGACTGATAAATCACTGAGAAACTGAGTGATCCATCAAAGAAGTGGACAACACTCATGTCATGAAGTGTATCAGCTATCTCTGTTTAAAATGTTGAAAACAGCAGGCTGGTTTCACTGAGTACTTGGGGGTAACTGGCGTCTGATAAACGTGTACCCTCACACAAAAAGGTGTAACTCAATTCTGTTGAATTTGATCATAGGCAGAATGGTCCATCTTGTTGAGTATCTAGGGGTATTGGCGTCTTATAAACGTATACCCTTACGCCGAAAGACTTATGGTACCTAAATGCTCAAAATGATCTAATATTGATAATGCTGCTCCTTCAAAAGAAAAGTTCATGAGTGTCAATTTGTTTAGTTTCAATACATGACTTGATTTCTCTCAATATTTTTTTGAGACTATGAAAGTAAGATATTATGAAGCTGAATCTTTCATGCAAATATGATTCTGGTTTATGTTTTATCATGCACAATGAACTTATCTATTGCTTGTAGTGCATGAACTCCAAATTTTATCATCTTTAAACCAGAACTCTTTCTGACAGCAGTTTCTAATTTCATATGACTGAAGACTCTATGCTTTAGAATGCTTATTCATGAACTACCTATTCAGAATGCCAGTCAGTTTCTATTTTTTCCCTCCTCTTTGTTGATGGCAAAGGGGGAGAATATTGTCTAGGGGGAGAATACATATCTGAGAATACATTTCTGTCTAAATTCTGAATTCAACTCTGAATTCATTCCAAGGGAGAGTTTGAGGCAGTGAGTTGCATGCCTTCATAGCATCTGCATGTCAATCTGCATAACACATCATGTCTTTCATCAAACATATATCTATATGACATGATGTTACTTTTCTACTTCATATGGGGTTGCCATCATCAAAAAGGGGGAGATTGTTGTGACCCCTCTACGTTGATGATGTTGACACTTGCTTTATTTCATTGGCAACACCATTGTTTTGATTGATTGGCAACTATTTTTGATTTGATGAAATTGCTCTATCAGATTGACTATGTGTTCTTTGCATTTAATACACTGCTGTCTGCATTTCTTACTGTCATGAGTCTATACATCATCCATTTTGGATAAGGTACACACACTGCATTTCAATTGAATTGGTTAAGTATGTACAGCGTCAAAGCATCATGTTACAGCGTCAATGCACTTCATTGGATGTGTGTACATCATCAACTCGTTAAGTGTGTACAACGTCGACGCATCATGTTACAGCGTCAACACACTTCATTGGATGTGTGTATTGAACCTCAGAGTCTGTACATTGAATCGCCAACTTCTTTGAAGCCCATACATCGCTCAAAGTCTGTACAGAGTCCTGCGTCTTAGTTAGCGTCTCATGCATTTGAGCAAAGTTTGTACATCGATCTGTCAGCAAGTCTGAACATCGTCCGTCTTTGTTAGCGTCTTAGGCATTAGGCTAAGTCTGTACAGCGTTCTATGTCTAGAGCTTCATGAAGTCTGTACATCAGACTGTTACAGCAAGTCTGTACATTGTCTGTCTTCCTCAGCGTCTTGATATTTGAAGTCTATACATCCATCAGGAGCTTCAAGTCTACACATCGCTTCGCTCCATCAAGTCTGTACATCCACAGTGTTACTCAAAGTCTGGACATTGGTCTTCAAACTCAAAGTCTGCACATTGTCTTCGAAACCCAAGTCTATACAATGGTCTTCACACTTGAAGTCCATACATTCGATGTGCAGAGTTGATGTCTATACTGTGTCTTTGCTGATCAAGTCTACACAATGGTCGGTGGCAAGTCTGTACACTGGCCTCAGCTTTTCAAGTCTACACATTGGCCTCCTTGCATAAAGTATATACACTTTTTTTTATTTAAACACAGTCATCCAATAGATCAAAGGGAGAGCGCACCCCCTTCCAGAGGAAGGGAATGTTCCCACTCCACCTTCAAACTACTAGACGCTAATTTCCATTAATGAATCAAAAGGTACATCAGCCCAAAGAAGATGTCCAGTGAAAAGCAGATAAAAGGATACAACCTATACAACCAACTACGCAAAAAAAAATGAAAGCGTCTACACCCAAATTTAAATTGCCAGGTCCGTGCAAGAAATGCCCATCACACCAGGCTGGCCATGCCACGTCCCCCGTCCATGTAGATCCTGCTGGTGCGTGAGGCAAGATCGTGGCAGCAAACATATAGCCTCCAATTAACTTCGTGCAAGGGACAGGTCCGTGCAGCACCTGCTGGGGCAACCCCGTGTAGTGTTCACCTACAAAAGGCCCGTGCGTCTCCCACCAACTACGTGCATGATAAGCTCGTGCAAGATATAGAAAAGGCTCGTGCAGCAGAAGGGAACCAAGTCCTTGTCAACAAAACCAGTTCGTGCAACATCTGGTGGCAGTAACTCTAGATCCGAGCAAGACTCCCAGTCATCGCCATAAAGGCTCGTGTATAAACATCTTCTTGTCCGTGCAGAAACAGTCCGCGCATAAACCCGAATCAGCAGTCCTAGCCCATACATTTTCCTACAGTATAATAAAAGCCACAGAAGAAGACCGTGCAGCCATGCTTTAAATGAGCCATGCTACAGAACATTACGGAAGCTAGGTAACCCAAGTTTATCCACCAAGACCGCCCCCCTGGCACTACAAGGAAGCTCCCTCATATAGCCAAACACCCTCCTGACTGTAGGATCACACGCATTTTTAGCCAGACAATCAGCCACCGAGTTGCCTTCGCGATATATATGGACTAATTTACAATTGAGAGACTACAGCATTTGAGTGATCCCTCTCCACCAGGGGTATATAGACCAGTGTGGCACAACCTTCTTGTGTATCGCCTGTACCAGGGATTCACAATCTGACATAACAATGGAAATATTATACCCAATCTCCAGTGCCATACTAAGACCATCATGCAGAGCCCGAGCCTCTGCCAGCAAGCTAGGACCAATGCCATAGTAGAAAGAGAAGCCAACCAAAAATTCACCTTTCATGTTTCTAATGCAACCACCACCGCCACTGTGACCGGGATTGCCTTTAGAGGCACCATCAATATTCAGACAGCAACCAAAGGTGGGAGGAGCCCAAAGCACAAGAAGTGGTTGACGAACCTGCGTCTTAGGCCAAACATTAAAGTTGCTGAGGACTATAGCTTCACTTTGCTTAATCGGCTGACGGAAAGTAACACTCTTAAAAGCAACAGCCAGATTATTCATAATCCGGAATTTAATATGTTCTTTGTTGATAACAGCACCCTCAAAACGAGCAGCACAACGGCCTTTCCAGATCTCCCATATGAGAAGCATAAATGTATACAGACCAGCAAATTGAAATGCAGATTGCATAGAAGTTCTTTCAATAAAACTCCAACAGCGAATAGTAATCTGATTACTCATATTTACCTTCGGTCCGATTAAAGGAGCCATCCAGACCCAAAGCGATTGAGCCAGATCAATGGACAAGAATAGATGGTTTAGATCTTCAACATTGGCAGAATGGCAACATTCACACTTCGAGACAAGTTGAATACCACAATCACCAATTCTGGAATCAACGGGTATTGCCCTATGTATCATCTTCCAAACAAAAATGGCAGCTCTAGGATTAATGCTGTTGTGCCATATCTTATGCCACGCCCGCCGCTGAATCCCCTGAGAGGCTGCAAGTTTATATGCAGAGGAGGAGGTGAAAATACCAGAGCTACTTCCAGTCCAGCAGCATACATCCCGCACAGAGGTTAACTGACTCGGAATGTCTTCAGGATTAATAGGGAGATAGTGCCACAATATATGCTGGGGGTTGAGAATGACCTCCCTGACAGTAAACCGGTGCTGAGCAGTGAAACTTGCAGAGGAGGAGGTGAAAATACCAGAGCTACTTCCAGTCCAGCAGCATACATCCCGCACAGAGGTTAACTGACTCGGAATGTCTTCAGGATTAATAGGGAGATAGTGCCACAATATATGCTGGGGGTTGAGAATGACCTCCCTGACAGTAAACCGGTGCTGAGCAGTGAAACAATTAACATTGTTCAATAAATGCATTAATGGCCGATCACCAATCCAGATGTCCCGTAGGAAGTCAATATCTTCTCCACTACCGACCATCCATCTAGATTGAGCCAGGATAATTTCTTTTGCCTTGATAAAACTACTATTTGAAATACCACGTGGGAATGGTTTAACAGTATCCATAAGGTGTAGTTTCAGGAATCTTTGTCTGGCATACCTGGACCAAAGGGAGCTTCCATGCATAATATTCCATAACTGCTTGATAGTAAGGGACAGCTGGGTGTCCTCCATCCTCCGAAATCCCAAACCACCCTCAGCCTTAGACTTCTGAATATTCGACCAAGCAACCCAATGCCTCTTCTTGTTCTCAATGGTGCTACACCAAAAGAAGTTAGCGCACATCCTATCAATCTGCTTACATATAGACATAGGGATAGTCAAGGATGAAGCAAGATATATAGGCATACTCCCAAGAACAGCTTTAATTAGTACAGCTCTTCCAGCTTGGGAGAGCACAGCCGTATGCCAACCAGCAAGCCTCGTGCTAATCTTATCAAGGAGCGGCCGGAAATCTGTAGCCACAAGTTTGCCTACCTTAAGAGGGACACCCAGGTAGGTGATGGCCCCCATGTGTCGCTTGTAGCCAGTGCGACGTTGTATCCTTTGCGCAACATTTCTAGGCGCCTTTGATGATAGAATGAAACAGCTCTTCCCTGCATTCACTGCTTGCCCCGAGCTTTCTTGATACCGAGTTAGGAAACACAGAAGCCTTCTAATATTCCTGTCAGCCGCATTGGTGAATATCATTGTATCATCAGCATACAGGAGGTGGGAGACCGCACTACAACCACGCGGTGAATGGAAATATTGAAGGGTACCATTCAAATATAATTCCTTCAAGCCTCTGCTCAGAACCTCAGATGCAATAATAAAAAGAATAGGTGCCAAAGGATCCCCTTGCCGGATTCCTCTGGATGACTTAAAATACCCCGTTAGGCACCCATTAAAAGATGTAGAGAACCAACAATTGACAGTAAGCATACCCATATAAGATATAAACCGATTACAGAAACCAAAACTCCTCATCACCTCAAATAGAAAGTCCCATTCCAATCTATCGTAAGCCTTGGCCATATCAAGTTTAAATATCACATTATGTCCTCTGATTTTCCTGTTTATGTCTGCAACTAGCTGCCGAGACAGTGAGACATTATCAAGGATGTATCGGCCTTTAACAAAGGCACTTTGTTCATCAGATATGATGTGGGGCAAAATAGGCGTCAGTCTACCACAGATGATACGCGAGACAATTTTATAGGCAAAATTACATAGGCTAATGGGGCGAAAGTCACTGAAGGTGATGGGCTCTTTAACCTTAGGCACCATGGTAATAATGGAGGAAGTAATACCTCGAGGTAATGGGAAACCTTGGAAGAATCCTTGCACTGCCTCCACAACGTCATTAGAAATAATCTCCCAACAAGTTTGAAAGAAGACACTAGTAAAGCCATCCGGCCCTGGAGCACTTGATCCCTTGAGTGTGAAAACCGCCTCCTTGATTTCCTCTCTGGAAGGAACAACACATAATGCTTGGTTTTGTAATTCAGTGATAGCCTTAGGAATGCAGTTGAGTAGATTATTATCCACACAGTGTGGGGCTGAGGAGAGAAGTTCTGAATAGAACTCTGAAGCCTTAGTCTTAAGCACTTCTTGCTCCGAGCACCATACATTATCAATCTTCAGTCTTGATATATGGTTTCTCCTGCGGTTAACCTGAACAACAGAATGAAAGAAGGAAGTATTCCGATCACCATTATCCAGCCAATCAATTCTAGACTTCTGTCGCCAGAAAGTCTCCTCCTGGTGTAGAGCCATACGCAATCTAGCATTGGCTTCATTAAGCACCGTTTTGGAAGAATCAGTAGGTGCATCATCAAAAATAAACTGGCATCTGTCAACATGATCCTCCGCATCACGAACATTCTGGGTGACATCTCCAAAAACATTCTTGTTCCAGAAGCGAAGCTTAGCTTTGGTCTCTTTGAGCCTGGCCTGGAGCCTGATAAAACCATTGGGATGTGTCACAGTGGTCCCTTCCCATGCACTCCGGACTACCTGCAAAAAGTCCATATGGGAGGTCCACATTTCCTAGAATATAAACCTGCTTGGTCCTTTGGCAAGGTCCACTGCGGATACAAAAAGGGGTGCATGATCCGAAGGCCCTCTCTGGAGGTGAGTGACTTGTACAGTAGGGAACATGGCATGCCAAGATTGATTATATAGAACTCTATCTAGCCTGGCCTTGACGTTAGACCCACCCGAGTGGTTATTCGACCAAGTAAAAGCGGACCCCACATACCCAGCATCAAAAAGACCCGCTCCCCCCAGAAAAGAATTGAAGTCTGACATGGCATCAATATTAGAAGGCAATCCACCAATCTTCTCAGATGATTGCGAGACACAATTGAAATCACCTCCAATTAACCAAGGAGCAGTTACAGAAGCAGCAAAGGAGCCAAGTTCAGCAAACAGAGTCCGCCTGGAGTCTCTAGAACATGCAGCATAAACACAAGTAAAGTATTTAGAAAATGAGTTCTCATCCATATATCCCAAGGTAATATGTTGCGCCGGTTGAGTAACCACCGAGAGGGGCAGGGAGGTATGCCAGAACACCCAAATTTTAGAGCTATCCCCATCACTGCCAGCAAAATTGTCCAGGTGCAAGAGCCTAGCCAACGAAGGTGCCTTGTCAAAAGAAATCTTTGGTTCACTAATAGCAACAATCACCGGACGTAGTTTCATAACTAGTCTACGTAGGGTTCGTCTAGAAGCCCCATTACCAACTCCCCTTATGTTCCAAATTAAGGCTGAATCCATTATCAACGGTGGATGGGACATGCACTGCCATCAACCGATCTCGCTCGGGATCTGGTTAAAACCCCTTCAGCGCCACCAACCTTCGAGGAGATATCCAGGTTATGATGTGGCATTAAACTGTTGTCTATAGCTGCGCGTAAGGCAGTGCTCACAGCAGGTTGTCCAGGTATAGAATCAGATAATAGGTCTTCGGTTGTCGACATAACATGGCCGTGCTCGGATGATTCAGCTACTGCTCCCAAACTAGACCTCCCTTGTGATGCAAAGTCAGCAGAATCTCCAGCAGTAGCAACCACAATAGAGGTACAACCCGTCCGGCCATCTAACAGACTATCCCCAACTAAAAGAGACTGGGATTCCATACTATTTGGAACCTTAGACTTGCATGCCACAACCTCCTGTCGCTGAACAAGGGCAGAAACTCCGTCTACCACTCCCTGAGATATTAAAGAACTGGTCCCAGGCCTCCCTGTCAATGATTCCTCATTAGACGCCAAAGTATCTTTCTGCGCTGTGTTCCCTTCAATAAGGATAGGAGGCTGCTGATCAAATAAACAGCCTCCCCCCACGACAAGTGGATGTGGCTCCGAACTCATTGGTATTGTAGAGTCATAATCAATCACAACCTCCTTACCACGCCCTAGAATTGGTGGGATATCAGGTGCTTCTTTTCCGGAGTGTGCACTATCCGATTCCTTACCTTTAGATATAGGAATCCAAGCTTTATCAGGAACATGCTTCCCGGGAGCGGTACATATGGATTTGGGATCCACCCTGGCACCAACCTTGCATGTTTCCATATTGTGACCTAGACGCTTACAGGCAGTGCAATATAGAGGCGCATTAATGTATTGAATATCTTGCCAAAATCCACCATAATCAGGACCCATACCAATCCAAAGTCTGTCAGGACGGGTTTTGAGCAGGTCCAGCTCCACACAAACCCTAGCCGCCTTGGTATTAATTAATAATTCCGTAGCATGTGCAACCTGAAGAATGGGACCAATGTTTGCTGCAATCGACATTAGGAAACTCCGCTGATAGAGATTAACAGGAAGGTTTGGGAACTCAATCCATACCGGACAGACCGATGGTTCTTCCTCTGTACGAAACAATGGTGTCCACTTGAAGAAACGGAAAAGCTTACCTTTGACATGCAGTGCCTCACGTAAGAGAACACGTAGGTAATCATCCTGTGTCTTGAACCGCAGGGGAAGATGTTGGTTATCCAAGGCACTAAGAACAAAGGAGTCCTTCAATCCACATCGAGCAGCAAGGTGTGACCTAATCTCAGGGAACGCCGGCCGACCAAAAGCCATTTTTGCCACAACAGCGAACAGCAGTGGCTGGAGGGAAGCGTCAATCTCTTCTTTGGAGAAGAAGCAAGCCGGTTCCCCCCTGTCGGTGGATGACGGATGATGTAACACGATATCCACTTTAGGAAGCTCCAAGGATGCCGCCAACACCTGCGCAAAAGACCTTCCTCCAATACCACCGAAGCTACGAGACAGTGGGGCACCCTCCTCCACCCCGGGAGGAACCCCAGGGCCAACCATGGCCTCCCCCAGGCGGGAGGCCCCACCAGGACGGTGACCAGCACAAGGGTGACGCCAGAGCACTAGGGTTTCGCCATAAAAAGAGTCCTGTAACCCAAAGAAAAAAAAAACACTGGACTGTTTGGCAAGTCTATACATCGGCCCTTGTCTTCGATGTCTGTACAGCCCTTTAGCTTGCTCAAGTCCATACATTGGCTTCAAGACTTTCAAGTCTATACACTGAAGTCTTCACATTCGTTTGCATTACATGAAGTCCATACAGTGGGTAAAGTCTGTACGTTGCATTCTACCTTCACAAGTCTATACAACGAAGTATATACACTGCAATGTACATACTTAGATCTTATGACTTCACTCTTGTTGCTGAAGGGAACAGGGTCGACGTTGGGAGCTTAAAGCGTCGACGCAACAGTTACAAAGAAAGAGCCAATGGCTTACTGGATTACTCTGGTGCGTCAACGCATTCATCAAGTGGCGTCGACGCAGCAGGTTGATGGATCGACAAGGTGACCAGAGGGTGGACGCAGTTGCACAATGCGTCGACGTAGTCCACACGAAACGTGAGAGGGCTGAAGCCATCTAAGTTCAGATGCTGGAACACCAATGAGTCAACGCAGCATGCTGAGAGCGTCAACGCAGCACACCCATCTGCTGAAGACTTGATCACTGGATCACCGATGCGTCAACGCAGCAGGCTGATGGCGTCGACACAGCAAGTCAGATTGCTGTCACTGAGCACGTGAACGGAGAACTCCATACATCGGACTGAAGAAGCTAATGAGGGGCACGTGATCCCAGGTACCTGGCTAGTGATCCGAGAAGGACAAGGTATCCAGATGAGGACACGTATACTGACACTCCATTGGATGCTGCCATGTGGTCCAAATTGCTGGGCGGGAAACGTGGAGAGCACACGCCTGCTGCTGTTGCTGCTATATAAACAAGCCTTCTTCCACAGAAGAAAGCTGATCGAAAAAAAAGAAGAGAAAGTCTATACAGCAGTGAGCCTTTGATCCACAGAGAGAAAAGAGAGAAGAAGAAGATATAGAGAAGAAGAAGAAGAAATAGAGAAGAAGGAGAAAAAGAGAGAGGAAGAGATCGAGAGAGATTGAGTTGAGAGAGAGCTGATCGAGAGTGAGAGTGAGAGTGGTTGTATCTTAGTCTCGTGGTTCAAAACCAGAGCTGAGCTTTGCTTTTAGAGCTACATTACTTTTGAGCTTTTCTATTTTCGTTTTGATTCTGTCTTTGATTTCCGAATACTGTTTCTTCAAGCTGTGTGTCAGCGGTCTTGCAGTGGTAGTCTCCACTGGATGGGTTAAGCTGTATTTCCCCAGCGGTTGCAGAGGATCAGATCCTCTGGTCGGCAAGCTGTAGTGCCCAGCGAAGCTGTGTATCAGCGGATTGTTTGGCCAAGCTGTAAAGCCCAGCGGACGCAAACTGTGCTGCGCAGCAGGAAGCCATACTCGGTTGAGTGTCGGGTGGACGTAGGTCGTTGACCGAACCATCTAAAAATTGTGTGTGCAGTGTGTTTGTGTTTTTGTGTGATCTGTGTGCGATGGGAATTTCTTGCTCAGCTTATTTGATTGCATCGCTTATGCTCATGTCTAGCTTTCGACCTTTGTTTAGCATCTTTTGTTTAGCTTAACTGTTGTTTGCCTAAATTCCACTTTAGAACTTGCAGTAGTTTTAAATTAGGCAAGTTGATCTATTCACCCCCCTCTAGATCCACACTCTGTGGAGATAGACTGTGTCCATCTAACTCAACAGAGTTTATATAGCAATCCGTTTAACGTAATAATCCAGGGAGCTAAGAGGGCGTCGGGGGGGTTATGTCCTTATAGTGGGCTCATTATGGCATAAGGACTCTTGCCCTCCCTTATCCCTTGGAGTTCCTTGCTCCTGCAGGATGCGTAACGGACACTGGGATGAGCTTCCGACAGTCAGTCTGAGCCAGAGGCATTCGCTCGGGATTTTGTCTCGAGCGATGAGTGTATAGATCGGGTATGCCATATCGGGTCCCTGCAGGGGCTCTCTCGACCGTTCTGTCGCTCGGACTTCCGAACCTGAGGGCCGCCTAGAAAGTGCTACTTCGAGTGGGTTTTTGGGCTTGAAGTAAGTGGGCCCAAAATGGGGATGTCACTTTGGGGAGCTGGGCCTAGTTTGGTCGAATTGGACCTAGTTGGGCCGTGCTCTCGATGGTCGATTTTTCCGCTCTCCACTTGTCCCCCACCTACTCCCGAGCCAAGATTGGGCTCGAATGAGTAGCAGTTATGGGGATGATATTGGTGGCTTGGTTTGACCGGGGAATTATCTCCAACAGGGGCCACTTAATGTGGCTATCTCGGGAGTTTGCCTATAATGATGACCCTTTTGAGTTGATACGAGGAACCCCCTCCTTGGGTTTTGAACGTCTCGCCATTTCCCGCCAAGTTCATGGGGGGATAAATATTACGCATGCTTGGGTCCCAAACTACCTTCGTTTAGGGTTTTCTTTTTCCACCGCATCAGTATTTCGGAAGGTCTCATGCGCCACGAGAGAGATCGGGAAGAGTAGCGTCTTGCGGAGGCCTTTGCGGAGCTAGCTGAGATTACGGCGGCGGCGATTCGCCAGCTTCTAGCTCCTCCTGAATCGTCCGACTAGGTACTTTTTCCCTCTTCTTCCAGTTCCTCTCTTTCTTCCATGGCGGAGCAACATCCTTTGCCCGAGATGCGTGAAGCTGGGCCTGGCACGGGAAGTTTGGTGCCGCAGCCTGAGCATCCCATGCGCAGTGAGCTAAGCGAGGCCGAAGTAAAGAGGATGGAGAAGCGGTATGGGTAACCGTGGAAGTATTTCTTGGTGAGGACACACGAGCTATTGATCGACATTACAGGACACGTAGTACGACTCGAGCTATGCAGGCATCTCTGTGGCTTGGAGTCCCAGTTATGAGGCATGATTTCATCGTTATTTTTATTTCGGATTCCTTTTTGTAGGCCATTTGAAGGCCATTTGGTTAATGGGTCATTAAGAGTCTTGGTTGGGGGAATTGGGTCATTTTGAGTGCATTAGGCCCAAGCCTTCCTTCTCTTGGTATTGGGCTAGGGGCACCCAAGGCCCATCTAGGATTCCAAGGAGGGAAAATGGAGCCCATAGATTTCAAATCTCAAATGGGTTCAATTTCAAACTCCAAGGAGGGAAAAAAGAGCCCATAGATTTCAAATTTCAAATGGGTTCAAATTCCAACCCCAAGGAGGGAAGATGGAACCCAAACTTTATATATTGTCATGTATTCCCCCCTTAAGGGATTTTTTTTAATGAATGAATGAATTGAAGAAGAAAATTGTGAAAGCTTTGAGAGTGGCTGCTTCCTCCCCTCTCCCTCCCTCTTCCTCTCCCTCTTGGGTGCGATGCCCTAGCTCCCCTTCTTGTAGGTTCATGCTGCTCCAACTGCTGGGAGGTGACCTCCCCTACCTCTCCTCAAGTCTGGAGTTTAGAGACCATGGATGTGCTACCAGCTTGGAGGGGAAGACCCTTGCTGTCCAGCGCCCCATCCCTGGCTATCTATCTGCAGATTTGAGCCCGGAAGATCAGATTGGCACGCCCTTCTCCCGTCCTCAAATACCATCCACTTTTTCATAGCTTCTCTCACTCTCCCTTCCCCCCACGTCTCCTAAAAATCCCATGCCCTAACTCATCTTGTGGCAAAACTTGCCTTTGTAAGCCCTTTCTCTGCGCAGGCTATCTCTGTGCAGACCTGCAAGAAACTAGAACCCTGAAGATCAGGTTGGGACACCCTCTTCTCGACCTCTAATCAGTTCGACCTCTTCACTTTTCTTCCTCTACCTGTCCCCCACCTCCCCTCAAAATCCCACACTAAAACTCGCTCTGTGCGAAAACTTCCATTTAGAGCCCTTTTAGTCGCGCAGACTGCTCCTGTGTAGTCCTACCGTGACAGTGCCAAAACCTCTCCAAAGGGATGACCCCCAAACCATCTTTGAATACCCTGAAATTTTTAACATTGCTTATACACATCCAAAACCTTCCCACATAATTTTCCTGCAATTTTTAGAGCCCTTTTTCCCTGCCTACCCCGTCCACCCTTCAACCCCTCAGTTCTGACTGCACTGGACTATAGAACTGAGCCCTGACTATTTTCCCCTCCCACTCCCAGAACCTCCACTACACGCCACACCGCCACTGCTACCCAATCACCCCATGACCCTCACCTATCCACCAGAGAAAACCCCGCCCCATTCGTCACCTGGAAGCCCTGGTTCCAGCCCGATCTTCGACGCACGTACGGTCCTGCTGCCTGAGGACAGACCAGAACGCGTAGGGTCTGCTACAAAACTTGCCACGACGTCCTCGGTACTCAGTTGCAGTCGCCACTTCATCGGCGTCCCTGGGACATCCCCAACAGCGTCCACGCCAATTTTCGTTACCAACGGACGAGCAGAAGGTGGCGTACCGGGCTCATCTTCCTGCTGCTTCCCAGCACTGTGCAGATTGGCCAGCAGTCTGCCCGCCTGATCGAGGTCGCGCTGGAGCTTCCCTCCTGTGTCGATGGCGTCCAGCGTCTTCCCGAGTGGTCGACGTCCCTTGCTGCCCGCCTCCAGGGACCGTTGCTCCATCCTTGGCGCCAGGGACATACCTTCCTTACTGCTAGACTCAGGCCGGTTCGTGGGTCCAGCGTAGTCCGCAACCGTACGTGGACGACGAGCTTCACCGACCCGGTACCCGTCACCCCACTTCGCACAATCCTCGAACTTCACTATGTAGCCTTTTACCTCCCTGCGAGGAGTGGGCATTGTTGGATTGTATCTATTGACCTTTGTACCGGGGATCGTGTGACTTGGCCGGGCTTCTTCCCCATGCCTCGAGCGTGAAGGTACGCGACCGTTTTCCTTGCTTGGTCAGCTTGCTCTTTGAGTATTTTCTCTTGAGGCCACTGCTTGTGTGCGTAGTAGGTCCCTAGCCAGTCCTTATTTTTTTATTCACTACCGTGGTGAGTGAGTGTGACCGTCTCGTGACTCGTCCAAGTCACGAGTGTGGAGTCGACCACCCTACACTCGTCGGTTTCTCAACCGCACAGATCAGCACGCTTCCCTCTCCTGGGACACCTGTGAGCTATAGTTTCTTATTTATTGGCGCAATTTTCCTTCTTGAGAACCTTAGGTGTCAAGTCTACGCCCTTCGAACTGTTGCGTTGTTGCTGGTCGTAGTGTCCCCTTAGTCTCATACTGACATAGAGTCTTGGCTTGCAAAGCATCCTGCATCAATTTTGGTATTAGAGCTTTGGGAACCAATTTGTTCTATCAAATTGGGATCCTAGGTAATTTGAGTCCTTAGGTTGTCTAGGGTGCAATTGAGGCATTAGGTTTGTCTAAGTTACATTTGAGTCATTAGGTTTGTTTTTGGTGCACTTGAGTCTGTATTCTATGCTTTGCATTACCATTTTAGGTTCTTGTCTTGTTAGAGTTTTAGCCCCTCCTTTGTGCTTTAGAATCTTGCATGCCCACTCGGCGTGGTACCGATTACCAATGCTCGGTCCCGATGGCTGACCCTAGAAATCTTGCCCCTAGTGACTTTTCCCTTCAGGAGATGATGCAGGCTCTCATGAATCGGATCAATCAGACCGATAAGAGCTTTAGAGATCATGCTGCATTCATGGAGGGCCAGATGAAGGCCATGGAGGACCGGATGGAGGCTTCCGACCAGACCATTCAAGGTCTGGTTGGACGGCCGAACCAGGGTTGAGCTCCGCGTAAGGATGTCCCCGGGCAGGCCCAAGCCCCACTTGACCCTGCTACTTGGCCCGCACACCCTAGGGCCGACGACCGGAGACCACGTGTTCAGGAGTTTGAGGATTTGGGGTCCGATAATGAGTTTGAGGGGTATGACCATGCCCGGTGTCACTCCCCGATGCGGAATATCGGGACTGGTAGTAGAAACGAGTAATTATAATAATAATATGTTTATTTCTAGACATGATATGTTAAAGCTAAAAGATCTCACATCACCATAAATAGAAACTGCTCCATTCATTAAATAGCACATAACCAAACCATGTTCCAAACTACAAAGATCTCACTTAACATAATCTTTGACAACATCCACTCAACATTATTACATTGGCTAACTTCAAATTACAACTCTTCCAAAATACTCTTAAATACAAATAGACTCCACAACTAGAACTAGTTTCACAGGCTTCTATCAGGTTCACTCCACGGTCGTCACTCTTGCCCGTTCCCATCAGATTGCGAGTCCTCACCTGAACTACCTAAAAAAGGGGGAAAACTAGGTGAGCGAACGCTAAGTAGGTAATAACAGGCAAGTTTAAGTAATTAACTAATTGAATTGCATGTTTAAGCACGTAAATAAAGAACGAAAGGAAATAACTATGCAACAAAATAATGAAAAGAAAGCAAGAACATGATATAACCGAGAATTTGGCCAACGAGCAAGATCTAACCAAGTCAAGAGAATTCAAGTAAGAGATTATTGTCTTAGACATCACACTAGTCATGCACTCGGTGCAATGCCTCACCATGTCATTCAAACTCCCCATGGCACAAGTACTTTTCGGGCGCTCCTCCCAGGACCAGACCGGGCCCTTATGATGCGTTGGCATTGATTTGTTGGATCCAAGATCCCAAGTTATGTCTAGACATTAATCAAGTTAAATGGCCAATACTCCAAGATATGGAACTTACCAAAGTTTCAAGGGTAAGTTGAAGTAGACATCATGTCTGGAAAGTTCAAGTTATCAAGAACCAATCAGGTCCTTGGATTCAACACGAAAAATCACGGAAATCACTTCTGGATGATAAGCGGTCATAACAGGGCCGCTCAAGCAATGCACGGTCTAAACTGGACCGTTCAGGATAGAAATGGCTTAGGACTAGCCATACCGAAGTCAAGGATACACGGTCCATGTAGGGCCGCTCGAGTAATTGAACGGTTGAAAAATGGGCCGCTCAAGACTAGTAGAGCTGGAAGCCCAAGAACAAGATAAATGGTCCATATAGGGCCGTCCAATAGACAGACGGTCTAATAAGATCCGCGCTATAACATGGGCGGTTCCAGTAGGTCCGTTCCACTTAAACAACTAGAAGTCTACCCAAACGGGCTCCGGGCTGCCATAAGTGGGGCAGAACTGAACCAGGCTCCAGTCCACTCTCCACTGGTCAACCTAGGGCTTATTGGGTCAATCCAAACACAAATTGGTCGAAGATAGATCAAGGTTAAACGACCAATGTAATTGACACTTGGCCAGGGATGTACGGTTCGTTATGGGCCGCCCAATAAGATGAACAGTCCCTTTCGGGCCGCGCAATTCTCAGAGGGTCCAAGTCGAGCCGTGACTTACAATACGATAGTTCAATCGATTCTATCACGTACACAGGTTCAGGTCTTGATGGTACAACCTGCCCGGTGTCCTAGTGGGAATCCCAGGCTCGCGGGGGCTTACGGAGGTCCCGTAATGAAGGTCCTAGTTCGACGGAAGGAATATCCGGCGGAGAGTCCCAAACATTACAAGGAAATAGGGGTAACAAACATCGGAAACCAATGAGACGGTCAGTCAATCCTACCAGAGTAGAACGACTGTCATACAACCCTAATAACATTTTCAATTTAATAATGAATCATGATTAATATTAACATTGAAAAAGATGATCCAAGGTCAAGATGAATAAATTAGCAAGATTTATAATCATTACTGTTATAATTTTCCAGAGTTTTTATGCATGTTGCTAACTTACATTTAACCATTAATCTACCATCATAAATCATGTGAAAAAGATAACTTAATAAATTCTGTAAAGATGGACGGTCCAGTATGGACCTTTCATCCTCCTCAGCGGTCGCACGACAGGCCGTTTATCCCCCTCAGGTCAGAATACCTTCTGGAGATGAGCGGTCTATAATGAGCCGCTGGAGAAGACGAACGGTCAATAACTGGCCGCCTGACAGAAGGGCGGTCTAGATGCAGCCGCTCTTCCCAGAAACATAACACAAACCAGAGAACATAAACGATCAGTAACATGCCGCCTAACTAGGTTGGGCGGTCTATCGCGAGACCGTACAAGTCAAAAACGCTCAAGTCCCCTTTTCGCCCTGCCCGCCTTTGGCGAGTTGGCTAGGGTTACAAAGAATTGCTAAATACGCATAGCACAGAGCATAATAATTAGGGCTTTTGGATTCAAAGGAAAGAGCATGAAAAGTTTTACCATAAAGCATGCTCAATTTAATCTTTAGTTCCTGCAATCCCTACTTAAACGAGATGGAACAAGTATAACCCTAGATATGACAGGCTTCCACTAAACCCTAAAATTCTCGCATGATACTAAGTAACTTTTAGGGATTTTGCATTCAAAAGAAAGGGCACTCGATGCTGGTTCTAATCATATATAATACTTAAGGTTTGGCTTGCTATAACCTACCTTAAACAGAGGAAGAAGGAAGAAGAGGGACGAGGACACGCTATGAACACCTCGTCGGTGATCGTCGGAATCCGCCCTCGTCCACGATCCTCGTCGGCCGCCACAGCACCCAAACGAAAATAGGGTTCTTGAGGGTCATTTTTATAGGTCACACAAGGTCTAGAGTCTTCTATTCGAGGAGATAGAGTCCAATCAAGTTGGACGTGCGCGAACAGCGCGGATAGGGTTAGCCACCACCTTCTCAACCAAAATTTGCTTTCTAGGGTTGGGGTTTCGGGGAGAACTAAGAGGGGAAACGATCTTCTCATCCTAGCCTTCCATTTGGATCCAGTCTCAGCCTAAATGATCGGGTATTGGGCTCAAATTTCGCGTTTTAAGGTCTAATTAGATTAAGTGTGGATTTGGGCCTTAATTAGTTGATTTGGACTAATTACGGATTTTATTTGGGTCGATCATAGAAGATACTATTATTAAACATTTTATCCTCCACAATATTCTAAATTTTCCAGATTTTTACGAAATAGTCAAAATTTAACTTATTCTATTTATTAAGGATTTTCTAATTAATTTCTTATAAATTTTCTAGAAATTTTTATTTGTTAATAAATCGGGATATTACACCCTCCCCCACTTCAAATAATTTGGTCCTCCAAATTCACTGCACTTCAACACGATGGGGAGTGGAACAACTCACCTAGAACAAGTCGGGATACTACTTTCGCATGGTATCTTCTGACTCCCAAGTAGCTTCTTCAATTCCACGCCGACTCCATTGCACCTTGACCATAGGTATAGACCGGTTCCTGAGCTGTTGCTGCTTACGATCCAGAATCTTAACAGGTCTCTCTTCATAAGTCAAATCTTCCTTTAACTCAAGGTCCGCATGCTGAATGACATGAGTAGGGTCATATACGTACTTTCTCAACATCGACACATGGAAGACATTGTGTACTCCAGATAACTGAGGTGGTAGTGTCAGACGGTACGCAACCTCCCCCACTCATTCCAAAATCTTGAATGGACCGACATACCTGGGACTTAGCTTGCCTTGAATGCCAAATCTTCGGATTCCTCTTGTAGGAGAAACTTTCAAAAACACATGTTCACCAACTGGAAATTCCAAGTCCCTCCTTCTGTGGTCTGCATAACTCTTCTGTCTCGATTGTGCTACTTGCAATCGGTCTCTAATAATACAAAAATTCTTTGATGATTCAGAAATAAGATCTGGCCCCAGCCATTGCTTCTCACCAACCTCGTTCCAACATAATGGAGATCGACAGGTTCTTCCATACAGAGCTTCAAACGGAGCCATCTGAATGCTGGACTGATAACTATTGTTATAAGAAAATTCAATCAAAGCCAAGTGATCACTCCAACTGCCTCTGAAATCAATCATGCAGGCTCTCAACATATCTTCCACTATCTGGTTGGTTCTTTCCGTCTGTCCGTCTGATTGTGGATGAAAAACAGTACTAAAATTCAGACGGGTTCCCAAAGATTCTTGCAATCCCTTCCAAAAATGTGAAGTGAATCTGGGGTCTATATCAGACACAATACTGACCGAAATACCATGGAGTCGCACCACTTCCTTCATATATAAAGCTGCTAGAACATCAACAGTCCACTTAGATTTAATGGATAAGAAATGAGTGGACTTTGTCAATCTATTGATGATCACCCAAATTGCATCAAATCCACTACGAGTCCTAGGGAGACCCATAATGAAATCCATGCCAATACTCTCCCACTTCCATTGAGGTATGTCTAGTAGTTTCAACTTCCCTGCAGGTCTGAAATGCTCGGCCTTAACTTACTGACACACCAAGCATCTACTCACAAATTCTGCAATTTCCCTTTTCATATTTGGCCACCAGAAAGATCTCTTCAAGTCCTTAAACATCTTCGTACCTCCAGGATGAATGGTATATCGGGATCTATGAGCTTCCTCGGGGATCTTGTTTTTAGCTTCGGCCACATCAGGTACACAAGTCCTTCCCTGAAATAACAGTCTACCATCGTCAGCTATCATGAATTCCGGTCTGCTACTTAAGCTCTCCTTGATTTCTACCAACTCTGGGTCATTGTCTTGCAAGGACTTGATTTCTGTCAATAATTCTGGTTTAAGCTGAATCTAAGCAATCATGACTCGATCCTTGTCAACATTAATATCCAACCCGGCTAATTGCTCCAATAGCTTCCATTCTTGCATCATGAGACTTGACAATTTAGCCATTGGCTTGCGGCTTAGGGCATCCGCCACCACATTACCCTTCCCGGGATGATATTCTATGGAGAAGTTGAAATCCTTTAGATACTCCAACCATCTCCTCTGCCTCATATTGAGCTCTTTCTAAGAAAATAAATACTTCAAACTCTTGTGATCTGAAAATACTGTGAATGTCTCTCCATATAAGTAATGCCTCCATATCTTCAAGGCAAAAACTACGGCTGCTAGCTCCAAGTCATGGACAAGATAATTCTCCTCATGCTTTCTCAACTGCCTGGAAGAATAGGCTATCACTTTCCCGTGCTGCATCAGTACGCAACCTAACCCAATTCCCGAAGCATCGGTGTACACCACGAAGCCTCCTTCTCCTGATGGTAAAGCTAAAACAAGGGCAGTAGTTAAACATTCCTTCAAAGTCTGGAAGCTTTTCTCACAATCTTCCGTTCAATCAAACTTATTCTCCTTGCGGGTTAATCTTGTTAAGGGTACCGCAATCTTAGAGAAATCTTTAATAAACCTCTGATAATATCCTGCCAAGCCTAGGAAGCTTCTAACTTCTGTTACACTAGTAGGCCTGTCCCAATCTTTAACTGCCTCTACCTTCGACGGATCAACAGAAATACCTTCTTTCGTAATGATATGCCCTAGAAAGGACACCTCTTGTAGCCAAAATTCACACTTGCTAAACTTGGCGTATAACTGATGGTCTCTCAATAATTGTAACGCCATCCTCAAATGTTCAGCATGTTCTTCCTTACTCTTGGAATAAATCAGAATGTCATCAATAAACACTACGACCCATTAATCCAGATAAAGCCGGAATACATCGTTCATCAACTGCATAAAAGCTGCAGGTGCATTCGTTAGTCCAAAAGGCATTACAATAAATTCAAAGTGCCCATACCTGCTACGAAAAGCTGTCTTATAAATATCCTCCTCCTTAATCCGCAACTGATGATAGCCTGATCGAAGATCAATCTTAGAGAAATACTGAGCTCCTGCTCTCTGATCAAATAACTCATCAATCCTCGGCAATGGATATTTATTCTTTATAGTCAACTGGTTCAGTTGTCGATAATCAATACACAACCTCATCGAGCCATCCTTCTTCCTTACAAATAACACTGGAGCCCCCCACGGGGATGTACTTGGACGAATAAACCCCTTCTCAAGTAATTCCATTAACTGTTGCTTTAATTCCCTCGGCTCCATAGGAGACATACGATAAGGAGCCTTAGAAACAGGGGTCGCGCCAGTAATTAGATCAATAGAAAACACAAGTTCCCTCTCTGGTGGAAGACCTGGCAATTCCTCTGGAAAAACATCCAGAAAATTTCAGACAACAGGAATGTTCTTAATCTCGATCTTCTTCTCAGGGGTCACATAAACAAAGGCTAAAAATGCCTGACATCCTATCCTCATCAACTTATCGGCTCGGATGGTCGAGATAAGTGGCACAGATCTATGGTGCCTAACCCCTATAAAAGAAAGTCTAGGGTGTCTAGAAAAAGACACAGAGTTGGAACTACAATGAACATTGGCCTCATGCTTAGCCAACAAATCCGCTCCTAGAATTACATCATAATCTTTCATATCCATGCATACTAAATCAGCCGACAAATTCTGTTCATTAACCATAATCTTGCTAGAAGGATAAAAATATTTAATCACTGATCTAGAACCAATAAGAGTTGATATCTTTAAGGGGGAATTCATCAAAATCAGCTTCACAGCTAATGTCTTAGCAAAACTCCAGGAAACAAATGAATGAGTAGCACCGGTATTGAAAAGAATAAAAGTTGGCTTTCCATGAACAATGAGAGTACCTTTCACAAGTCCACCCTCCTTGGTGGTGTCTGCATCCTCCTCTTGTAGGGCCTGGAGCTTGCCCTGCTGCTTCTTGCCGCCTTGAGGTTTAGTCGGGGTAGCTTGCTCGGATAAGAGAGGACATTCTGGAATGCGGTGATCCCTACTCCCGTAACGCAAACAGGCGCCCAACTTGCGCCAGCGCTCTTCCATCTTGTGACCGGGGCGGTCACAATACTTGCATACGCCCTTAAATGGAACAATCGGGCTAGGCTTCTTGTCTTCATTCTTTGGCATTTTCCCCTTCCATGAACCAGACCCGCCATTGGGTCTCTTCTTGTTATTCCCGGGTTTAGCACTCCCGGAACCAGTAGGTTGCTCCTTTTTAACATTCTTCCCACGGATTTTCTCCATCATTTCCAAGGTATCTTCTAAAAGTTGGGCTTTTCTTACCATCTCTGCATAGGTTTGAATCTCCATTGGCGCCAACTGGTTAATATAATGCAACTTCAGCCCATTTAGAAAATGTTTCGCCTTCATCTTCTCTGTAGAAATCAAATGTGTAGCATAACGAGAGAGTCTAGAAAATTGAGCTTCATATTCCGCCACAGATAAACTCCGCTGCTTCAGAGTAGCAAACTCAGCGGCTTTCTTCTCTTGGATTCTGTCGGAAAAGTACTTGCTATTGAAGAATTCTTCAAATTCCTTCCACGAAATTTGTCTGTCACCGAGGGTCGCCTTTACTGACTCCCACCAAGTCCTAGCATCCTGCTCCAACTGGAAGGTTGTTAAAAGCACACGCTCCTAGTCGCTGCATTGCATAACTTCAAAAATTCTCTCCATCTACTTAAGCCAGTGTTCGGCTTCATCAGGATCAGTTGAACCTCCAAAACGTGGGGGATTCATCCCACGAAAATTCCGGTGTAGATCGCCAGCACCATGATTTGCCGCTCCACCTTGGGCCACTTGTTGTAAAGCCCACGTAAGTCCTTGGACCGTCCGCTGCATGTCCCGCCACTGCGCACGCTCAGCTGCCATCGGAACGTCCTGCACAAAAATAATTTATCTTAAGTTCATTTATGAGAAAGAGTTTAGAGTTGATTATTAACTCAACCCAAGTCTCTACCCAAATTCTCACTAGGCTTGGTCCTTTGACTCATAACAAGGGTATAGGTTCTATGACAACACTTAGAATCCTAGAACCTAAATAACCTAGGAATATTAGAAACCTAGGCTCTGATACCACCTAACTGTCACGCCCCGATGCGGAATATCGGGACTGGCAGTAGAAACGAGTAATTATAATAATAATATGTTTATTTCTAGACATGATATGTTAAAGCTAAAAGATCGCACATCACCATAAATAGAAATTACTCCATTCATTAAATAGCATAAAACCAAACCATGTTCCAAACTACAAAGATCTCACTTAACATAATCTTTGACAACATCCACTCAACACTATTACATTGGCTAACTTCAAATTACAACTCTTCCAAAATACTCTTAAATACAAATAGACTCCACAACTAGAACTAGTTTCACAGGTTCCTATCAGGTTCACTCCACGGTCGTCACTCTTGCCCGTTCCCATCAGATTGCGAGTCCTCACCTGAGCTACCTAAAAAAGGGGGAAAAACTAGGTGAGCGAACGCTCAGTAGGTAATAACATGCAAGTTTAAGTAATTAACCAATTGAATTGCATGTTTGAGCGCGTAAATAAAGAACGAAAGGAAATAACTATGCAACAAAATAATGAAAAGAAAGTAAGAACATGATATAACCGAGAATTTGGCCAACGAGCAAGATCTAACCAAGTCAAGAGAATTCAAGTAAGAGATTATTGTCTTAGACATCACACTAGTCATGCACTCGGTGCAATGCCTCACCATGTCATTCAAACTCCCCGGGGCACAAGTACTTTTCGGGCGCTCCTCCCAGGACCAGACCGGGCCCTTATGATGCGTTGGCATTGATTTGTTGGATCCAAGATCCCAAGTTATGTCTAGACATTAATCAAGTTAAATGGCCAATACTCCAAGATATGGAACTTACCAAAGTTTCAAGGGTAAGTTGAAGTAGACATCATGTCTGGAAAGTTCAAGTTATCAAGAACCAATCAGGTCCTTGGATTCAACACGAAAAATCATGAAAATCACTTCTGGATGATAAGCGGTCATAACAGGGCCGCTCAAGCAATGCACAGTCTAAACTGGACCGTTTAGGATAGAGATGGCTTAGGACTAGCCATACCGAAGTCAAGGATACACGGTCCATGTAGGGCCGCTCGAGTAATTGAACGGTTGAAAATGGGCCGCTCAAGACTAGTAGAGCTGGAAGCCCAAGAACAAGATAAATGGTCCATATACGGCCATCCAACAGACAAACGGTCCAATAAGATCCGCGCTATAACATGGGCGGTTCCAGTAGGTCCGTTCCACTTAAACAACTAGAAGTCTACCCAAACGGGCTCTGGGCTGCCATAAGTGGGGCAGAACTGAACCAGGCTCCAGTCCACTCTCCACTGGTCAACCTAGGGCTTATTGGGTCGATCCAAACACAAATTGGTCGAAGATAGATCAAGGTTAAACGACCAATGTAAGTGACACTTGGCCAGGGATGTACGGTTCGTTATGGGCCACCCAATAAGATGAACAGTCCCTTTCGGGCTGCGCAATTCTCAGAGGGTCCAAGTCGAGCTGTGACTTACAATACGATAGTTCAATCGATTCGATCACGTACATAGGTTCAGGTCTTCATGGTACAACCTGCCCGGCGTCCTAGTGGGAATCCCAGGCTCGCGGGGGCTTACGGAGGTCCCGTAATGAAGGTCCTAGTCCGACGGAAGGAATATCCGGCGGAGAGTCCCAAACATTACAAGGAAATAGGGTTAACAAAACATCGGAAACCAGTGAGACGGTCAGTCAATCCTACCGGAGTAGAATGACTGTCATACAACCCTAATAACATTTTCAATTTAATAATGAATCATGATTAATATTAACATTGAAAAAGAGGGTCCAAGGTCAAGATGAATAAATCAGCAAGATTTATAATCATTACTGTTATAATTTTCCAGAGTTTTTATGCATGTTGCTAACTTACATTTAACCATTAATCTACCATCATAAATCATGCGAAAAAGATAACTTAATAAATTCTGTAAAGATGGACGGTCCAGTATGGACCTTTCATCCTCCTCAGTGGTTGCACAACAGGCCGTTTATCCCCCTCAGGTCAGAAGACCTTCTGGAGATGAGCGGTCTGTAATGAGCCGCTGGAGAAGATGAACGGTCAATAACTGGCCGCCTGATAGAAGGGTGGTCTAGGTGAAGCCGCTCTTCCCAGAAACATAACACGAACCGTAGAACATAAACGGTCAGTAACATGCCGCCTAACTAGGTTGGGCAGTCTATCGTTGGGCGGTCTATCGCGAGACCGTAGAAGTCAAAAATGCTCAAGTCCCCTTTTCGCCCTGCCCGCCTTCGGCGAGTTGGCTAGGGTTACAAAGAATTGCTAAATACACATAGCACAGAGCATAATAATTAGGGCTTTTGGATTCAAAAGAAAGAGCACGAAAAGTTTTACCATAAAGCATGCTCAATTTAATCTTTAGTGCCTGCACTCCCTACTTAAACGAGATGGAACAAGTATAACCCTAGATATGACAGGCTTCTACTAAACCCTAAAATTCTCGCATGCTACTAAGTAACTTTTAGGGATTTTGCATTCAATAGAAAGGGCACTCGATGCTGGTTCTAATCATATATAATACTTAAGGTTTGGCTTGCTATAACCTACCTTAAACGGAGGAAGAAGGAAGAAGAGGGACGACGACACGCTAAGAACACCTCGCCGGTGATTGCCGGAATCCGCCCTCGTCCACGATCCTCGTCGGCCGCCACAGCACCCAAACGAAAATAGGGTTCCTGAGGCTCATTTTTATAGGTCACACAAGGTCTAGAGTCTTCTATTCGAGGAGATAGAGTCCAATCAAGTTGGACGTGCGCGAACAGCGCGGATAGGGTTAGCCGCCGCCTTCTCAACCAAAATTTGCTTTCTAGGGTTAGGGTTTCGGGGAGAACTAAGAGGGGAAACGATCTTCTCATCCTAGCCTTCCATTTGGATCCGGTCTCAGCCTAAATGATCGCGTATTGGGCTCAAATTTCATGTTTTAAGGTCCAATTAGATTAAGTGTGGATTTGGGCCTTAATCAGTTGATTTGGCCTAAGTACGGATTTTATTTCGGTCGGTCACAGAAGATACTATTATTAAACATTTTATCCTCTACAAGATTCTAAAATTTCCAGATTTTTACGAAATAGTCTAAATTTAACTTATTCTATTTATTAAGGATTTTCTAATTAATTTCTTATAAATTTTCTAAAAAATTTTATTTGTTAATAAATCGGGATATTACACCCGACGTGGCAACCGGCCCAATAGGGACGACGAGGATGATCATCTCCTTAGGTCCGTGCGCGCGGATCCTCCCACCTTTGATGGGTCCTTGGACCCTAAGGTTTATGTTGATTGGGAGGTGGGTATGGACCGCTACTTTGAGTGGTACGAGATGACGGACCACCGGAGAGTCTGATTTGCCAAGATGAAGTTGCTTGGATAGGCATAGACTTATTGGAGGAACGTGGAGAGCCTATTGATGCAGGGACATCAACCCCAGGTTGAGACATGGGATGACATGAAGGTAAAGCTCAAGCAAAAATACCTTCTTGCCACATACCGTCAGAGGCTTATTGATAGGTGGCAGAGTCTCAGCCAAGGGGATCGGACTATGACAGAGTACATTGCCGATTTTGATGAGTATTACTTGCGATGTGGGGTCACGGAGGAGAGTGCTATGACCATCTCTTGCTTCTGTCGGGGTCTGCGGCCATACTACCAGTATGAGTTATTTCACCGCCATGCCACGACCCTGGAGGAGGCTTATCAGGTCGCACTCGAGTTAGAGCAGTTTGAGTCCGAGTTTGCTCTGATCCAGTGCCCGGGAACTACATATCCTCCTGGGTCGGACCCTCGTGCTATGATTGGACCTTACCCTCGGGGACCCATGGCCCATCCACAGGAACCTGCTCGTCAGGACTTCACTATCCCTAGGCCTCATCCTCCCCCTCGGAGGGACTACCCCCCCCCCCCCGACCCCAGGCACCAGCCCCGGCCCCTCGGCCCCAACAGCCCACCATTCCTACCCAACCCCAGCTTCCACCACCCCCGACCCGTCGTGATGACAAGGGAAAGGGGCCGATAACTGGTGGAGCACCTCAGGGCACTGGGTCCCTTCATGAGTGTTATAGGTGCGGAGGAGTTGGTCATTATGCTGTTAGTTGTCCTACCCGATCTTCTTTGGTCATCGGGGATTCTTCGACTGGTAAGCTCGCACATGGGATCATATCTGTCAGTTATGAGGCTTACCAGGAGCTCGCGGAGGAGTTCTTTGATGAGTTGATTGAGGGCGAGCAGCTAGATGTCCAGGGCACACAGTGCCAGGATGATGCTCAGCTGGGTGTTGTCAGGTGTATCTTGGCCCAGCCATTGGTGAGTGATGACTGGTGTTGCACCACCATTTTTCATTCCTTTTGCAGGCTGGGTGGGAAAGCCTGCAAGGTGATCATAGATAGCGAGAGTTGTATTAACGCTATCTCCACGGGTACTGTGACACCCTTAGGGTTGACCCCCGTGGACCACCACTCCCCTTATCGCGTGTCATGGGTAGATTGCACCTCTATTCTAGTCAGGCTACGATGTCTTATGCCATTGCAGTTCCATGCCTACCAGGAAGGGATCTGGTGTGATGTGTTGCCTATGGAGGTAGGCAGTATTATCCTGGGAAGGCCCTAGTTATTTGATCGGGATGCTACCATCCATGGCCGGTCAAACACATGCACATTCGACCATAATGGCCAACAGATTACCCTTCACCCGTCCCAACTGAGGAGTCCATCCATCCGGGGTCCCACTGGGCCTAGTACCCCGACTCCTGTTGTCCCAGGGCCCAGTACCCCATCGCCGGCTCAAGATATGACCTTACCTCCGGATGTCCTGGCCCCGAGTGTTCCTCCGACTAGGAGGTTGATGCTAGTCAGCTCCCGGGAGTTGGAGCATGACTTTGTTAGAGGGGACCCTATTTTTGCCATCATAGTCCATGAGGTAGTTAGAGAGTCGGAGAGTGATCTCCCATCTGATGCTGCTGATGTCCTTCGGGAGTTTGCTGATGTATTTCCTGATGATTTACCCAAGGGTCTTCCACCCATGCAGGACATTCAACATGCTATTGACCTAATTCCGGGGTCCTCATTGCCCAACTTGCCACATTATAGGATCAGCGGGCATGAGAGCATGAGTCCATGTGCCGTCCCTGCATTGCTTGCTCCTAAGAAGGACGGTACTTGGAAAATGTGTGTCGACAACCGTGCAATCAATAAGATTACGGTGAAGTATAGGTTTCCCATTCCCCTCTTAGATGACATGCTTGATATGATGGCGGGAGCGACTGTGTTTTCTAAGATCGATATGAAGAGTGGCTATCACCAGGTGCGGATCAGGCCCAGAGATGAGTGAAAAATGGCCTTTAAGACCAAAGACGGTCTTTATGAGTGGCTGGTCATGCCCTTTGGGTTAACCAATGCTCCCAACACCTTTATGCGACTGATGACCCAGGTCCTTCGACCTTTGATTGGGGTCTTTGTGGTAGTTTATTTCGATGACATTCTCATCTATTATCGCACCCGGGAGGCCCACTTAGACCATCTACGGCAGGTCTATCTTATCTTGCAGAGAGAGTCTTTATGCCAACCCTACGCAATGTGCTTTCATGACTAGTTAGGTCACTTTCTTAGGGTCATTGTGTCTAGCGAGGGAGTCTCTGCCGACCCGGAGAAGGTCAGGGCTATAGTGGAGTGGCCCGAGCCTCATACTATTCATGATGTCCATAGCTTTCACGGACTGGCGACCTTCTATCGCCATTTTATTCGAGGCTTTAGTTCCATCACGGCCCCTATCACTGATTGCATCCGAAAGGGGACGTTTGAATGGACGAAGGCCGCCTCGACTGCATTTGTGCTCCTCAAGGAGCGCATGACTCAAGCACCTATTCTTAGACTTCCTGATTTCACGAAGGTGTTTGAGGTCTCTTGCGATGCTTTCGGGGTTGGTATTGGTGGTGTTCTGAGCCAGGAAACCCACCCCATTGCTTATTTCAGTGAGAAATTGAGTGATGCTAAACTGCGTTACTCCACGTATGACAAGGAGTTTTACGCAGTTGTGCAGGCCCTTCGGCATTGGAGACATTACTTGTTGCACCAGGAGTTTGTTTTATTTTCTGATCATGAGGCGCTCAAGTATCTCCATGCCCAGAAGAAGCTCAATTCTCATCACAGTTGTTGGGTGGAGTTTCTCCAGGATTATACCTTTGTGCTGAAGCACAAGGTCGGTGCGGAGAATCGGGTGGCCGACGCTATGAGTCGTCGCACTTATCTTTTGTCCACCATGAGTGTAGAGGTGGTTGGGATGGATAGGATGAAGGAGGTCTATATGGATTGTCCAGACTTTGGTCCGATTTATACCACCCTCCAGGCAGGACCGTCCCAAGAGCATCCTGATTACGCCTTGCAGGACGGTTACCTTTTTCGGGGGAGTCGCTTGTGTATTCCGTGGACTTCAGTTCGTGACTTCCTCACTTGGGAGATGCATGCGGGAGGTCTAGCCAGACACTTCGGTCGAAACAAGACCATAGAGGCCGTTGAGCATCAATTTTATTGGCCTAGCTTGAAACGCGATGTTGCTCGCATTGTGGCCCAGTGTAGCACTTGCACTGTGGCCAAGATGACGAAGCAAGTTTCTGGCCCCTATACTCCTCTTCCTGTGCCCGATAGGCCGTGGCAGGATATTAGTATGGATTTTGTTTTGGGGTTGCCACGGACCACCCGCAAACATGATTCCATCTTTGTGGTGGTTGATACATTTTCCAAGATGGCCCTCTTCATTCCTTGCTTTAAGACTTCAGATGCCTCTAGGGTTGCTCGTTTATTCTTCTCTAGTGTAGTGAGCCGATTCGGACTTCCTAAGTCCATTGTGTCAGATCGAGATGTGCGGTTCACTAGCTACTTTTGGAAGACCCTTTGGCATTTGTTGGGCACTCAACTCAAGTTCTCCACAGCCTACCATCCCCAGATTGACGGGCAGACCGAGGTGGTTAGTAGAAGTTTGGGAAATCTCTTGAGATGTTTGGTTAGGGAACGCGAGAGGGACTGGGATATGGTTTGGCCACTTGCCGAGTTTGCATATAATGTCTTAGTCAATAGGTCCACAGGCATGAGTCCTTTTGAGGTTGTCACAGGATATAGACCTAGGAAGCTAGTGGATCTAGTTCCCTTGCCCATGCATGCTAGAGTGTCGCAGTCTATAGAGTCGTTTGCCGAGCATGTTAGGGGTTTGCATGATGATATTCATCACCATATAGAGACCAGCAACGCGCGATATAAAGAGTTGGCTGACGCTCATAGACACCCCCGCGAGTTTCAGGAGGGAGATTATGTCATGATCCAGGTCAGACCGGAATGGTTTCCCTCTGGAGCCGTGAAGAAACTACTGGCTCGTGGTGCTGGCTCCTTTAGAGTTTTGAGGCGAGTTGGATCCAATGCATATGTTGTAGACTTACCGGACGACTATGGTATCAGTTCCACATTCAATGTCTCAGACTTAGTCGCATATAGGGACCCTGCAGTGATCCCTAGTGAGTTGTTCGGGCCTTCTCCACCCGTTGTGAACGAGCCCTCCCCTGAGAGTCCGCTTCCAGCCCTGTCACCTCAGTAGCGAGAGCGGATAGAGTCTATACTTGATGAGCAGGTGACTACACACAGGAGTGGCGCGTATCACCGCTACTTGGTGCGCTGGAGGGGACGGCCTGCGTCCGATGATGCATGGATCACCCGGGCAGAGCTGGAGAGGTTAGATCCAGACTTGCTAGAGCGGTACCAGAGCGACAGATGTTGTGTCCCTATGTTTTGATGATAGCAATCACCATGAGTCAATGTGCGTTTGCTGTTTATGTGCACATCTGCATGTTGTCCTGACTGATAGCCACCATGCACTTGATCATGTCATTGTTCATTACTTAAAACGAAAAGTCAACACTTTGTGAACATAAGGGCAATGCATCAGGTAGACGCAAGTCGGTGCACATTATGTGTCCACCTTATCTTGCGTCTCATTAGGCCCAGGTCGGTGTATGTATCCGTCTTACTTTGCGTCTCTCATGGCTTAGACTCGGTGGATAGTTAGCGTCTCATATTGCGTCTTAGGCTCAGTTGTGTCTCATTTTGCATCGCACACACATACCAGGTTGCATGCATTCAAAGTTAGTGCATATGCAACACAAGCCGGTGCACATTCTGTGCCATGTGCATATAGGTCTGTGCACCGTTGTATAAACTCCGTGCATAGTCAAGCATAATGTCAATCTAAGTCGGTGCTAATTTTGTCTTAAGTATTTTCACGGTCGGTGCAATGTTTGCTGTGGGCTGGCATAAAGTCTGTGCATATTTGTCTTGATGATAGTTAGAGTCCGTGCATATTTGGTGATGTGACACACTCTTAGACTTAAGCAAGCAAGCACAATTCGCACATCGAACGGGCCGATATCGGCGGCCACTCACCTGGCGCTCACCCAAGACCCGGGGTAACTCAGCAATGCAGAGTCGAGATTGTGGGGTTGGGCCCTTGCTGGTAGAGGGCCAGCAAGACCAAGGTTCTTCCCAAGGTTGTGGAGGTCCAATTCAAGGGGGCCGACCGGGTGCCGAGGGCACGGGTCACACTCTCTCCCACGGTGGTCTCTCGAAGCAAAGGAGCTTGAGGACCGGGCGCTCACTCTCACAGACTAGCGGAGCTAAGAACTAATATTGAAGAACAAGACACCTAATGTGAGCAAGGGATGGAGCACTTACTAGACCGGTTTGAAGAAACCGGTCCCGTTCGGAGACGTGGACGAGCGGGGAAGCGTGGGTTCCCTACACGCCGCGGCGGTGAAGCTTCGACCTGCTCAAAGCTTTACAAAACTACTCTACATGCAAGGGGGTTGAACTTGGGGAAGGGAAGCCAAAATTACAATCAAAATACTACCTCCCACAGGGAGGGGCGGTAAGCCGGCCAGGCGGGGAGGGGACTGCCGAAATAGAACCCAATTGGGTGGAAGACGCCGGTTCTGTCCACCCTCAGGAACAGTGGACAGACAGCTGAAGGTGACGCTGCTGCGGCCACTCCTGAATTTTGCTGATGACGAGACCAATGGGAAATCCTTGGGGACTGGATCAGGATGGCCTCTGAATTTTTTGGAATTTTATGATCCGCGGTGCGGGTCGGGGAAGGGCCGTGAACAGGGTCACAGCCTTCTGGCTCTGACTGCTCCGGCGCCGATGCAACAGGAAGATGAAGTCACCACGGCCGATCCCGAGCTCCGATTCTGACGAGGTTGGAGGCGATGGATTCGTGGCTGAGTCCTCTTCAAATGGAGACCAATGGGGATGCCAGCGGATGTCAGAGTAGACAGTGAGCTCCCAAATAGTGGACGGGTCTCTGCTCAGTCCCAGAGTGGACAGAACAGCGCACCCGGGGGAGAAAAATGAGAACTCTCAGCTCCGGATGCCAAATGGGATGCCGCTTCTTGGCACTAGAAGAAGACTCGATGTAGAAGCTCTCAGCCAAGTTTCATGGGCAGAACTGCAAGGGAGTGGCTGGAGGAACTTCTGAAAGTGACTTCAGGTTGCTGGCCGGACCTCCTCTGCGTAGTAGGCGAAGATCGGCTCTCCCGGACAGCTCCGAGCTCAGACAGAGGCGAGACCATCGCCGTTGCGAAGACGACTGGAAGACGCTTCTACAAATGCCTCTTGTACTTCTAGGGGCACCGGGATGAAGACATGGCCGGCTATGCAAGATGCTGCTTCTCTGCAGGACTCTCAGATGTGGACAGGTTCGCCGGTGCAGCATCGGATGAACATGAGATGGTGATGGTAGGCTGTAGGGGCGACCCCAGGCTATTAGGGGGTCTGGGAGGGGGCAAACCAAGGTGAGGGAGGGGGAGAATGGGGACGGGAAGGGGGTCTAGCAGGTGCTGGGAGGGAGAGCTGCGAATTTGATGTTGGAGGGTGAGGGAGAGGGAATCTCTCCCTCTTGGGGAGTCTAGGGCATGGGGGAGGAGAGAGTGGAGGGAAAATATTCAAACCTTTCTAGAGAGTTGGGAGATTGTGTGGGGAAGGGAGGAGATTGTGTTGGGGAGAGGGAGATTGTGTTGGGAAGGACAAGATGCTCCTAGGGAAGGAGGGGGGTAGGTGGTAGTTGGGGAGGTGGTAGTGAATGCACTTAGCGAAGTGGAGAGGTGGTTGGGGGGTGGCTTAGGTGGATGGGATAGGGTTGATGTGGAGGGTGAGGTGGAGGAGAGAGAGAAAATTCGAAATTGGGTGTGGAGGAGAGAGAATGGGGAGTGGAAGAGAGAGATTAAGAGAGGGATGGGTGGGATTCTCTCCCTAAGGCTTCTCACCTCACTAATGGATTCACTCCATAATAAATCTGAAGTTAGAACTCACAAAATGGCAAATTTTCATTCATTCATTGATTTCAAATGGGGGAATGTGGTCCTATATATAGGCAACCCACATTTTACAAAAAGTCCATGACTCTTGCAACAATGACAAATAACCAAGGGAAGGGGGGAGCCCTTGGGCCTAGCCCAATGAATTGGGCCCATAAACTAATCTATCAACCTAATGACACTTAATCCTAGGTAAATGACTCATTAACCTAGGTACAAGACTCAAATAAAAGGAAAGTTACATAATTATGACTCAAAGAAAATATGAAAATTACATGAATTGACTAAGGAAAATGTGACGGACACATTGGAACCATGCTAGCGAGCAACCGGGGTTTTGAAAATATGAAGGGCGAGAGATGCCCCCATCATACTCCCGGGGTGTGGAGAACTCGACTCCGTCGAGTAAGAGTCCTTCCCTCCTCGGAGGGTGTAGAAGTGATGCCACCCTCAAGTCTTCCGAAGGAGACCGATCCATCCACCCGACGAGGTAGCGTTCATTCACCTTGCTCCTGGTGATAGTGACCTGTTCATCCAATATTCGTTCAATGCGCTCACGCTGGGCTCTCTTGGCTGGTGATCTCTCCTCACGGGTGGGTGCTCTCTCAACAGGAGGAATAGGCTCAATATTCTCACTGGGTACCACCGTGGGCCCCTTATATGGCACTAGGTCGGCTACATTGAATGTGGCACTCACTCCATACTCCTCGGGAAGATCTAACTCATAGGCATTAGTGCCAAGGCGTCTCAGAACCTGGAAGGGACCAGCCCCACGAGACCTCAATTTCGAGATGGCTCCTAGGGAGAGTCTCTCTATCCTCACCATCACAAAGTCACCAACGTGGAATTCTTGGTGACGTCGATGAGAGTCGGCCTACCTTTTATAAGTCTCATTCTTTTTGCTGATGTGCTTGCCAAGGTTTTTATGTAATTTTGTGAATGCTGACATTCTAGGGGTGATGGGTGGACCTGGGCAACCAAAAGTAGACCAATCATGCTTTGATGCCAGGAAGACTTTGATGGAATTAGGAGGGCCGGGGCAACCATATGTGGACTTATCATGCAATGCTGTCATGTAGACTTTGGTGGGCCTAGGTGGGCCGGGACACCCGTAGGTGAACCTATCATGCAAAGTGATGATGAATGTCGGGGGACCCGGACATCCGTAGATGCTTTTGACATGTGTATGACCAATGTTAAATGAGGGAGGGTCAATACACTCGAATATGAACCAATCATGCATCCTACTTGACATGTGGGTGATATGAACGAGTGGACCCGACTTATGAATCATGCCAAGTGGTGTTGTACGCCAAGACTTATGCACTCTTGTGCCAAAGAGGTCTCCTATGTGTGGGCTTTTGGACTTCCATTGGAATGGATCAAAGGGGTCTAGGAAGGTGGATATCATGAAGTGGGGCACTTCCTTGATCCCTAGGAGTATATTGTCCATAGTCATGGCTCCCATGGTGTAACTTGAGTCTAGGAAGGGGTGGGTTTGATCCATCACGGTGGGTTGGAGTAGGGAAAGGTGGGTGGTGGGTAAGGTGGTTGGGCCACATGGGTATCCGTACTCCCATTGGAAGGGGTCAAAGGGATCATGGTAAGGGCTACCTAGAGAGAGGAACTCCATGTCCCCAAGGTCCTCACAAGGTGGTGAGTCATCCTCCTCCCAAGTAGTTGGTCCAAGGTCTTTAGTGGGTTGACCGTTCAAGGTACTTGGGATCTCGAGGGGTGGGGAGTAGACCGGGATGGGTTCTTCCTCCATGGGGAGAAATAGGAGGATCTCACTAGTACAATGCCCACTTGTGCAAAGGGAGGTGATGGAACCGATGGATGGGTGGACAAAGTTGACGGTGCTAGGCTCCAATGGTCCCATGGCTAGTAGGCCGGTTAAGTGGGCTTGCCAATGTAGGTAATCCACAAGGTCTCCCAAGTCTTCCATAGAGTAGAAGTTTTGATAAGTGACATGGAGAG
Organism: Amorphophallus konjac; assembly: GCA_022559845.1. Classification (NCBI taxonomy): domain Eukaryota; kingdom Viridiplantae; phylum Streptophyta; class Magnoliopsida; order Alismatales; family Araceae; genus Amorphophallus; species Amorphophallus konjac. The sequence goes on from CM040119.1 coordinate 221,375,649, forward strand.
GTCAGGTGGGAACAATTTGGGATTTATATCCCCAAGGTGGTGAGCTAGGGAGGGTGGGACATTGCTTGAGCCATTGGAGTATGGACTCATCTATGGTGAGGGTGCCATGTGTGACGGTGCATGGCCTTTGAGGATCCGGACCATGAGGGGTGGGGGAAGATTGAGGCTCTTCTTCTTTATTGGTGGGAGCTTGGGCTTCCTCTATGGTGATAAGAGGGTCCATATGAGCATAAATCTTCCTAAGTTCATTTCTCATCTCAACCCAAGAGTCGATGGGCTCTTGCCTTCCAACTTCTCTTAAGCCTACAATGTTTTGCCATTCATTCCTAGTTTGGCACCAGAGCAAACTTTTGACATAGTTGACTTGCATAGACCCTGACAGGGTGAACCTCCCAAAGTGGTGATCTATAGAGCTTTCCCATTCTAGATATAAACTAGGGTGGGATCTATCAAACACAAAGACGTCTATTGGGTCCAAGCGAGACGAGTAGGCTAAGTAGGAAGTGGCCATATCGGGTGATAAATGCAATGGCTCAAGGACAAGACTTAGTAGAGACAAGTCTAGAACTTGCTCTGATACCAATTGATGTGACACACCCTTAGACTTAAGCAAGCAAGCACAATTCGCACATCGAACGGGCCGATATCGGCGGCCACTCACCCGGTGCTCACCCAAGACCCGGGGTAACTCGGCAATGCTAAGTCGAGGTTGTGGGGTTGGGCCCTTGCTGGTAGAGGGCCAGCAAGACCAAGGTTCTTCCCAAGGTTGTGGAGGTCCAATTAAAGGGGGCCGACCAGGTGCCGAGGGCACGGGTCACACTCTCTCCCACTGTGGTCTCTCGAAGCAAAGGAGCTTGAGGACCGGGCGCTCACTCTCACGGACCAGCGGAGCTAAGAACTAATATTGAAAAACAAGACACCTAATGTGAGCAAGGGATGGAGCACTTACTCGACCGGTTTGAAGAAACCGGTCCCGTTCGGAGACGTGGGCGAGCGGGGAAGCGTGGGTTCCCTACACGCCGCGGCGGTGAAGCTTCGACCTGCTCAAAGCTTTACAACACTACTCCCCATGCAAGGGGGTTGAACTTGGGGAAGGGAAGCCAAAATTACAATCAAAATACTACCTCCCACAGGGAGGGGCGGTAAGCCGGCCAGGCGGGGAGGGGAATGCCGAAATAGAACCCAATTGGGCGGAAGACGCCGGTTCTGTCCACCCTCAGGAACAGTGGACAGACAGCTGAAGGTGATGCTGCTGCGGACACTCCCGAAATTTTCTGATGACGAGACCAATGGGAAATCCTTGGGGACTAGATCAGGATGGCCTCTGAATTTTGTGGAATTTTCTGATCAGCGGTGCGGGTCGGGGCAGGGCCGTGAACAGGGTCACTGCCTTCTGGCTCTGACTGCTCCGGCGCCGATGCAGCAAGAAGATGAAGTCACCACGGCCGATCCCGAGCTCCGATTCTGATGAGGTCAGAGGCGATGGATTCGTGGTTGAGTCCTCTTCGAACGGAGACCAACGGGGATGCCAGCGGATGTCGGAGTAGACGGTGAGCTCCCAAATAGTGGACGGGTGTCTGCTCAGTCTCAGAGTGGACAGAACAGCGCACCCGGGGGAGAAAAATGAGAACTCTCAGCTCCGGATGCCAAATGGGGTGCCGCTTCTTGGCACTGGAAGAAGACTCGATGTAGAAGCTCTCAGCCAAGTTTTGTGGGAAGAACTGCAAGGGAGTGGCCAGAGGTGCTTCTGAAAGTGACTTCAGGTTGCTGGCCGGACCTCCTCTGCGCAGTCGACGAAGATCGGCTCTCCCGGACAGCTCCGAGCTCAGACGAGGCGAGACCACCGCCGTTGCGAAGACAACTGGAAGATGCTTCCGGAAATGCCTCTTGTGCTTCCAGGGGCACCGGGATGAAGACGTGGCCGGCTCTGCAAGATGCTGCTTCTCTGCAGGATTCTCAGATGTGGACAGGTTCGCCGGTGCAGCTTCGGATGAACATGAGATGGTGATGGTAGGCTGTGGGGGCGACCCCAAGCTATTAGGGGGTCTGGGAGGGGGCAAACCAAGGTGAGGGAGGGGGAGAATGGGGACTGGAAGGGGGTCTAGCAGGTGGTGGGAGGGAGAGCTGCGAATTTGATGTTGGAGGGTGAGGGAGAGGGAGATCTCTCTCTCTTGGGGAGTCTAGGGCATGGGGGAGGAGAGAGTGGAGGGAAAATATTCAAACTTTTGTAGAGAGTTGGGAGATTGTGTGGGGAAGGGAGGAGATTGTGTTGGGGAGAGGAAGATTGTGTTGGGAAGGACAAGATGCTCCTAGGGAAGGAGGGGGGTAGGTGGTAGTTGGGGAGGTGGTAGTGAATGCACTTAGGGAAGTGGAGAGGTGGTTGGGGGGGTGGCTTAGGTGGATGGGATAGGGTTGATGTGGAGGGTGAGGTGGAGGAGAGAGAAAAAATTTGAAATTGGGTGTTGAGGAGAGAGAAAGGGGAGTGGAAGAGAGAGATTAAGAGAGGGATGGGTGGGATTCTCTCCCTAAGGCTTCTCACCTCACTAATGGATTCACTCCATAATAAATCTGAAGTTAGAACTCACAAAATGGCAAATTTTCATTCATTCATTGATTTCAAATGGGGGGAATGGGGCCCTATATATAGGCAACCCACATTTTACAAAAAGTCTCTGACTCTTGCAACAATGACAAATAACCAAGGGAAGGGGGGGCGCCCTTGGGCCTAGCCTAATGAATTGGGCCCATAAACTAATCTATCAACCTAATGACACTTAATCCTAGGTAAATGACTCATTAACCTAGGTACAAGACTCAAATAAAAGGAAAATTACATAATTATGACTCAAAGAAAATATGAAAATTACATGAATTGACTAAGGAAAATGTGACGGACACATTGGAACCATACTAGCGAGCAACTAGGGTTTAGAAAATATGAAGGGCGAGAGATGCCCCCATCATTTGGTCATATGCTATTAAGGTCCGTGCATATGCTAGGTCAGTGCACGTTTCACTCCATGCACAAGCACACATAGTCGAAGCTATGTTCTATTGCACACTAGTTAAGGTCAGTGCAAAGTCAGTGCAAACTGCTCATATGCTATCAAGGTCCGTGCATATAGACTTACATGGTCTGTACTCAATTCCTTATACGCATTATAAGTCTATGCATGTTTTCACATTGCGATATGAAGTCTATGCTTATCTATTTCCACCACATCTCAAGGTTCGTGCACATGTGATATCTAGTCCAACTAGTCTGTGCAAAAGTAAAATATGGCTGACAACAAAGTGTTTGATCAAATGTTTCTTATCTTTCTGTCAGGGACTTAAGTGAGCAGAAGGTCGAGTTATATGGCTCGTGTCTCAACTTAGAAAGACACGTGATCCAAGGTAGCAATGGGCACATGATCTGAGGTGGATGGTGGTCAGAAAGGATCTTGTTGGCCCAGAGAGATGTCGGACAAGAAGGGGGGTAGAATTGTCCCCTTGCCGAGATGGCGGATTTTAAAAAACTTTCTCACCCAATTACAACAGATGTAGAATTAACAACGCTGATTAACAAAAACTTCAAGTGAGAATAAGATATTCTCTCAATCTATCCAATCTCACTCGAACAACCAATCCAACAAGCGATGAACGATTACTGATAAACAGATAGCAGAGCTAGCGAAGTGTAGTGGTGTAGTGAAATAAAAATCAATAAGATACCCTGTAAAGGGAGATAGGAGAAATGAACAGTCACACATGCAATCACAATAAACACATGGATTTTTAGGTGGTTCGGGACCACGACGGGCTCCCTACGTCCACGCCTCACCAAACCCGGTGAGGCTTCACTAACACGCTACCGAAGTAGCAACACGGGGATGAACCCCAACCACACACACGATGCTTCCGCAGCAATACACACACGAGGCCTTGCCTCAACACGCTGTCACTGCAGCACACACACACACACACACACACACACACACACACACACACACGTTCGGGGAACGTACCCCGGACACAACAACTACACGGATTCGCAGCTCCGTTCACACACCACCAAACACGGGGAGACTTTCCCCACAATAAACCCACACACGCAGAGATACAACTCCGCCCACACACAGTGTATTTCGAGTTCAATAAAGTAAGAGAATATTCAATACATGCTCGTACTCAGAATAGACTGAAGAAGAATCTTCAAAATAAACTAAAGAGGGATGGAGAAGTATATCCTTAATATATGGACGGCCATGAGATGATCTCTTTGAAGCTTTCAAGGTGAGGGAAGGTCGATCTTCTACAGGTTTGAAGCCCCACGAACTCGGCTGCAGATCTAGCTTGTTCCCCACATGAAGGCTTGATAGAATGGGTGTATCTTTGAGTTCCCTTGACCAAGAATGTTCCTACAAGATGAAACAAGAGTGAAGCCCTCATAAAACGTTCTCCCTCTCAACCTTGCAGCCAAATCCTCTTTTCTTTCTATGTTTACTATGTAGAAATTGCAGCTAACAAATATATGCTAAGACAGAATATGGAAATGAAGAAGCAAGAGATCCCCCTTTAGATTCTTCAATGCAACTCAAAGATAGAATGGAAGGGTGCACTTAGAAAGGATAAACCAAAGAGTAGAAGCAGCCGTCCCTTGTAGATCTGAACGGGTAGGTTGCAGATGGTGGAGAACAGCCGCAGCTGCCACCAGATCTGAGCTCAGGCTCTTGAACGCGATCCACATCAGTCTCTTCTTCCTCCTCCACAAGTGTGCGATGCCCTCTCCACCGTTCCTGCACAGAATAGAACAATATCCGCCCAAGGGTGTGTGTTCTACGAATGGAAATAACAAAGGATATATAGGGCATATAATGGATAGACAAAAGACAAGAAAACCCATGTATAAATCTCCCATAACCCTTCTATTATATGTATATAAACCCTAGGGGTATAAGGGTAAAAACCCATGGCAATCGGACCCTCTAATGGGGTTTTCGTAGACAATCCGGAAACCACGATCTGGACGTCCCGGAAAAAGTGTCGACCTCTAGGGTCGACACTCGTATCAACGAGATCAGCCAAAATTACGAAATCCAGAGTTTAAACAAAAGTGTCGACCCATGGGGTCGACCTTTTTTTTCATGAGGTTCTGTCCTGAGACAAAATCAAGACCCTGGGTAAAAAGTATCGACCTCTGGGGTCGACCTTTTTTACCGGAGGTTCGGTTCTAGTTAAAACATCATAACCCAACATAAAGTGTCGACCTCTGGGGTCGACCATTTTTGTCAGCATAACAGAAATCAATACAAAACAGCATACCGTGTAATAAGTGTCGACCTCTAGGGTCGACACTTTTACTGACATAAATGAAAACTCAATAAAACTTAATAGAAACCTTACAAAACCTCTCCCAAACATTAAAAATAATTAACCATGTGTTGAAAGATGGTATTGGCATACATTAAGGCATGTTTCAACATAAGCCAATGAAAGTGACAATTATATTGAATTTCAAACCATTAGGTCCTCAACTTTCAAATGAAATCAATTGAAACCAAGAAAAACATTAGCGACCAATAAAACACAATTAAACCCCATTCAAGTACAATCAAATGTCATGCATGAGGGGTTTTAAAACATCAAATCAAATCGGGTCTTGAGAGAAGGAATGGGAATCGAATTGAGCATGATGCATCATGAAGCTCACTTAGTCAAAAGACAATTAAGTAGCCAAATAAATTGAACCCAACTTACCCACTTGGAAACATATACTAAAATGAATTCTTACCATGTTTACAAAGGTTTGTGGGTATCTTGAAACCTGCACTTTCAACCAATTCAATTTCATGAGAATTAAGCCAAGGTGATTCAAGAAATCATTTTCAACCCATTTGAAATCATGACTTGGCCGATATAATAGCATGTAGTGAAGATGCTAGAACTATCAAGTCTACATGCAGTGAGGTACATCAACATGGACATGTATCTCTTGTACATGGATCCAAATCAACTCACATACATGAGAAATAGATTAAGCCTTATCTTCCCATGTCAAAGTACATTCCAACATAAACTCTTACCTTGGATCCAAAGCTGTGGATAATATTAACCTACATGTTCTAAAAATTCAGAAGCAAGTCAATATTTAACCAAGGTATTTGAAGAACCCAATTTCAAAATACCTCTCCAACCATGTTTATCTTAACAAATAAGAACCTACAAATTTGTATATCAAAAATACAGCTGTGAGCACAATACAAACACAATTATCAAATTCAGTACAAGGACTTCCAAATTTAGTTTAAGATAATTAAGTTCAGTTTCAATCAAGTTCAGTTCTATAATCTCAAGTTGATCTTGAAAATATCATATGCATGACTGTCAAACACCCAACACAGGGTCGGTGAACATATGAGCAAGGTCAGTGCAAAAGCATCAAAGATATGTACCTGTAGGACCATGCTTCATAACAAGGTAGGGACTAAGGCTCAATGAGCCAGGGGTCGACCCATGGGGTCGACCCATTCCAAGGGAAATGGAAAACTATTTTAGCAGACTAATGCATAGCTATTCAAGTTCAGTCCAATCAGAGATAGGGGAATTTCCAAAGCACGCTGAGAAACCACTATCACTAAACAATCATGAAAAGCAAGCGTAAAGTCATATCCACTAAAACCAATCTTCCCACATTGAAATGTAGACAATATAAGTCCAGGAACATGATAGGGCTTTTAACCCCAATCAAGACAGTATGAACAAGATCCACATGAAAGCTCCAAATCCTCATGCACAGCACGCATGAGTCGACTTCAGAAATGTATTCAGGAAGGACCTTTGAATTTCAACCTACAAAACAAGATATCATCATGTTAGCTTGTTTATCACGAAGATGCCAAGAAGCATAAAACACACAATATATTAGAACCATCAAAATCATTGTCAAAGACAACGAGGGGGCGGATAGAACCCAACAATCTTCCCCTTTTTGATGATGACAATATATTGTGACTATTCAAAGTTCTCTCCCCCTTTGGCATTATCAAAAAAAATGGGGGACCAAGGATCAATTGTGAAGATTTCAAAAATGAATGAGATATGTGCGCATGAACCCATCAATTAACTTCCCATGAAGGGAAGGTGTATGAACTGAGAACCAAGCAAAAGTTTGGAATTTGATATGCATTCAGCAGATGTGTGATCTAAGTGCAAGTGCTTATTTTTTGTAATTTTAGGTATATGTATAACTAAATATGCACAAGTAGTATAAAGAAACTATATGTAAAATCTGAAAACTAAGTATGCACAAAATGTATAGTGCTAAACAGCACGTTGTTCTCCCCAATTGTCAAGAACAAAAACCAACAGACAATGGGTTATTTAACCTGTTATCTACAAGTATGACCTAGAGATGCAAACTGTGGAATGAAGTATGATATGAACAAGACGGATCAAGCATTCAGGCATTCAAGCACGCATAACAAGATATAGACTCATGCAAGTCCCTTCGGGACAGGTGTAAGAATAATACAATTGATCGTTGAACATGAAGTGCATGAACAATACTAAGAAGGTAGTGCTTACATAAATAAAGTACTACATTAACCATGAAAGATGACTGATTCATAGAGGAAATTCAAACAATCAAACCCAAGGTGCATATGTGAAGATTGAGCAATGAAGTTCAAGTCAATATGGAAAATTAGATTTTCTAAGGAACACTAAAAAGAACATCTCATCCATACACTTTCATACACAATGCTCGAGTATCGGTTGCTATGTATGACCCCAAATTTTAATTACTAAAGATGGTGTGACTAACCTTTTGACACGAGTCATGCCCTTTGTTTCAGGGGTAATTCCCGGTTACTCAGTTTCGTCACCTTTTTGATGTGGATGAGACACTTTTCGACGCGAGTTGCATCCTTTGTCTCAGGGACACTTCCCGGTTACTCGGTGGCAAATCACACTTATTTTTATATGTATTAGTTTCTCCTTTCGACGCGAGTTTCCTCCTTTATTTCAGGGGGGATTCCCAGCTGTAGACACGCCATTCCTGACGTCTCCTGAGAAAGTCTCATATTACTATACGACGGCCCGCGGCGGATTTCGCATTTTAAATCACTTGAGTGCTTCCTTTTCTTGAGTCTTCTTCTACCTTTTTCGGCATCTGGAATCATCTCGTCGCAGCATTCGGACGGCATCAACACCAGTCAGACGCATCGAAAGGTTCCGAAACCAGGAAGGGTGCCTGTCGGGGAGCTGCCGACGCCTTTTCAGCGGACCCGGGGGGTCTTAATGGAGGCGTCCAGGCCCCTGGACGCCTCCATTACTTTAATTTATTTTTTTAAGACAAAAAATACATAAAAAATATATATATTTATGGAGGCGTCCAGGTCCCTGGACGCCTCCATGAAAACAAATATAAAAAATACAAAATGCCAGTTGGCATAAAAAATAAAACAAAAAAATAAATATATATTTTCTTGGAGGCGTCCAGGCCCCTGGACGCCTCCATCAACTCACTCACGGGGCGCCGCCCACCGATCGACGGTTTGTCGTGTGTGAAAGAATCCAAATTGTGGAGACGTCCAGCCGGTTGGACGCACCCATTTTCAAATCACGGGCGCCGTTCAAAACCACGCGTCGTGCTAAACTGCGTGCGGCTTTCGGTGGGAATTCGGTGGGCCTTTATGGAGGCGTCCGTGCCCCTGGACGCCTCCATGAAAATATTCGGAAAAAATGAATAAAAATAGAATAAAATATCTTTTTTACCCTGATGGATGTGTCCAGGGTCCTGGACGCCTCCACCCTCTGGAGCCCTATAAATAGAGCCCCCCCCCCCCCTCAGTTCTGGGAGAGCTTCTAAGAGATCCGATAGGCTGCTGGAGCCCAGAGGCTACCGGAGTCATTTCTAACCCGTGGGGTCTTTTGTAGGTGGAGATTCTGTCGGCTTCTCGGGTGCCCACGCTTGCGAGAGGAAGGTCGTCTTCATCTACCGCGCTTCCACGTCGTCCCTACGCTGCCGAAGCTCCGTCGGATTTCACCATCGACAGATCCAATAAGCCAATCATTTCCTTTTCTTCGTAGTTCTTTTGCATTCATCATCTCGCATCCTCTATCCCCCTTCATAAGGGCGCCTCTTCTTATATACTTCTTACATCCATCATCTCATTTTCCTCCTACTCGAGTCCGAGAGGGGTTTAAAAGACAACACCAACCAGGTGTGTGTCTTGCCATCATTTCGTTATTTTTATCGCAAGGATTTGAATACTACACCATCATCTTTCTAATCCACTCGTTACTTGTTTGTCGTTGTTTTGCAAGGGTACCCAAGGAAAGCCCTCTCCGTCGGCCGGTCGAAGGGGGAGGAAGAAGCAACCCGCCATCTCCCGCTCTTGAGGTAGGCGCGATCACTTTCTTTATTTTGGGGTCTTTTGGCTCCTGGCGATCACATCATGTTCTCGAGGCCGCGGCGAGTCACTTCCCCACTGGCCGTTTAAATTCCCGTTCTTATATTCTCTTTATATTCTGTTATATTCTTATCTATTCATATTCTCGAGGCCGCGGCGAGTCACTTCCCCAATGGCCGTTTAAATTCCCGTTCTTATATTCTCTTTATATTCTGTTATATTCTTATCTGCTCATATTCTCGAGGCCGCGGCGAGTCACTTCCCCAATGGCCGTTTAAATTCCCGTTCTTATATTCTCTTTATATTTTGTTATATTCTTATCTATTCATATTCTCGAGGCCGCGGCGAGTCACTTCCCCAATGGCCGTTTAAATTCCCGTTCTCTATATTCTCCTTATATTCTGTTATATTCTTATCTGCTCATATACTCGAGGCCGCGGCGAGTCACTTCCCCAATGGCCGTTTCAATTCTTGCTATTTGATTTCTGCACCATTCCCGTCCCCCCGAGGCCGCGGCGAGTCACTTCCCGCTATGGCCGTTTAACCCCCATATCTTGCTATATTATATTTGTCCCGCTCGCCCCGCCGGAGCAATCTCCCGTGGTGGCCCCTTCTCTTTTCTCTTATTTCTGTGTTGCAGTAAACAAAAGAGAGCCCGCGCGCTCCGCGTCTTCTTCGCTCCCCGAACCGCGTGACGTCGCTCACAGATTGGCGATCACGGTGGGACATCTACTGCTTCCTTTTGGCTACCATTGCAAGTTCGGCACCGTCCGTGCCTCTCCACCTTGGCGCCCTCGCGCGCCCCCAGTTGTGCTCACGGCAGCACTGTCAATTGTGATTGGTTGGGTGTTTATTATATGTTTGTTATTTCTGTTATTTTCTTACTCTATATCTCTGTCAGCATTCCATTGCATACATCCATCCCTCTTTTATATCATTTTTCATTTTTTCTAAGGATCACCCTTTCCCGGTGAAGGAAGGACTCTCCATTTGAGAATTCCTCTCAACGGACTAGAATCTCCTCCACTAGGACCTCCGTAAGTCCCCGACATCGAAGAATCTCCTCTTCGTTCACTGGGCTGGTTGTACCATTGAAGTTCCCCGGAGTTAGTCATCCCATTCGTGGTGAGACGAGAGACCCTAGCTAACACGACGGTGAAACAAAAATAAACTAGGGTCCCTATTTTATGTGAACTTCGGATCTTGCTAAAAACAAAAAAAATCATCAAAATCAAAACAAAAAAAGGGCGTAAAGGCATCCACTTGTTTGATAATCTCTGCTACCTGCTTGCTAGTGTATATTTTTGCGTTCTGGGAAAACTGTGAGCATGGCTCACGAGTCTTTTGAGGAGAACCACCCTAGTCGTGGTTTGTCAGCCGACCCGCGAGTCTATGCTATGGACTCGGGTCCTTCTCATGAGCCCTCGCATGAGGTGCAAGTTATTGCCGGGGACACATCCCCACCACAGGATATCTCTTCCTTACTGGGCATCCTCGCCAACACGGAGCTTACCTATGAACAGCTCCGGGCCTTCCAGGCCATTCTGAAGGGGAAATCTATTTCCCCCACACCCCAGGAATCAACTCCGGCCATCGCACCTCTCCAAGAGTCCGTGCAGGCCATTCTATCTCCTTCATTGGCGCAAGCCATCCAGTCTCCCTCACTTCAAGGACAAGCGAGCCAACAACCACCCTCATTCCAGTTCCCGTCACAATCTCAAACTCCCGTTGTTCCCCACATACCGTTTCAGCCAGGGCCAACTGTCGGCGGTCTGACAGCTCCCTCTCATTCGGGGTTCCCCCCTCAAGTCTCCGGGAGACAGTTTCTCCCCCAATGGCAAGTGCCACCTTCACCTCCAGAGGAGCTCGCCCAATTGCTCCTCAATAGGTTCAATCGCATGGATGAGCAGTTTCAAAATCTGAGAACAATGGTGGACGTGAAAGCCACCCCAGAGGTTGCTTTGCCAATCCTTCCCGTCATTCATCTTCCTCCCTCCGAAATGCCCACGTACCGCAGATACAATGGTACCGGCAACCCCTTCATTCACCTCAAGGATTTCATGTATGAATCCTCCTATTGGCAAAACGATCAGAGGTCCCTGGCATACCTCTTTCGGAGATCATTGGATGGTCCCGCGCTAGAGTGGTTCTATTCTTTGGAGCCCCGCGAGGCTGAGAATTTTGAAATAGTCCAGAGAAGGTTCTTGCAGAAATATAGGGATAGGGTCGGTCCCTCACTCTCCATTACCGACCTAGTGGCCGAAAAGTTGAAGCCCGACGAGAATTTTATCCGCTATGCTGATAGATGGAGGTCTCTGGCGGAAAGAATAAGGGATACCCTCTCCGAGCCCGAACAAGTGAAGATGATTATGTCTAATGCAACCCCACAGTTCAGACACGTCCTGGCCATGAATAAACTTACTACAACGGAGGAACTCTATGAAAGGGCCCGGTACATCCAAACCCAGTTAAAAGACTCCCCCATTATGAACATGTTTGAGTCACCAAAGCCCAAAGTGGTCAGAAAGACATGCGCTGGTGTCCCGGGCGGAGCCACAGAAGGGGTCGTGACAAATGAGCAAGTGGGTGCGGTCAATAATGCCAACTATGCAGTCAACCCAAGGCCTCCACAAATGCCCTGACTTCCCCTCCAACCAGGTCCTTTCCCTCTTCGTCCTCCACCCCAAAATAATCCACCCCAGGATAATATGCCTCCATTACGTCAACCCCAACAACAATAATCACAACCTCAGCAACAACAACCACCGCTTCAGTACAACCAAGTTCCACCCCCGGGGAATTATGGTCCCCAACAGCAACAAAGGAGGCCGGTCGGTCCCAAGAGAGCCTACTATCCACCGTTGCCAGAAACTCTGGCGGATATTTTCAACGCCCTCATGGCCTCAAACATACTTGTGCTACCCAGCGAAAGGCCCGTGTGGCCCCCGAATGTTGATACCTCCAAATACTGCGTCTATCACAGGCAGCCAGGACACACAGTAGATTACTGCTTCCATTTCAAAGATTATATCCACGATATGAATGATGAACATCAAATAGATTGGAATGAAATGAGACGATACGTAACCGCTCTCAAGGCTAGGAGACCTCCTCATAGGCCACAGCAGCAGTTACAACAGCAGCATCAGCAGCAACCACAACAACAACAACAGCCTCAGCAGGCCCCACAACAACAGCCCAACATGGGCATAATCCAGAATCCATTACCGGAGCACCAACAGCCTAATCACCAGGTCAACCCCATCTCCTCCTTCCCGGAAGTCGGGAGAGAGCAGGTGTGACATCCAGAAAGTACCTCTATTCTTTCTTCCTCCAACCCTATCGTCATGCAACCCCCTCGCCTTGCCCGGGTAGCACCTCTCTCTCACCAACCCGCGTCAGTACCGCCTCCACCGTTTCCACTGCCATTATGCCCGCTCATTCGCACCCCAATGACCTATCAGCCAACACCCTTCACTACGCCCTCATACCTTCTCATCTTCTCTCACTCCCCCGCTTTACCATCCACCTCTACCGCATTTGCCCCTATCCCTTCTAAGCCCCTTATCACCCATCAACCATACGTAACCCCGCATGTCTCCACCATATCACCACTAATACCTTCAAAACCACTCATTACCCATCACCCACCTCAAAATCATTGCCTGCTTCAAGCCCTACCCACTTCTACTTCGTCTCCACCTCCACCTTCCAGACCCCTTATCCTTCATAATCCGTGTGATATCCCCTTTACCTCCACCATGCCTCCACCTAACAAACCCCTCATCAGAATCCCTGCTCCCGTCATCACCCCGACTTCATCGACCATTCCTCCACCACTACCCCTCAAACCTCTGTTAAAACCCACTGCTACCCCCACAGAGGTACAAAAGCCACAGGCAATGGTGCTCCGGAGTGGAAGGATTTTCCACAGGGTTTTCCCCCACAACAATCAGAATCCTGAGCAATCTCAGCTAGAGAAGGATGATGGAGAACAACTGGAAAGAGCTATCCCTGGAACACAGTATGATCTATTGAAACACTTGGACAAGACGCCTGCTCGGATCTCCATCCTGGAGCTACTTCAAAGATCCACATCCCACCAGGCAACCTTAATGGAGTACCTTCAAAGGGTCATGGTGAATGAGGACCTCCCTGTAGAAAAGATCTCTACCGTCCTGACCCCAACAGACACACAACCGGCCATCATGTTCCACAACTACGAGCTCGCTCCCAACGAAGCTCGGAAATATGCATTGTGCATTTCAATAAAAATTAATGGGGTATCCATAAACCCGTGTCTTGTAGACATGGGTGCGTCCATAAATGTGATCTCTATGGACACCCTTCAGTTGTGTGGGGTCAACGAGGAACAAATAAGACCTTCCTCGATCACGGTCACGGCTTATGACAATAGCAAAAGGCCGCCGCAGGGGATGATTATTCTGAAGGCAGAACTAGGCCCCATGTCAATTCCCACGGAATTCCATGTCCTCGACATGGACCCCACATTCAAGGCTATACTGGGTTGCCCTTACATCGAAACCATGGATGATGTGCCTTCCACCAACCATCAGTGCCTGAAGTTTCCTTACAATGGGAGGATTATTAAAGTGGTTAGTACACCTGTCCTTCACATAGTGGATGCTATCAACACCTCTCTGCCCTCTGTTTGACCGTCTCATCGGCCCATATTGTCACTACTGGACGTGCGTGATCTATCTCACGTTCCACTAGCACCAAAGGAGTCGGTCAGGGCAACCACAACATCATATCTCCCTTTTCACTCCAAAGGTTGGGAGATTATGAGGAACATCGGCTACCAATAGGGTAAAGGTCTGGGCGCACAGTTACAGGGTAGGCTCAAACTGTCAAAGAAAATTAGGCCGAACCGCAGGTTTGGCCTAGGCTTCAAAGGACCGCTCAAGGCGGATTGGAAGCCCCTCACATGGACTTTATCAAACCACTTCAACAGAGGGCCCGTTGTTCAGATGGGAGATTACCCACGAGAAGCATATGGGGAATCACATGATGTATATTTGGCTAAAAAATGTCCGAGGATCACCAAAAGAGGCAAGATCAAAGATCCGGAATGCGAGTGGAACAAATGGTTCGACATACGGGACATTTCCGTTGCACTGGAAAGGATGTTCTCGTCTCCGCAGCTTGAAGGACCACCATTGATCTCCGGAATACCAGAGAATATTACCACTCTTGCCAAGGTTCCAAACTATCCTCGTCCTCGCCAGAAGGACCCTGTCATCGACGGATCTTCATCCGTCCTCAACATTGTTGTCGACGGCTCATTAGCCGCCATCTTCTCCATCCACTCGTCTCAGCCTTTGCTGATATTTTCTTCCTGGGCCAGACAGTTGTCTGATGATCTTCCCAGGTCCCCTTCTTTGCTTACATACCTACGCGGGCTTCTCAACCCACGCCAGGTCTTCAACCATGATCTGCTCTATGAGCCTCACAATCCTCTAGCCATGACCACTTTTCTCTCTCCTCTGATCTCTTTTCACTGTTTTGTCATCAAAAATGAAAACGAAAAAAAAATGTCAATTTTTAAACTCCTCAACAACACATCTTCATTGAGGAAACCTCCTACATCTCTCACGGGTGCGTCCCGCCCTGCGGACCACCCGTCCAAGGTCCGATGAGCGACCTTTTCTACCCCTCCTCTGAGGGATCTTCTCCTGTACATTCTACACCATCCTCTTCGTCTTCCTCTTCTTCTGTAAATATTGTCAGTCAATCTAGGAATGATAGGTCAAGGGTAGTACCTAAGAAGAAATCCAAGGGTAGGCAGATCCCTCGTCGATTCCTTCTGAATTTAGCCGCCAGGTGTCAAGCCCTCCTTGCCATCCCCCAGTTGTTAGAAAATCCCATCCGGCTATCGGAAATAGAATGTGAGGGCGACTGTGCATTTGATGAAGGGTATGGAGTCTACGAGATCACGGATGAAGAATGCCCCACTGACGATGAGGGTGAAGAATATGAGGATGCGGCAGGCGCATATGCTAGTGGAATGAGGAGATTCGACGAGCCGTCAACCGCCATAGAAGAATCCACCAAAGAAGTCAACTTGGGAACTGAGGAAGACCCTAGGATCATCCTCATAAGTGACAACCTACCACCCTCTGAAGAAGAGGCATTAATTGAGGTTCTCAAGGAATATAAGGACACGTTTGCATGGAGCTACGAGGATATGCCGGGTCTAGATTCAACCTTGGTCGAACACCGTTTAACCCTAAAACTAGGGTCCGTCTCGGTAAAACAAAGGTTAAGGCGTTTCCACCCTCAGATGGCTTTGAAAATGAAAGAAGATGTCGATAAGCTCCACAAAGCCAGGTTCATTAGAGTCGTCCTTTATCCTCAATGGGTGGCGAACATTGTCCCGGTCATGAAGAAAGATGGGAAAGTCAGGATTTGCATCGACTTCCGGGACCTTAACCGCGCGTGTCCAAAAGATGATTTTCCCTTACCTCACATTGATGTGTTGATTGATAACACGGCAGGTTATGAGACCCTCTCATTCATGGATGGATTTTCAGGATATAATCAAATTCGTTTGGCAGAAGAGGATCAGGAGAAGACGGCATTCACTACCCCTTGGGATGAAACATATTGTTACGTGGTCATGCCGTCCGGATTAAAGAATGCTGGAGCTACTTACCAAAGAGCGATGATGGCCATATTTTACGACATGATGCACATATATCTAGAAGTGTATATGGATGACTTATTGGTGAAATCAAGGACCAGGATGGAACATCCAGAAGTTTTGGCTAAGGTCTTGCAGAGGTCAAGGGAGTTCCAATTGAAAATGAACCTGAAGAAGTGTGTGTTTGGTGTGTCGTCGGGTAAATTGCTGGGTTTTATTGTGAGTAAAAGAGGGATCGAGATAGATCCCGACAAAGCCAAGGCTATCAGGGATATGCCACCTCCCAAGAATTTGAGGGAAGTCCGAGGTTTAATCGGGAGGTTGCAGTTTATTCGTCGGTTTGTGTCCCAACATTCACAAAAGTGTAGACCTCTCTACGAGTTGACTAAGCCAGGAGTAGAATTCCACTGGAATTCTAAATGTCAGAAAGCTTTTGAAGGGTTGAAGGAATATCTGGCTAGTCCACCCGTTCTCATTCCACCTAAACCAGAAAAACCTCTGATCCTTTACATCTCAGTCTTGGATGACTCCGTGGGAGCCGTCCTCGCACAAGCTGATGAAGAAGGCAAGGAACGGGCAACCTATTACTTGTCCAAACTTCTCAATCCCTGTGAGCAGAAGTACACCGTCATGGAGAAAACCTGTGCTGCCCTCGTTTGGGTAGTGCAGAAATTGAAGCACTATTTCTTGGCTCATGAGGTCCACTTGATTGCTCGAATGAATCCTATCAAATTCCTTCTGGAGAAATCCGTCCTTACGGATAGGCTAGCACGCTGGCAAAGTTTTCTCTCTCAGTTCGACATCACCTACATCCAGCAAAAGGCGATTAAAGGCTATGCCATAGCCGAGCATCTCGCTCACCATCTTCTTCCCAAGTTCGATCCAGTCCAATCAGAGTTTCCAGATGAGGAACTAATGTCCGTCAACCAATCAGATGAGCCAATGTGGATGCTATATTTTGATGGAGCTCTGAATTCTCAAGGGAGAGGAATCGGTGTCGTCCTCCTGTCACCTGAAGGCCTCACATTCCCATTGGCATACCAGCTCAAATTTCCAGTTACCAACAATATAGCCGAATATGAAGCTCTTCTAGCTGTCCTAGAACTCGCTCATTCTTTTCGTATCACTGAGTTGCGAGTCGTAGGTGATAGTCAACTCATCATTCACCAGGTGCTCACTAAATATCGCACTCGCGATACCAAACTCAAGCCATACCAAGAACTCATTGCTGCCTTTGCCAAACTGTTCACCAAACTGATCTTTGTTCATGTCCCTCGTCATCAGAATATTCTCGCCGATGCTCTCGCCTCGTTGGCATCATCCATAAGGTTCCCTCTAGGAAGATGGTTTGAGTCCATTTCCATCTACAAACTTCACGCCCCTGCAATCGATGATGCTTCCTACGTAAATATCAAAGACAGGATAGCAAGGAAGATCTTGTAGGAAGATATCCTTGAGAAGAGGGAAATCATGTTGACAGAGGCTGAAGAAGAACTGGCTGATGAAGAGAAACCATGGTTCTATGAAATCGTCAAATACTGTCAAGATCAGTCTTATCCTGAAGGGGCCACCACAGAGGACAAGAAAGTCATAAGAAGGGTGGCTCAGAAATACACATTGGTTGGAGGTCTACTCTATAGGAGGAGTCTTACTGGTATTCTGTTAAGATGTCTTGGTGACGATGAGGTTTGGAAATGTGTAGAGAAGACGCACTCGGGTGTGTGCGGTGGCCACGTGAATAGTCAGATGCTCGCCATGAAGATCATTCGCCATGGCTTTTATTGGCCCACTATGGAAGAGGATTGTGCTGTCTATGTCCGTAGGTGTGTCAAGTGTCAACTTCACGCCGATAAAATCCATTAACCATCTTCCTCACTTCATCCAATATCCTCCCCATGGCCTTTCTCCATGTGGGCATTTGACATCATTGGTCCCCTAGGTGATCCCAATTCCCCCACCAAGCAGAAATCTTTCATCCTTACTGTGACGGAATACTTCACCAAATGGGCCGAAGTGGAAACTTACGCGAAAATCAAGGCATAAACAGTCTACAAGTTCATCATGAAGAACATCCTCGCCAGATTCGGCGTCCCAAGCACAATCGTCACCAACAATGGGCCACAGTTCATTTCTCAGGACCTACAGGACCTCTGCAAAAGGTACGTAATTGCATTGCATCATTCATCGCCTTATTACCCACAAGGTAACGGCCAAGCGGAGGCCACCAATAAAATATTGCTCAAAATCATCAAAAAAAACCTGCGAGTCTAGTAAGTTTTCAGACTGGCCAGAAAAACTTATCGAAGCCCTATGGGCCTATCGCACTTCAATCCGTACCCCCACCGGGCAGACTTCATTTGCCCTGACTTATGGTATGGAAGCGATAGTCCCGTACGAGACTCTGATCCCTTCTCTCAGGGTACAATTGGACGAGGAATTTCCCCTCGACGATCGTCGTAATTCACTCCTCGTCCAGTTGGAACTCTTGGATGAGAAGCGGCTGGCCGCTGCCGAACACGCGCGTGTGTATCAAAATAGACTCGCTCGCTTTTACCAAAAGAAAGTCGTTGAGAGAAACTTCAAAGTCGGTGAGATGGTCGTAAAAAGAATTTTTGTCAAATCTGGAGGGCCACGTTCTAAGCTCCAACCCAATTGGGAAGGACCATTTGTAATTCAAGCCGTGTACCCTGGCAACGCCTACAAGCTAGTCAACGCCGAAGGGACCTAGTTATCCCACCCTTGGAATGGGCTTTATCTTAAGAAATACTACCCTTAGCACAAAATAAAAAAAGATGAAAAGATAGAAAACATCAAAAACAAAGAAATATTGAAAACCACTAAAAATATGAAAAATTTAAAATGCCGATGCCTGGTGGTCACCATGTAGTCAAGTCACTGCATCTAACCTTCATGTTAGGATAGGGCCCATTAAGGCTTGGTAGGCACCGGATCTTGGTTTGCCAGAACCGTGGAGATCCCTGTCCGGCCACGTTGGCCTATGCTCGCTCGAAGGAAGCTGACATGTGCTCACTTATGTATTTCATTCAAAAACGTCGGTAGCATCACCTACGGTGGGGCCCCACCCAGAAGATCTCCGGAAGCTGTAATCTTTATTCTTTTCTCTTCGACCAAATGAGACATTCGGCTCCTTTAAAACGCTGAGCATGAGAAACCGAAACTCAAACCCCAAGGGCAAGAGTAGGATCCATTTCCTCGAGCATCGATCAGAGCACGAGAAGAGGGCAGTGTCCCCGCAGGCATACGAAAGGGAGCCCACAAACGTCAAACGACTATATCTCCCTCACAAAAAGAAATACAAAATCAAAATCAAGAGCCTGGTCGTGACCGTGCCTGATGCGATAAATGGAACCCCTCAAAGCAAAAGTTTGAATCCACAAAAAGGGGGGGGCTATGGAATGTAAATGCTCGAGATTTGGTCCGAAGTTGTTCGAAAGGAAAGAGTTAATGGGCCCTTATTCGCTCGCCGGGTTAACGGCTTTACCTATCCTCTCAGGAAGTTTATCCCCCACGCTCTTCCTTCTTCCTTTGAAGCTGAAAGCTAAAGGGCGAAACCCGCCAAGGTCTGCGAACTTATTTTAATACACACATATGGTTGCCTACTTTGAAAAGCAAAAGCTATCGCTGCGAAGGAGTCTCTGTGTTTCTGGCTGGTCAAGACCCATGTTTTTCGCCTTGATGTCTTCTTGCTTAACCTTGGGCTTAGGCCAATGCAAGCGCGTCACCTATGGGTGCGACGGCGTCTGATTCCGGGTCAGCGTCGCGCGGTTGGTCATTAGGGTTCCAGGGTGTTCCATCATATACCATCTAGAGTTGTGAGGAAACAGACCCGGGTCGGGCAAATCATTTACCCCAAACATCTTTTGGGTGAATCCCTGTGGTCGGAAGTGACTGGGAGCCTAAGCATGGCATGACGGTATTGTCATCAAGGTAAGTCTTAGCCGGCGGGATCAGCATTCGAGGGGTCTAGAGGCCCAAATCAACCTAGATGTGCACTTAGGATACCTTGGAGGTTAGTAAGAAACCCCTGTTCTCACGTAGGTTAGGTGCCATTTGGGTGCTTGCCGGGCGTTAGCAACAAAAAATTGAAATGATAAAAACAACAAAAAAGGGAAAAAGAGAAAATGTACATATTTGCAAACAAAAAAAATCTTTTTTATGATACAACAAAATAAAAAAAATGCCAAATATAAAAAGAAAAAAAATAAATCAATTTTGCATGATTGCATTTGCGTGCAGCATTTCACTTTAATATCGTTTGCATTCGCATACTTGTCTGTTGCATTTATCATCACCACATCTTTCCCTTGCCTTCGTTAATAAAGGCTTGGCCCCTTGACCAGTTATCAAGGACAGTCAATGTGACCATTTGCTTATTGAGCAATGGGCCAAGTCAGAACAGAAATTTTGATTTGTTTGTTTCAATGATGTGTGCAGGGATTCAGGCAACAGAAGTAAAGGTGAAAACCAAACAAACCAAACCTTATATTTTATTCCAAAAACAAAAAAAATTACATCAAGTTCCGCCCTCTCTCTCTGCATTACTCGTCCCACTACTCTCCGGGCAAAACGCTCTCAAAGGTGCTACCCAACTACGAAAAGCGGTACTCCTACCGCTCTGTACTCCCCTTCCTATTCCCACACCCCGGCGTGGATCCACGGAAGCAGCAGAGAAGCTACCAACACGAAAGCCACGCTCTCGTGCTCTTCGGTAGCGCTCCTCACCATCTCTCAGCCACTGTTCAGCAAGACCAAGGCTGGTTCGGAGTTCGAACAACTGGGCCTCCATGGCCCTTCGTTCCTCCCCTTCAGTCAATCTGTTGGCTCTTTCTCTCCCTACGTCTCTTTCTCTCTCTGCCCGTTCTCTCTCACGGTCTTCCCTCTCCAACTGGAGAGTGATCCTCAGTTCCATAGCATCCCTGGAAGAGTCGTCATCAGGATGACGCCGCAGTTCCCTCTCCAGTTCTGCTATCCCAGCCTCTCTCTGCGCAGCTTGGGCAAGCGCTTCTTCCGTCTCCTTTTCCTGCCGAGTGTACCATCTCAGATACGCGATAAGGCGTAAACAAAGAGAACTCAACACTGAAACTTTTACCTGTATACAGAGCATCCCTTCAGCCTCCGCAGCACGCTGCGTGGCGTGAGCAAGTTGCTCATGAAGCAAGTCAAGTTCTGAGGTGGGAATCCACAAGCTGGAAGAGGCACCACCTACTCCCATCGCTGGGGAAGCCGCGCCAATCTGGGCATGCTACGACCGCGTGAATTAGAAACCAACATCTGGAATCTGCGGTTTTAATTAGGAACGTACTGTACACTTACCAAGGCGCTCGTAGCTCCGCGGGCATCGCCCAACCGTTGCTCCATGTCTGCCAAGCGAATTCGTAAAGTCGCTATCATCATATCACGGATATCATGCAGCCATACGAGTCAGCATTTCCACCAGAAAACCAAAAAAGGGAGAAAGAAGAAAAGAGAAAAAGGGGAGACCTACCTCCGTAAGTCCCCGGGGTTGGAACCGCTCTGCGTACCTTGTCTTGTATAGACGCAGGTAATCCTCGCTATCCCGTGCCTGCGATTCCACAATTATGCCACCCCGTTGCCAGTCTTCGTACTGTTCGGGGAATCGCACACGCCAGTCAATGCAGGTCGCCGGTCCCCGCGTCTTTCTCCCGACACGAGGTGGCGCAGCCGTATCCACCAATTCCTGAGCCAGTCCTAAAGTCCTCATAACCAATCGTAGCCGAAGCGGCTCGATTTCATTCAGGCAGTGCATCAACAATTCCCGTCCGAATCGGGCACGACTTGCTAGAACCCACGACTGGTCGGCATCGACCATGTCTGAGTAGGGTCTCCAGTTTACCATCGCTGCAGGGAACTCCTATAGCTCCCGCCTTAGCACCATCAGTCGGTAGGTTAGGGGTGCCGCACTCATGATGGGTTCCCACCGCCTGGCTAGCGGCACCATCGCGGGTCACCAATGCCGAGCTCCCCCCATGGGGAGGTAATAATAGCTCCACAGCTGCTCGGCGCAGATCATCAGTACCTTGCAAAAACATAAAAAATTACAAAACAAGCAAAACCAAAAATACCTGGATGAATGGTGTGAAACCACTCACAGCCATCTCACGATCCGCTTCTTGGAACAGGCCTGCAAACAAGTGTGCCAGCATGGCAGCTCCCCAGGCATAGTATCCTACTCTTTCAAGGTCTGATAGCAGCTCCAGGAAGCGACATTAGATGCCGTCCCCTTTCGAGCTCAGTACCAATCTCCCCAAAATGAAGAGGAGAAATCTCCTCAAATCTATGTTGCATCTTTCCCAGCTGTCGAAATCTGTGCAGTACACGGCACGGCATCCTATTTCCATCCTTCCCATGAACTCTTCTAAGGATTCGTCGTCCCGCCGACGAGTGTCGGTGAGCCCTAATGCATCCATGAGGGACGCCCTAGCTACCGACCTGTTTTTCCACAGCAATGACTCGCTGCTCCTCCCTTGGCGTGGCGAAGAAGCCACTAGCGGCAAAGCGACCAGACTGGCGCAGTCGCTCCCCGAACTCTAGCGCTCTCTCGTAGCGCGTCTCCATCCATCCTAGCCTCTGCACGACGGCCTGAAGGCCCAGCTGGAGCTCCCTCACTTGGGCCTCCGAGGCCCTCCTCTCGGTCTAATCCCGCTGACGCTCGGCCCTTCTCTCGACTCTCTCTCTCTCTGCCTCTCTCCTCGTCATCTGCAGAAGAACCCTTAACTCCAGGATGTCTGGAGAAGGTCTCTCCTCATCGCGATGTCGCAGCTCTGCTACAGTCGCCACCCAGGCATCACGCTCCTCTTCCGCCCGGGCAGCCCGAGCCACCGCACCGGCAAGTTGCTCCCGGAGGGAGGCAATCTCAAGAAAAGGGGCCGAGGAACTGGAAGATGCGCCGCCAGCCACTCCCACCATCGCTGTCTGCTGGGCACGCTGGAACGAACAAACAACAGTCGTCAACTAAGCTCCAGATTTAAAAACAGAAAATGCAGCACTTAGCTTACCAGGAGCGACAATTCCTGTTGAGTGGCGGCCAGCTACCGCCTGACCTCGGCTAATTGGGCACGCGAGCCGTTGACGTCGCGCGTATCCCCGTCTTGGGGAAGCCCCACATAACTCTCTCTCTGCTGCCGCAGGAAGTCAGCACTGTCCTGCACCAATACGCTCCCTTGCTGTCCAGGGAGACGTATGCGCCAATCCTCGAGCTTCGCCTTCCCGCGACTCTCCTTCCTGACGCGGCTCAGCTCGTCTGCACTCGCCCACTCATCGGCCAGGCCCAGGGTCCTCGCCATGTCCTGCACCAAGAAAGAAGGGCCTCGCATCATAACAAAGAATGCGTCCCATGTCTAGGACGCGTCCATCATTTGAGTGCAACACTCGCCGAACCCTTTCCCCCCTCGCACAGCTCGCTTCAAAACTCAAAATGGATCAAAAGAGGAAGAGATCGGAGGACCTACCAGACCGTGTTCACCTCTCTCCGCGACATCAGGCCCCTCGGGTCCCTCGAGAGCCCAAAGCGGCCCTTCCTCCTCGATGGACACCGTTCTGTGCTCTTGCGTGTCCCTCCTCAAGCGAGGAGTCCCACGTCCCTCTCCACCTTCACCATGGTCCAGCCCACCGAACTCCATCGATCGAGAGAGGAAGAAGACGGAAAGGGGTGAGCAAATCTCGACAGGAGGCGGGCTCGTTTGCGGGTAAGGCACGAAGAAAGAAAGGCCGCCTGGCGCTTTAAAATTGAATTCGAAGGATAAGACGCGTCCTCGCGCCAGGACGCACCCAAGAAGGAAGAAAAGAAAGAAGGATGATCTCTCCGTGCAAGGCGTAGTTCCCTGCTTTTCAGGGCAAGGTCTCGTGAAGCATGCCTCGAAACAACTCGGTGCAAGAGAAGAAGCGTGGAGAAGGGAAAGTGCATACGACAAAAGAAAGCCATTTTCATTTCATATAATAGTCGAAAGTACATCATGCAGTAAGGAGGGTGGAGGGTACAAGCAACTCTCTAACTCTCGCCATCACCCTCCTGGTCATCTCTCTCCTCCCTCCTCTGACGGGGATCCCTAGGGGGCCTCTGTGACCTCTGCGAACCCTGAGAAGCCGTGCTCGCCTCCCCAGGTGGCACCATGCCAGCCTCCAAGGTGCGGCGATGCTCCTCGGCCGAAGAAACTAGAAAGCTTCCCACGGAAAAGGAACCAGACTGACGAAGTCGCGCCCCACGCTCCTTCGCCCTCTGATACCGCTCCTCACTCTCCCGAAGTCTCCCCTCCGCCGTGCCAAGACTCAATCGGAGCTCCCTCACCTGGGCCTCCAAGGCCCTCCTCTCGTCCCAATCTTGATGTCGCTCTGCCCTCCTGTACTCCCTCTCTTTCTCTATGATCTCCCTGTCCCTCTCCCTCTCTCTCTAGGATCTCCCTATCCCTCTCTCTCTCTCTCTCTAGGATCTCTCTATCCCTCTCCCTCTCCTCTCTCTCTCTCATCGCCTCTCTCCTCGACAGCTCGAGGGCAATCCGTAGATTCAACACGTCACGAGGGAGCTCCTCAGCCTCCCGTCGCCGCTCCTCCTCTAGCTCCGCAATCCGGGCGTCACGCTCTGCCGCCCAGGCATCGCGCTCCTGCTCGGCACGAACAGCACGGGCCAGGGCCTCCCGAATCTCGGCCACCTGTCCAAACACGCATGCACCGTAAGAGAGCAGTGATAAAAGGAAAGCAGCTAGAAGAGGGTCAGGGCCAAGCAAGCACTCACTCGAGCCTCGCGGTCACGCTCGGCCTCCTCAGCCCGAGCCACCACATACGCCAGCTGCTCCTGAAGGGCAGAGATCTCTGGGGGAGTGCCCCACGAACTGGAACCCGCTCCACCAGCCGTCCCGGCTGCCGCTGCCTAGTGGGCCCGCTGAAACACAGAGCAAACGACAGTCAGAGGCCAAGTATCAAAAATCCAGGTCACAAAAATGCATTGCATAGACTCACCAGGATCTCCAACTCCTGTCGGATGGCCACCAACTGTCGCCTGGCGTCCGCCAACTGGGCCCGCAGGTCGGCGATCATGTCGTCACGAGCATCCTGCATTGCATATAAGTTAGTATCACATGCATATACACATAGAAGAGTGAAGCATTTTCATTTCACACTTACCCCTGCCATACCACCGAGGGAGAGACGGTCCCCGTACGTAGCTCGATACCATCTCATGTAATCAGTGTTGTCCTGTACATGGGACACCACTGGGGCCTCGCCCTGCTGCCAGTCCTGGTACTGTGCTGGGAAGCGCATACGCCAGTCCACGATCTTCGCCTTCCCCTTGGTCTTCTGCCCCATGCGGACCGGCTCATCTACATCGACCCACTCTTGGGCCAGCCCCAACGTCCTCATAACCAGCCTCAGCCGAAGCGGCTCGATCTCGTTCAGGCAATGGACCCACACGTCCCGCCCGAAACGAGGAAGACCCACTACAACCCAGGGCTGGCCAGCGTCAGCCATACCCAGGTAGGGCCTCCACACCACCTACATCACCATACATACATTATACTAGTTGCTATTAGGTCGCATGCATAAAAAAATACAAAGAAATCATACGCATCATACCATAGCCTCGGGGTACTCGCTCAACTCCCGACGAAGTGACGCCAGTTGGTAGCTGTGTGGTGCCGCTACCACGACCGGCCTCCACTGTCGCGCTAGAGGAACGGCTCTCCTGTTCCCCTGCCTGGCCCTCCCCATCGGGAGGTAGTAATAACTCCACACCTGCATCCATCATACATCATTCGCATGAGTAATTGCATATTTAACTACGGTAAAATGCATAAATAAATTGTGTACCTGGAGAAAAGGTGTGAAGCCGCTGACTGTCGTCTCCCTCTCTGAAGTCTGGGAGAGATCAGCAATCAAATGGGCAAGTAGAGCCGCTCCCCACGCGTAGTGCCCCACTCTGTCAAGGTTCGCCAGGATCCCGAGGAAGCGGCAGTGGATGCCGTCACCCTTCGTCCCCAGCAGAAGGTGGCCCAGGAAGAAGAAAAGAAACCTCCGGAGGTCTAGATCCACCAGCTCCCGCTCGCTCGGGTCCTGGGTGAAAGCTGCATGGGCATCTCCCTCCAGTCGTGCCAGAAACTCCTCACCAGTCTCGCTAACCCGCTGGCGCGGGTCGACGAATCCGAGCGCCTCCATAATCTCTACTCGGCCGACTACCCTGCTGTCTTTGTCGGTCATGCTCATCTCTAACCACAGCAGGTCCAGGGCACTCTCTCGATAGTCGGGGTAGGTGACCCCACTGACCGCCTCTCCGTCAACTCGTAGCCCGGTGATCCGAGCTACGTCTTCAAGCGTCGGCACCATGTGCCCCCAGGGCATCAGAAACGCCTGACTCGGCGCATGCCACCGCTCCCTCAATGCCTGGATAAGAGGAAGGTCGAGCCGGAAGGGCTCGATCCTGAGGAAGGCTCCAAAGCCCATGGCGTCCACACGCGCCCTCTGGAAGTCTGGCAGCCCACGGTACGCTGCCACCACTAGAGACCAGCTGATCCGGCCCTTCATCACGCCCTACACACCACAAAACCAACAGGGCAACACATCAGAATCATGGATAATAATAAACAATAACACTGTACATAATATTGATTATATATATATTTTTAGAGGTGTCCAACCTTCTGGACGCCCCCTTCCTATTTTTATTTCTTTCTTTTTAATCAAAAATCAAAACAAAAATAAATAAATAATATATATTATAGTGGAGGCGTCCACCTCCCTGGACGCCTCCTTACCTTATTTTATTTTATTTTATTTACGTAATAACCCAAAAAAATAAATAATAAAAATTTTTGGAGGCGTCCAGGACCCTGGACGCCTCCTTCCCTCACTCCCCGGCCTTCTCCACACAGCCTCTCGTCCTCCCGTTTAGCCCAGTGAACCAATAGAATGGAAGTCTAAGGGGCTTACCGGATCGTGCTCGTCCTCTCCCACGTCACCAGCGCCCGCAGGGCCCTCCACGGCCAAAAGAGGAGCCTCCTCCTCCACGACAATCTCACTACAAGAAAAATCGCGGATAGCGACCGACCTACCGGTCGCTATTCAGTCGTAGATCGGTCGCAAATATTCATTGCGACCGAACAGATACTATATAGCGACCGAATGTGTCGGTCGCTATATAATAGTCGCTATATAGCGACCGACATAATTCGGTCGCAGTATCAGTCGTTACCAGCGACCGATTATTATCGGTCGCCTGATCGGTCGTAATAATTCGGTCGCCATTCAGTCTCTATTCGGTCGCTACATTTGTTGTATTTTAAAAAAAAATTAACCTATCGGATTTATTCGGTCTCAATTCGGTCGCCAGTCGGTCGCTAAATAATTAACCTATCGGATTGATTCGGTGGCTAATCGGTCGCTAGTCGGTCGCCAAGTATAATTATTTAATAAAAGAAATATAACGTATAGTCGCTATTCGGTCGCAATTCAGTCTCCATGCGGTCGCTAATTTTGCATTATTTTTTTTTTAAAAATTTATTTAAACTGATAAATAAATTACCTGATAAATAACAAATTCATAACATAAATATAAAATCAACTACACAGACAACAATATCGACAAATCTCAAATTCATCACATACAAACACCTGATAAATAACAATTTCATAAAACAATAATAAATCAACTACACGGATCACAATCTCCACGAACCTCAAATTACACACAATTAAAATAAAATCACAAATTAATCATACATCCATAATAATAAAATGACAACATACACAACTAAAATAAAATCACAAATCCTCCACATATGTCTCATCCTGGTCGTCGTCTCGTCCAACATCATCCTGGTCGTCGTCTCGTCCAACATCTCGCGACGGATGATCCTGTATATCATTTAAAAAAATTATAATCAAATCCTTAATAAAGAAATCAAGCATTAACAAGACTTAATAAAGAAATCAAGCATTAACAAGAGTATGCCAATAGTTTAAGCCAGCTCATTTTCATATATATAAATACACACACACAATATAAGTTCAAATTTCATCTTGTATTTTAAAAATGAAGTTTGAGCGCCGAGCTCAAACCGGGCATCCGATTTGGATTCCGTCAGTTCTGACAAGTCACTTTCATCTCCCCGGTCGTATTGGAATGATCGACACGGCCATCCGACCGGTATTTCGAATTTTAGACCCCCGGACCCGTCCTAACAGTTCATTTGAACTAAGTGTATTTTAAAAATGAAGTTTGAGCGCCGAGCTCAAACCGGGCATCCGATTTGGATTCCGTCAGTTCTGACAAGTCACTTTCATCTCCCCGGTCGTATTGGAATGATCGGCACGGCCATCCGACCGGTATTTCAGATTTTAGAACCAAATGCCCCGTCCTAACAGTTCATTTGAACTAAGTGTATTTTAAAAATGAAGTTTGAGCGCCGAGCTCAAACCGGGCATCCGATTTGGATTCCGTCAGTTCTGACAAGTCACTTTCATCTCCCCGGTCGTATTGGAATGATCGGCACGGCCATCCGACCGGTATTTCGAATTTTAGACCCCCGGACCCGTCCTAACAGTTCATTTGAACTAAGTGTATTTTAAAAATGAAGTTTGAGCGCCGAGCTCAAACCGGGCATCCGATTTGGATTCCGTCAGTTCTGACAAGTCACTTTCATCTCCCCGGTCGTATTGGAATGATCGGCACGGCCATCCGACCGGTATTTCAGATTTTAGAACCAAATGCCCCGTCCTAACAGTTCATTTGAACTAAGTGTATTTTAAAAATGAAGTTTGAGCGCCGAGCTCAAACCGGGCATCCGATTTGGATTCCGTCAGTTCTGACAAGTCACTTTCATCTCCCCGGTCGTATTGGAATGATCGGCACGGCCATCCGACCGGTATTTCGAATTTTAGACCCCCGGACCCGTCCTAACAGTTCATTTGAACTAAGTGTATTTTAAAAATGAAGTTTGAGCGCCGAGCTCAAACCGGGCATCCGATTTGGATTCCGTCAGTTCTGACAAGTCACTTTCATCTCCCCGGTCGTATTGGAATGATCGGCACGGCCATCCGACCGGTATTTCAGATTTTAGAACCAAATGCCCCGTCCTAACAGTTCATTTGAACTAAGTGTATTTTAAAAATGAAGTTTGAGCGCCGAGCTCAAACCGGGCATCCGATTTGGATTCCGTCAGTTCTGACAAGTCACTTTCATCTCCCCGGTCGTATTGGAATGACCGGCACGGCCATCCGACCGGTATTTCAGATTTTAGACCCCCGGACCCGTCCTAACAGTTCATTTGAAATAAGTGTATTTTAAAAATGAAGTTTGAGCGCCGAGCTCAAACCGGGCATCCGATTTGGATTCCGTCAGTTCTGACAAGTCGATTTGGATTCCACTTCAGAATTCTACTTCAAGATCAATGAGCACTACAAAATAATGTGCCGAGTATTTTCTTTCTTCTTTCAAATAGCACTCGATTATCACTAAGTAACCCTCTTGTGATAACCAAGAGAAAAATGCATCAAGCCGTTCAGACAAAATATAGAAGTGTCATCTGCCGTTTACATTCAGACAAAATTCAGATGGAAATTGTGAGCCATGTCAAAATGGCACCTACGACTCGATCAAACTCCATAATTGAAGTAGCAATCTCCCAATCACCTAGTAACTTTGTACGACTGCGATCAGAATTAAAAAAAAAAGAGGGGGGGGGAGGCTGTCAGTAGTACTAGAGTTATGAGGACCAACTTTGTAATGCTACTTTGCCCTTCTTTAGCAAAATGGTCAAAATTAACATCAGAATCATAAGATGCATTAGACTGTAGTAATATCAGAGTATAGGGTTCAGATGAATGCATACCTTGACAGTTTTCAGCAGTTCCCTTGCGTCACTGTTGTTTTTAAAATGGTCACGTACGGGCTGCCGACCAGAAAAAAGACTCAGAGATTCGGACCAGGGAGAAATGGGGAAGAGATCTCTACTATTGGTTAATGTGGATTTTTATTTTCAACCAACTGATTGGTTGACTGCAATGCAGTAACAGCTGATAAGTTATCCAAAATGCTACTTGTGCTTGTCCATGTTCATTATGGAATGAAAACAATGTCGACAGAAAAATGATAATATAACTACACAATCTATAACTGATCAATGTAGCATCACTTTAATTGCAATGTGAAGAGTCACCAAACATACCACACTTTTGAATTCGAAATCAGGAAAGAGACTATTAAGATTCACCTTGACAGCAGCTCAAATAAACTCCAACAAACTTACCAAGAGACAGGCAAGTACATGCCACTTGCAACCTTGTGCAGACCAAGGTTCATTTGCTCCACTCATTAGATAACTAATTCCCTTTTTTCCTTGGCACGCAGAAATGTTAGCATTACCTGCAGAATCTGGTTCAATGACTTTGAGAGTGCAGGTTTCAGGTCTCCTGGATGCAATGCTCCACTTTCATAATCAACAATTAACTCTTCCATGCTGTTGAAGGTCCTGGTTGGAGTAGCAATTAAAAATGTTATACAGGCTTAAAAGATCTCAAGAGAATAAACAATAGGGTGAATTTGATTGTGAAAAAATATAAGAAATCCAGAAGTATGACAAAACAAGATTTGCAGGGTCTCCAGAAAAATAAAAGTAAGAATGCAAACTTCAAATCAAAGTCAAAGTTACATGATGGATGCAGTCTAGCATGGCAACGAGTCAACCATTACATGATTGGAGGCAATATCTGACTACAAGCCTAGAACACAAGGGAGCACAACCATATTAGTCCTTAAAAGCATTTAATGTGTATGCATTAGCCATATAGCAAAGTCAGCAGGTCGATGTAATGCTTAAATATCAAACTTCAATTGAATCCTCAAAGGGACCTGGTTTGCTGTCGGAGGCATCATTGCTCATAATTTTCATGAACTGTGAACATTATCTTCCACATGGAAAAGAGCAGAGCATGTAGCTACGATACATAAAGATGGCCTGATAATATGGCAAGTATCATACTCAAAAATAAACATTGAAGTTGATTACCTCCGTAGTCCCCTGCAGGATAGGTTTTCCCAGAAGCAGTTCTGCAAATACGCAGCCAACACTCCACAGATCAACTGATGCTCCATAATCTGTTGATCCAAGAGAAGCTCGGGTGGACGGTACCACAGAGTCACTACACGGCTTGTCAATGGGTGCTTCCCACCAAGATTAGAGAAGTTTGCCAGACCAAAGTCAGCTAATTTCAAAATGCCATCATTGTTGACCAGAAGATTTGCACCCTTAATGTCACGATGCATGATACCACGTGAATGGCAATGTTGAAGTCCAGATAATAACTGGTGCATGTAGCATTTTACCTGCAAAAGTGACAAATAAACATGTGAAATTCTTCGAAGAGCAGCTTGAGGGGAACCATTTTTGACATGATAGCCAAAAAAAAGAAACTTTAAATGCTACATAAAAAAACTGGCTGAAAGTGAATATTTGGCATAGACAAACCAGTGACTCCGAAAATTGGATGTCAGGACAGGATGTTAATCCTGCAAGGTCATGTTTCATATATTCAAAAACAAGATATATGATGCATGACAATCGGGAAGTTATCAAGGCCTCCAGCTTCACAATATTTGGGTGATCAAATCTGCGAAGAATTATATTAACAAAAAGGATGATCATTTGAAGAAACTGGGTAATAATTTCTGCCTCACAATCAGTGAAGAAGCCAAGTTAAAACATCATCTTTAACACCAACATAGTTAGCAGAAAGCAGAAAACTGATAAAAAAAGTCCATGTAGATTATGGAATGCCTTATGTGTTATTTTGTAGAGATGCTTGCAAATTGCAATTAAATTGAACAAATGAAATTGCTGACATGGGATGACCATTAGAATTAGACTAAAATAAATGCAGCTGGTCATCCTGTGGAGTGCATTTAGACCAGCCAACAATTCTAAGCGGAGGAGCATGTTTCATATGGAGTCGGGTTGAAAATTAACTTGAGTGTAGCATTACTCTAAAAGATAACATAGTCACATAACCTAGTCACAAGTTTTATTTTGTACCTTGTTTGCTACATAAGGTTTAAAATGCATGCTACAGTGCCAAGTGTCAACGGCATATCACATTTTATCCTTGTTATCCAATCTTTATATCAAATGATGGAGAGCATCATACTTAAATTTAATATAGCACTTAAGTTGGGCACTCTGTTCATAAGTTCATTTCATTTGAAGGTTGAACAGTCAAAGTTAATTAGATGTGATATCTCATATCCTTTCTAGTTAATATTATTCACAACTTGTTTGATAAACATGTTAATATTCGTTCCTAAATCCTTGGAATCATGAGACATATGACCACACTCTGTATGACATTCATGCCCAACTCTGAACTTAATGAAAGTTCTACCTGATAATATTTAACTTCACCAAGAAAAGTTCATGAATAGTTTATGTACTCTAATAATAAAAAAGGACAAGAGATACTTATAATGAAAGTTCAAAAAATTTATTCGACTGTGCATCACATTATTCTAATACACAAAGGAAGAAGGAGAAAACAAAATAATCATAGCAAGAAAGGTGAAAAAGGCATACCCCCACAAAGAAACTTGCAAAATGCAGTAGGATAACAGATAATACGACAACCCCCAAAATCTCCAGACAACATGTCTTTGAATCCAAGATGAGAACCATTTGATGCAGAGACCATTGATTGTTTTAGACGAACAAGATTTTCTGAAAATACACTGAAAGAATAACAAACATTATAGAAGAATTCCGATTAAATGCTAGCTTGTCAAGTTGGTCAAGAGTCAAAGTTATGAAGATTGAACCTGCTTGCAAGCAATGAAGAAGCTAAGACAGCAAGAAGTGGAGCAAATGGTAGAACTACTTTCATGAAGGCAGGGAATACTTTTTGCAAGTAAGAGCCAAGTAGAATAGGCGCAACCACCACCTGCAACAAAATATATATTTAACAGCCTAGAATGGAAACAGATTGCCAAATGTCAATGTATACCTCAAATGGGCGTCAATTCACCTGTAAAGTACTGATGGAAAGCTTGACAGCATCCACGGGGACATATGCTCCAGCCAGAATTTTGGTTAATAAGGGAGCCTCAAACAATTCATTCTAGCACATACTGTAGATTTTCCAGCCTCCTGAATCTGCACTATATAACTTTTTTCTTCAACCCTGGCCGTGGTATTTCTCAACTCCATCAAAACCATAGAGTATAAGTTTTATTTGATCAAACGAATCTTAAGCTTGTCTACACAGAAGAGGAAGCACAATTCTGGAGGAAAGTGAGAGCTTACACAAGGCTTTTGGAACTACGAAATATGTGCAATAGTTAAGCAAGGAATAGACTAATTATATGATTCCTCTGTATAGTAACATTGTATATGACACTGTATATCAGATTTTTGTTGTTGTTGCACTTATTAAAAGAAATGTGCATCAGATAGCTTACGACATTCGATGCTGTTCCCGCTGGACAACATCCAAGCAAAATCAAACCAACGGCAAGAGCTGGTGAGAGGCCCAGGGCTTTGCTAATTATTGCTCCCAAGGCTGGCATGATGGTGTATTGAGCAACACATCCAAACAGTATCTGGAAAAGTGAAATGAAGTACAAAGGCCATCAGAATAGATAAAAGAGATAAGTTAGCATCTGTGGAGAAATTTATTGAAATACCAATTGCATCCATCTGAAGAGGGTCATGCTTTGCTACTACCAGTCAATCACATGTTTGTCTCGTACAATCATGACATGCTAAATGACAGTCCTAAAGTGAGCAACATCAAGTGGAATTCGCAGGCTTAGGGATAACTTCCTTTCTACCACGGGCTAAAATAATTCACTAAAACAAATGAAACAGAAAATGAAAACAGTAAAAGTGATTAACTAAAATAATATCTAGTTCAATAACAAATTTAGCTAAGAACAAGAAACTTGTAATAGAAGACATGTCAGAGGTATAAAACATATCGTACATAGGCTATATATATGCAACTGTCCCAGACTACCACAAAAACATAAGGCCAAGTTTAGCTGCTTTACATTATGTAATAGAACTTCTCACTTTCTCAGCATTTTATGCATCAATTAGTGCAAACTATGATTAAAAAATGCTGTGTGACAAAATGAGATATTAGCATTAGACACGCAAAAACCTCAAGAATCTGATATGGTCATATGGGTGGACATGGCCGATGCCTTCGCCAAGCACCTCTCCTCTGGCGAGGACGCCGCCTCCTACGTCGACCGCATCTGGCGACATCGGCCCGCGTTCGCTTGGGAACCCCTTCTCCCCCGTGGACCTCCACTTTGTGTGCCGCCTGGGGAGCGAAGACATCGGCAATGTCCACCTCGCCGAGATCAAATGTTGCTCCGCGGAGGGGAAGAGGATCGTCATCGAGCAAAGCCCCGTATCGGAGGAGAAGGAGGTGATAGGTTTCAAGAGGGAAATGATCTTGGCAGAAGAAGAACGAGAAGGGTGAGTTATTAAATCGAACCAGACAAACGAACCGACCCAAATAATGTAAAGGAGAATCGGCGGAAAAAAATAGTCATTTTCTTTTAGTGACCCTTTGATAACCGAACTGTCGATGGCATTGGGAGGGTGAGACGATTCCGGTGGTGCAGCACAAAGGGGAGTTGGTGGGGGGTTTCCAGAGGTGGAGGGGGACGGGAAGGGGAGGGGGAGGCAGAGGGGGACACGGGAAGGGGAGGAAGGGAGGAGACCGTCGGAGGCAGAGGGGGAGGCGGAGTGGGACGGGAAGGGGAGGGGGATCAGAGGGGTCAGGCCGGAGGGGGAGGGGCATGGGGATGGGAAGGAGATCTGAGGGGGACGGGGGCGCAGGCCGCAGGGGGGAGGGGAGGGGAGCAAGCCGGCGACGGGGCCGCAGGGGGGAGGGGAGTAGGCCGGCGGGGGAGGGGAGCAGGCCGGTGACGGAGGGGGAAGGGAGAGAGAGAGAGAGAGAGAGAGAGAGAGAGAGAGAGGTACCTGCGGAGGGCGACGACGGCAGGGCGAGCGGCGACGGCGACTCGACGCGAGCGGCGCGGCGACGGGCTCCGGCGGAGGGGGGCTCGGGCGGGAGGCAGCACGGGGAGGGGGGCTCCGGCGGAGGAGGGGGGCTCGGGCGGGAGGGCTCGGGCGGAGGGGGGGCTCCGGCGGAGGGGGCTCGGGCGGGAGCGGGGAGGGGGGCTAGGGCGGAGAGGGGGCCGCAGGGGAAGGGGGCTCGGGAGGGGGGGCTCGGGCGGGAGGGGGGGGGCTCGGGCGGGAGGGCTCGGGCGGGCGGGGGTCGTAGTAGGAAGTATAACGGCATCAGCGACCGACTGGAGACCGAAGTTAATTCGGTCGCAATAATAGAGACCGATTAGCGACCGATATATATGCGGTCGCTGAAACGGTCTCGATTATGCGACCGATTATTTCGGTCTCCGAATTGGTCTCTATTTGGGACCGACTAGCGACCGATTTAATCGGTCGCTAATTCGGTCGCTATAGCCACTTTTTCTTGTAGTGTCTCCTCCGCCACGGCAGCCTCCTCGGCGTCATCTCTCAGCCTCCTCGGACGACGAGCCCGTCGTTTCCGCTTCTCCCCACCCTGGCTCGGGCCTCCTTACTCCATTGGAATTGGGAATGGGTCGTTTAGAGTGAACGCGTCGTCAGAATGAACAATAGAAGTGAAAGGGGGGTGAGGCCCCCCTTATATAAGAAAAACCCTTTTTTTGGGGCGTCCAGGCGCCTGGACGCCCCCACTTTTTTTCTTTTTTTCAAAAAATTCAAAAACTTAGGGGCGTCCAGGCGCCTGGATGCCCCCAAACAAAAATAAAAAAAATAATAAAAAAGAAATTATAGGGGCGTCCAGACCTCTGGACGCCCCCAAAATAAAAATAATAATAAATAATAATAATAATAATAAATTGGAGGCGTCCAAGCGCCTGGACGCCCCCATTAAAAATAATTTTTTAAATATATATATTTACATATGATCATATTATGAATAAATAGCTACATAAAAAGAAAGAAAACATAAAAACAGAAAAACGGAAAAAATAAAAATCATAACAAAGGGAACATGGTCCAAAACATCAAAATGCCAGATTTTATTCCATCAGAAAGTAGAACGAGCTACATCAGGGGCTTAGGAGCCTTAGGCCTTAACTTCCCCAGTTCGGTTACATAAGCTCTCCACAGCTCGCATTCTTCCCCCACATGCGCTAAGGCCTTTCCCGCAACACTTGTCTTCCAGGGTGCTTTGACGGCCTTCGCTTCCTTCGCATCCGCTTCAGTGCCCAACTCTCTCTTCTTCAAAGGAACGATGCCAGTCGGTAGTGGGAACGAATGACGTGGAATGCCGATCTGGAGGCAGCACCGATGCGCGTTGTAAAGGACAAACTCGGTCGCACCAATCAGTTGGAGATCAACTTCACAAGAAGACCTCATGAGGAGCTCAAGCAGGAGTAAACATGCCGGTGCGCAAGAGAAGAAGCCTTGTGTCACGGTTCGAAAGTGAGATCGCCAGTCTTCACGTCTCTTTAGCCACGGAACACGGTTCGCCACGGTGCCACCGAAGCCTAACACGTCGGCTATATGATAAAGGGGGCTTTGTTGGAAGAGCTTCGAAGCGGTTGGCATTCCCTCACGGTGATCAAACTTGAAATGCAAATCCAGCCAGCAATTCAGGAAAAGTGCGCAACCAAAAGGAGGCTTACCCACGCTCGAGGCAGTAAGGCCACTATACAGGTAGGCAAGGACAGCGGGTCCCACCCTCTTTCCACGCCAGATCCCGCAGATAGCACTCAGTTGGTCTTCCTCCACCATGTTGTCGGTATAAGGAAACAAGATAGCACCCGCCAGACAAATGGTGAACTCTTTCATGATTCCCTCCAAATAGTCATCGTCTGGTGACCCTCTCAGGGCGTCCATGACCCATTCCGCGAGCTTTTGGAGATCGATCCCCTTTTGAGTACGGACCTTTCTGGCTGCGTCAGGCGGCATGAAACTTCCAAGGACGCTTTCAGAAGTCCCCCGTGTCAGCATCCGCATAGCCTTCACTTTCCCGTCACTCTTGAATTTCTTCAATCGAGCAGAAGTTCGACCTCCTCGAGGAGGATGGTCGCCTCGATGGTCGGGAAGATAAAAGTGTGGGTCTGGGGATGACAGATCTCCACTAGTGCGCCCATAGCCGCCCAGTCCATACGAATCTTCTCGTAGTGTTTGGCGTGAATAAGGAGCCCCTGCAGATGCCACTTCGAGAGTATGGCCCTCATGCCGATGGATATGTTGGAAGTTAACTTTGAAAGCCATGGCAATTTGAAAAACTTCCTCGGTCCCGGGAAGAGTGGATATGGCTGAAAAAGGAAAAGAAAGAAGAAAGGAAGGAAGTAAGAAGAAGGTTCACGTGGAGAAATTTGAAATGAATCAGCTTACCATATGCGACATGATCATCCCACTCAGATGACCCTCGAGGTCGGAGAGTCGCCTGATCTCGCTGCTAGGCCTGCTCCTCTTCATAACGCGGGAAGACTCTCCTTCCATCCTGAAATCTCTAGATTCTCCTCTCCTTTTCCTCCTGAGCTTCCAAAACCCACCTTGGTGCATTTGAATGAACTAGCCGAAGGGGAGTTCTTATAGGAAGGGAAGATCGCTACAGGACAGAACATGTCACATCAGCAGTCAATGTCAGGATTTTGGCTAGATCTCCTTTCCATTGTGGTGCGATTCTGTTATGATTCTGCTACTTTCTGATATTATTAATCCATGCTGGCCTGTGCAGGTTTTACTAACATACGTCTTTGTCCTATCTCCTGTCCCACCTTTCAATGGTTAGGCCCACCATGTCATGCATCGCAGTATATGATACCTACGCTACTAGAACATGTCAAGGACCTCGCGGCCCGAACGAATCTGGGATTTGAGTTCCCCTTCAACAAAAACAGTGATGATCCTGGAAGAATTAGGGTTGTACGGATAGGCCGTTAACTTGTGATAGCATGGGGACGACGATTCCGTTCAGTGAGTTGGTGCGTGGATAAACGGGCCCCAGCCCAGTATCAGCTCACCGGGTCGGTATCCTGACCCGTTCTTAACAAGTTGACAATATTATCCTTGGCTATTTTCTATTTTAGTTTGTTTTAAATTTTTATTTTAACCCAGCATGCATTCATATAGGACTTTGATTTATTGCGGAAGATCATTCAAGTGATTCGATTGTGAAAGCCGCTGTGCTTCAATTCTTACAAATATGAGATATTCCACTCTGAATGAAATACTGAGTTTCCTTGAAACGGCCCTACGATGCTCTTCCAAAGGAGACCCTTGTTTGGACAAACTCTCAGATATTTCTTTACTTTTTACCTTGTTTGACCCACCTTGGCCGCAGCACTTCCACATTGGCTGGTAACTGCTCACCAAAGGTGAAACCTGCGGGTTTATGACCCAGGTACTTCCACACCGAGAAGTTGGTCTCCTTTATTTTTCGGGCCTGAGCACACATCTCACCCTCCCTTATTTGATCTCCGTCCAAGCAATCGTCAATATTTGAAAGACCTTCTTCAAGGTCGCCTCATTGAAACTTCAGGAAAGATTCCAAACAGTAACATCAAAAGCGTGTCTCATCACACCTTGGCATCAACTTATCAGTCCGCTCCCACTTCATTTCACTCCACTTCGATACCATTCCACTACGTGTCGCTCCCTTGCAAAGCAGACGCCAAGGCGGGGCAACTGTAGACACGCCATTCCTGACGTCTCCTGAGAAAGTCTCATATTACTATACGACGCCCCGCGGCGGATTTCACATTTTGAATCACTTGAGTGCTTCCTTTTCTTGAGTCTTCTTCTGCCTTTTTCGGCATCCGGAATCATCTCGTCGCAGCATTCAGACGGCATCAACACCAGTCAGACGCATCGGAAGGTTCCGAAACCAGGAAGGGTGCCTGTCGGGGAGCTGCCGACGCCTTTTCAGTGGACCCAGGGGGTCTTAATGGAGGCGTCCAGGCCCCTGGATGCCTCCATTACTTTAATTTATTTTTTTAAGACAAAAAATACATAATATATATATATATATATATGGAGGCGTCCAGGTCCCTGGACGCCTCCATGAAAACAAATATAAAAAATACAAAATTCCAGTTGGCATAAAAAACAAAACAAAAAAATAAATATATATTTTCTTGGAGGCGTCCAGGCCCCTGGACGCCTCCATCAACTCACTCACGGGGCGCCGCCCACCGATCGACGGTTTATCGTGTGTGAAAGAATCCAAATTGTGGAGACGTCCAGCCGGCTGGACGCGCCCATTTTCAAATCACGGGCGCCGTTCAAAACCACGCGTCGTGCTAAACTGCGTGCGGCTTTCGGTGGGAATTCGGTGGGCCTTTATGGAGGCGTCTGTGCCCCTGGACGCCTCCATGAAAATATTCGGAAAAAATGAATAAAAATAGAATAAAATATGTTTTTTACCCTGATGGAGGTGTCCAGGGTCCTGGACGCCTCCACCCTCCAGAGCCCTATAAATAGAGGCCCCCCCCCCTCAGTTCTGGGAGAGCTTCTAAGAGATCCGATAGGCTACCGGAGCCCAGAGGCTACCGGAGTCATTTCTAACCCGTGGGGTCTTTT
The DNA here is from genome assembly GCA_022559845.1 of Amorphophallus konjac. NCBI lineage: Eukaryota > Viridiplantae > Streptophyta > Magnoliopsida > Alismatales > Araceae > Amorphophallus > Amorphophallus konjac. Next base: position 221,415,338 of record CM040119.1, read on the forward strand.
GTATGTGGAGGTTCTGCCAGCTTCTCGGGTGCCCACGCTCGCGAGAGGAAGGTCGTCTTCATCCACCGCGCTTCCACGTCGTCCCTACGCTGCCGAAGCTCCGCCGGATTTCACCATCGGCAGATCCAATAAGCCAATCCTTTCCTTTTCTTCGTAGTTCTTTTGCATTCATCATCTCGCATCCTCTATCCCCCTTCATAAGGGCGCCTCTTCTTATATACTTCTTACATCCATCATCTCATTTTCCTCCTACTCGAGTCCGAGAGGGGTTTAAAAGATAACACCAACCAGGTGTGTGTCTTGCCATCATTTCGTTATTTTTATCGCAAGGATTTGAATACTACACCTTCATCTTTCTAATCCACTCGTTACTTGTTTGTCGTTGTTTTGCAAGGGTACCCAAGGAAAGCCCTCTCCGTCGGCCGGTCGAAGGGGGAGGAAGAAGCAACCCGCCATCTTCCGCTCTTGAGGTAGGCGCGATCACTTTCTTTATTTTGGGGTCTTTTGGCCCCTGGCGATCACATCATGTTCTCGAGGCCGCGGCGAGTCACTTCCCCAATGGCCGTTTAAATTCCCGTTCTTATATTCTCTTTATATTCTGTTATATTCTTATCTACTCATATTCTCGAGGCCGCGGCGAGTCACTTCCCCAATGGCCGTTTAAATTCCCGTTCTTATATTCTCTTTATATTCTGTTATATTCTTATATGCTCATATTCTCGAGGCCGCGGCGAGTCACTTCCCCAATGGCCGTTTAAATTCCCGTTCTTATATTCTCTTTATATTTTGTTATATTCTTATCTATTCATATTCTCGAGGCCACGGCGAGTCACTTCCCCAATGGCCGTTTAAATTCCCGTTCTTTATATTATTCTGTTATATTCTTATCTGCTCATATTCTCGAGGCCGCGGCGAGTCACTTCCCCAATGGCCGTTTCAATTCTTGCTATTTGATTTCTGCACCATTCTCGTACCCCCGAGGCCGCTGCGAGTCACTTCCCGCTATGGCCGTTTAACCCCCATATCTTGCTATATTACATTTGTCACGCTCGCCCCGCCGGAGCAATCTCCCGTGGTGGCCCCTTCTCTTTTCTCTTATTTCTGTGTTGCAGCAAACAAAAGAGAGCCCGCGTGCTCCGCGTCTTCTTCGCTCCCCGAACCGTGTGACGTCGCGCACACCGGCTACTCGGAGCCACTTCCGCTTATGCAAATTTTTGAAGGGGTAAACAACTTTTTCCTCACGAGACATGTGATTTCTATGTAGAGAATCAATAGCCCTCTAAAGTGTAGAATAGAAAATAGTAATCCTTATTACATTGAATCATTATCTCAAAAAGGTGCATTTTATGTGGGTGGTTGTATTGAATGTAAAATATGAATTAGTCTTATCATAGTAATGTCTCCCCCTAAATGTATGCACGGTTATAAAAATTCTCCCCCTTAATATATGTCATAAAACAAACATGTGTAAATCAATGTAATTTCATTTAGCAAGGGATGAGTCATAGAAGGAGTCAAAAAGGGGTTGTATAAAGTTTATACATGCATTCAACCAGAGATTTTTCAATGACTTCAAGCAGATTGATTATCAGCACTTGGAAGAGAACGTAGGTCCGAAGACCACCTCACGCGTAGTGAAACCTTCCGGCTGAACATAATCCAACCTTCCACTAACACCATTTTATATACCGAATAACCATGGCATTCAAGCACAGAAGTATGCAATGATATGCAAGTGTATGCATATAACTTGAAAAGATGATTATAAATTTTCTTTATTTGCAAGTATGCAAAGATGTGTATGATATGCGCAATGAGTATCATGTAAGTAAGCGTGTAAGCTGTATATGCAAAAGTGAACCATTATTCACAGGATGTGACTCAGAGTGTGAAAGACATTATGCACAGACTAGAGCATTCAAAGATAGATTTTATTTTTTGTAAAAATAGAGGAAGGTGTGTTTGAAAAACGACTATGCATATCCAAAGTGAGGCATTAAGAAAAAAATCAGACTTACTCACAAAATGTGAGATAGCTCCAAACACAAGTTTTTACCTTTGTAGGTCTTTGGGAGTGAACCTAAGCAAATTGATTTTCAATTCCAAGCCAATTTTCTTTCTCACCTTAAGAGCCCTTTGTTCATTATCAATCCTTGGTCTCAAGGCGCCCCTACAAAAGAAATTCTCATTTCAAAGATTTGGGTACCCAAGCCATCTTGGGTCCCGAGGGGTTAGCTCTAATATAGACAAGTGTGTTCTTTTTCTTTTTCCTCACATACCACTCATCGTCGGCCCTCATCATGATACACTCATCCATAGAATGTCCATTCAGGCCATAGTAAAAACAATAGAAATAGTTTCTTTTCTTGACTTGATTATCATCTTCTTTCATCACATAACAGTCATTCATTACATGTCCAGATTTGCCACAATAATGACATGAAAGATTTTTGTTGAGAAACCAATTATCATCATTTTCTTTCGTGAAACAATTTTCAAAAGCATGACCATGCAACCCACAATAAAAGCAATGAATGTTCTGGGTTTTCTTTGTGGGTTTCTCATGGTTTTTAGAGTTGTCACCCATTTCCATTCTTGATTTTAATGCATGTTCATCACCAGATTTCATCATGTAACAGTCATAAATGTCATGACCATAGTTACCACAATAAAAACATGAAAGATTTCTTCTTTTCTTTGATTCATGAACATGTTTACCAATTTGGGAATTTTAATGCATACAAGGAGAATCAACATCATTTTTGTCTTTTGAATTTTGCTTATCATACAAACACAAAGACTCGTTCAAGCTCTTAACTTCATTCTCCAATGACAAAATATGCAATTCAGACTTAGCCATTTCATTTTCACACAATGCAAGTTTCTCATTCAACAAAGAATTGATAGCTTTAAAACTTGCAATTTCTTGTTCCAAAATATGAAGGTTTTCAAAATTATCAACAATGACATGCTTTCCTTTTTCAAACGTGTGAATTTTATCATTCAACAAATTGTTTTGATTTTTTAAATTATCAATTTCTTTAGCAAGCTTTTCATTCTGTAGCAGTTCATTGAGCAAGACTTGATCACTTTCCGAACAGCTCAATTTACTTCTAGAATCCTTTTCGTGGCTTTCAAGTTCTGAAAGTTTAGCCAATAAAGATTCATTTTCCTTTTTCAAACAAGTAATTGTTTCTTTATGGCTATCTATCTCATGCATATGCAACTTAACCAATTTCTCACATTCAGTGCATTTTTCACATGGAGAATTATCTACACACGAATTTTCATTTGTGGAACACTTGACACAAGGAGTGTTAGAATAAGAACAATCATCAAGTTTCCATTTGATTTTTCTATTTTCAGATTTTAAAGCTTTGTATCTATCAACTAGTTCATCATAAGCGTCCATCAATTCATCATAACTCAAATCACTTTCCTCATAAGAGTCAGAGCTAGAGTTTACCTTTGAACTCTCTTCACTTTGCGCTCAATTTCATCGTTTGCCGCTAAGCAGTCACCGTAGTTGCAACTTTCTTTTTGGGCTTCGATCAGCCCGTCCCAAATTTCTTTGGTTGTCCTACAAGACAAAATAAATGAAAATTGATTAGTGTCCAAGGCAGCCTTAAGAGCATTTAAAACAAATAAATTATCGGAACTCATTTTCTTATGTTCATCAGTCCACCTTAATTCATTTTTGGGTAAGACATGTGGACCATGAGAGATTAAGCTCATGAGTTTCGGATCAAAACCACAAATCCAAACACAAAACATTCCTATCCAAGAAGCATAATCAAAACCATTATAAACAGGAATAGACTTCAAGCTAGCCATCATGAAAATGATCTTTACTCCTAGACCGTGAGGTCCGTTAAAAAATCAGAGATTGGGCTCTGATACCAATTGTTGGCCCAGAGAGATGGCGGATAAGAAGGGGGGTTGAATTGTCCCCTTACCGAGATGGAGAATTTTAAAAAACTTTCTCACCCAATTACAATAGATGTAGAATTAACAACGCTGATTAAAAAAACTTCAAGTGAGATTAAGATATTCTCTCAATCTATCCGATCTCACTCGGACAACCAATCCAATAAGCGATGAACGATTACTGATAAACAGATAGCAGAGCTAGCGAAGTGTAGTGGTGTAGTGAAATAAAAATCAATAAGATAACCTGTGAAGGGAGATAGGAGAAATGAACAGTCACACAGGCAATCACAATAAACACATGGATTTTTAGGTGGTTCGGGACCACGACGGGCTCCCTACGTCCACCCCTCACCAAACCCGGTGAGGCTTCACTAACACGCTACCGAAGTAGCAACACGGGCATGAACCCCAACCACACACACGCTGCTTCCGCAGCAATACACACACGAGGCCTTGCCTCAACACGCTGCCACTGCAGCACACACACACACACGTTCGGGAAACGTACCCCGGACACAACAATCACACGGAGTCGCAGCTCCGTTCACACACCACCAAACACGGGGAGACTTTTCCCACAATAAACCCACACATGCAGAGATACAACTCCGCCCACACACAGTGTATTTCGAGTTCAATAAAGCAAGAGAATATTCAATACATGCTCGTACTCAGAATAGACTGAAGAAGAATCTTCAAAATAAACTAAAGAGAGATGGAGAAGTATATCCTTAATATATGGACGGCCTTGAGACGATCTCTTTGAGGCTTTCAAGGTGAGGGAAGGTCGATCTTCTACAGGTTTGAAGCCCCACGAACTCGGCTGCAGATCTAGCTTGTTCCCCACATGAAGGCTTGATAGAATGGGTGTATCTTTGAGTTCCCTTGATCAAGAATGTTCCTACAAGATGAAACAAGAGTGAAGCCCTTAGAAAACGTTCTCCCTCTTAACCTTGCAGCCAAACCCTCTTTTCTTTCTATGTTTACTATGTAGAAATTGCAACTAACAAATATATGCTAAGACAGAATATGGAAATGAAGAAGCAAGAGATCCCCCTTTAGATTCTTCAATGCAACTCAAAGATAGAATGGAAGGGTGCACTTAGAAAGGATAAACCAAAGAGTAGAAGCACCCGTCCCTTGTAGATCTGAACGCCTAGGTTGCAGATAGTGGAGAACAGTCGCAGCTGCCACCAGATCTGAGCTCAGGCACTTGAACGCGATCCACAACAGTCTCTTCTTCCTCCTCCACAAGTGTGCGATGCCCTCTCTACCGTTCCTGCACAGAATAGAACAATATCAGCCCAAGGGGGTGTGTTCTATGAATGGAAATAGCAAAGGATATATAAGGCATATAATGGATAGACAAAAGACAAGAAAACCCATGTATAAACCTCCCATAACCTTTCTATTATATGTATATAAACCCTAGGGGTATAAGGGTAAAAACCCATGGCAATCGGACCCTCTAATGGGGTTTTCGTAGACAATCCGAAAACCACGATCTGGACGTCCCAGAAAAAGTGTCGACCTCTAGGGTCGACACTCGTATCAACGAGATCAGCCAAAATTACGAAATCCAGAGTTTAAACAAAAGTGTCGACCCATGGGGTCGACCTTTTTTTTTCATGAGGTTCTGTCTTGAGACAAAATCAGGACCCTGGGTAAAAAGTGTCGACCTCTGGGGTCGACCTTTTTTACCGGAGGTTCTGTTCTAGTTAAAATAGTATAACCCAACATAAAGTGTCGACCTCTGGGGTCGACACTTTTTGTCAGCATAACAGAATTCAATACAAAACAGCATACCGTGTAATAAGTGTCGACCTCTAGGGTCGACACTTTTACTGACATAAATGAAAACTCAATAAAACTTCATAGAAACCTTACAAAACCTCTCCCAAACATTAAAAACAATTAACCATGTGTTGAAACATGGTATTGGCATACATTAAGGCACGTTTCAACATAAGCCAATGAAAGTGACAATTATATTGAATTTCAAACCATTAGGTCCTCAACTTTCAAATGAAATCAATTGAAACCAAGAAAAACATTAAGGACCAATAAAACACAATTAAACCCCATTCAAGTACAATCAAATGGCATGCATGAGGTGTTTTAAAACATCAAATAAAATCGGGTCTTGAGAGAAGGAATGGGAATCGAATTGAGCATGATGCATCATGAAGCTCACTTAGTCAAAAGACAATTAAGTAGCCAAATAAATTGAACCCAACTTACCCACTTGGAAACATATACTAAAATGAATTCTTACCATGTTTACAAAGGTTTGTGGGTATCTTGAAACCTGCACTTTCAACCAATTCAATTTCATGAGAATTAAGCCAAGGTGATTCAAGAAATCATTTTCAACCCATTTGAAATCATGACTTGGCCGATAGAATAGCATGTAGTGAAGATGCTAGAACTATCAAGTCTACATGCAGTGAGGTACATCAACATGGACATGTATCTCTTGTACATGGATCCAAATCAACTCACATACATGAGAAATAAATTAAGCCTTATCTTCCCATGTCAAAATACATTCCAACATAAACTCTTACCTTGGATCCAAAGCTGTGGATAATATTAACCTGCATATTCTGAAAATTCAGAAGCAAGTCAATATTTAACCAAGGTATTTGAAGAACCCAATTTCAAAACACTTCTCCAACCATGTTTATCTCCTATCGCTGGTTGGCAAAACGGGTGTCTTTTACCTTAACGCCCGCTTTTCAGTCCGCTCCGTGTCGTTTCCGCTTCATCTCCATGTTCCATTTCGCTTTCACTTCACCTCCGCTCGCTCCCCTGCAAAGAGGACGTTAAGGAGGGGCATCTGTTGACACCCATTTTTTCCCAATAAGTTGAGTCATTCCTCTTATCATTATTATTGATGCCTCGCGTTGTCCATTGCTTGTTGGGCCACTTTTGGCCATAATGTCGGGCCAATTCTGTGGGTACTTCTCTCCCTGACTCGGTTTGCTTCAATTCTGTGCTTAATGGGCCTTGATCTTGCTTAAATTATCACATTTTATCCATTGCAAGTGCCCAGGATTTGAACGGTCTCCAGTCTGGCCGTTCAGATAATCCACGGTTGTTTCTGAGCCATCCTATATTTTTAGGTGATTTTTTGAATTTCCATCGACAAACTATTGAACGGTCTAGGAATAGCCGTCCAGATCCATGGAACGGTGGGAGTATGACCGTTCTATTCTTCAGAGTCCTAATGGCGTTGGTTTTCAGATAATTATCTATTTATCTTGATTTTACGATTTTATCACTGATAGGTTTTGAACGATCGTTGTTGGGCCGTCCCATGTCTGAGCGGTCCATTTATGACCGTCCAATTCATGAGAGTCCAACGGCGAAATTCTCGGTCAGTTCACTGGATAAGAGTATTGTGTTTCTTATTTTAATTAATTTTCACCGACAACTTTGGGCGGACCAGGACGGACCGTTCAATGGGTTGGGCGGTCTATCGCACAACCGCGCAATGGTGAGATTCCTAAGGGTTTTTGTCTCTCTCATTCCGTGGATAATTACACAACTTCATCTACCTATTTCTCCGTGGTTACTCCACCCAATGGAGTGTCGTTTTCTCTGGATGGAAGATAATTACATTGGCTATGAATTATATTTTGATAATTTGTAGTAATATCCACTGTAAACCCTAATTTCAGGGCTGGCTTAGTGGGCTTTATAAATAGACCCTAAAGGCCAAGCTTTGAAAGAGAGGGGGGGGGGGGGAGATTTCAAGGTCACGGCGAAGCTCTACCAAATTCTCGAGCGACCTACAGATAGGGAGGGGGGCTTTCCACGTTCATATAAGCCTCCAATTTCAGGGAGTAACATGTTTTGTGTCATTAGTTCATTAGCCCCCATCCTTTCTTCTCACTTGCATGCATCAGTCCTTTTCTTTCATCCACATTTTTTTACACTTGCATATCATTGCACACATCCTTCTATATTTTTGACAACCCCAGGGGTTTAAAACTCCCCAAGTATTCCCCATTCCATTTGTTTATGTTCATTTCTATTCGTTCTTACATTTACTACACTTTATAGTTCTAATCTGGCTTCGTTTCTGTGTTCTTCACTTTGTTTTGTAGGTCAGCAACACTCTAGCATGAGGCCCACTCTTTCTTGCCGGCCGGAAAGGGTGGAGGAAGAAGTCCCACGTCTTAGAAGTTGGTAGCATTAGGTGGTTTTGTTCTGTCGACGTAAAGAATAGAGCGGCATCCTCCGGGCCGTTCATGGTCTTCTAGCGGAGGATCTAGTGCCGTCCTGTCATCAAGCCACTCTTCGTCCCGCGTTCGTCCCAGCGCCTTGGAGCTGTCTGTCGAGCGACCGCTCACCTTCTGAGCGGTTCATCCTGAACCGCGCATTGCTGTGGTGCTGGTTAAAGGCAAGTGTCTCCCTTCTTTTCCAATGTACGGTGTATTTATTACATTTTGGCACCTTGGTGGCGATCACGCACTCACATCCCTCTATTCTCGTCAAATTTGCATTCCATTCGGTTGTCATATTGACATAGTAAGAAGGGATTTGGAAGGATAATCAAAAAAGGAGAAAAGGTAGAAGGAAAACATGTCAACAAACATGATATGGCCTTTCATGAACAAGAATGTACTAGAAAGTCATGTAACAAGCAAGTAAGTACTCTTCGCTAAATAGCAAGTACTTCGTGAATTTCTGTGGAATACCATTTTGTGGATAATTCCGTGAATTCCGTGATTTTTGTGATGCCGTGGATTTTCACTTATTTATAAAGAAAGTACTCCTAGTGCAATGCGACGCCAGTAGCATCATACCCCATGGTTTATAATAGTATGTTTCCGACAATCAGTCGAGGGGACTAGCATAGAGCCCTTGAACACAATCAGTGCTCGATCCGCATCTTCAAGTATAAATCAAGCTACTTCTACGTTTCAAGCAATAAAATATTACCAATAATGTAACAAGTTCAATAAGTTCATAATAATTCAAATGAACGAATGCTTCAATTAAGAATATGAGAGATCAAGAATGACTTAAACAATGTTATGCTCATGGAACAATTTTGACAGCATAACAGTATATTCCTTATCTTCCATAAATTAAAATTAAGTATCTTGATCAATATGACAAGTCCTAGACCATCAATAATCCATCTAGGAACTTTAGAATATCAACCCTTGGGTCAAACCTCAGGTTAAAGTACTCAGGAATTGTGACGGTCAATTAATGGGCCGCTACATGAACGTGACGGTCTAGTATTGGACCGTTATAATGGGCTGAATCCAGAAGAATAAATCGGACTCAGTAATGTGACGGTTGTATATTGGACCGTTAGACATGCCTAACGGTCGAGAAATAGGCCGTTACATTGACAGACTTCAAAACTTCGGTAGTGCTTTTCTAGATAATTTGGGCTTTAATGGTACAAACAACTCGACGTCCTAGTGGGAATCCCAGGCTTGCGGAGAATTACGGAGCCCTTGAAACAAGATTTCCTAGTCCATTGGAAGGAATATCCAATAGAGAGGTCCTCAAGTTCAAGAATATGTTCCTATTGTGCAAAAGTGTGAACTAATGGTCATATACCGGAATATATGCCATATACTTAGAGAAATTAACTCTATAGACGAGATAGAATGTGTAACGATGTGAAACCATTATAAAACTCCATCAATACAATATTTAAAACCATGTTTTTAATACAAAACTATAGAGTTTTGGCAAATGAAATTAACATACGCTTAAAATAACTCAAGGTGTTTTAGACATGCAATTCCTAATATAAATCAATTAATAAACTCAAAGTCATGAAAACAAGTCAAAACTTAGATATCTAGACTTTATTTATAAGCTAAGTTAACTGTTTTCAATTCTGTCTTGGGTTGACAGAACACAACACTCTGGCGGTCTAAGACAGGCGCATCATATGAATGTGACGGTTTATCATGGAGCCGTCAGAAGACCGTGATGCACTACTTTTGGTCCGTCAGAGATTATAGAGAAACTGAAGTATAGTAGGCGGTGTGACGGCTTATCGTAAGGCCGTTAGAGTGTTGTGACGGTCTAACTATAATCCGTTATAGTACTGCTGACAATAAAGTAAACGAACTATGGTTTAAAACCTCTCATGCAAGGAGAATCAAAATAAATATCTACTATAGTCATGACAAGACGAAGAATAGGCCATCTAGATGCATAGGTTGCAGTGAATTAACAAGAGAGTATCTTTTATCTTTAATTTAGGCTAAAGATATGCATGTATACATAGACCTACTAAAACATGAAAATCTCGGCCTATACTGCATGAAATCAAACAAAACCAGAGAGCTTTTACTCCTATCATGATGTTCTTGCCATTCATGAGATAACCTACCTCTTTCCTGGGCTTTCAACTTCCAATTTGGGACTGCAAGACACGCCCTAGTTCTTCCCTTCCTATGAGTTTTCAGCAACTTCACGTCGTTCTAACTCCGTAATCCCTTGTCCTAAAGACATGAAATTTGGAGGGTAAGAAGATGAAACTAAGGGGAACAAAAAGTTCTAAAGAATCAAACTCTAAATACCTCGTTTAGGCATTCTAATATCCTGATCTTCAGCAGACTTTTGCTCAGATTCCTGGGTCGCTATGGTCGAACCAGCAAGTTTGCAAGGTTCTGGCTCCTTGTGTAGTTGATCACCTAGCACGAAATTTTGAGGAAGATTAGTCCTATGTATAAGGAACAAAAACTTCTAAAGAACCTACCTGAAATAAGGTCGTCTTACCTTGATTCCCCGCGAGCCAATGTAGGGGTCGCGCAGGTCAAAACTAGGTCCTATTTATGGGGTTTTGCTAGGGTTTAAGGATTAAATCGATTCCGGAGTCCTTGTTAAAGTTTAGATCGACTTCTGAGAGTCCTTAACATGTTTACTAGTCCTCCCATCTCGATCCCTAAAGGATAGAGTAGCAAAAATCCAATCTTTTTGCTCTTTCTTCACTTCACGGAACTGACAGAGTGTAACGGTCGACTCTTGGTGCGCCACATCCTTATGGCAGTCGCACGATAGACCGCTATAGACACTGTGCGAAGAATTCAAATTTATTTCAAACTCTTTTATTGTTGTATCCACATAATTATCTTAAAAAAAGGTATTTATCCTTATATTCTGAGGATAAATTAAATAACCTTCTAGAATATGGGCCAAACTTAATAGGCTTGGTCCTTAACTTCTTTAGGCTTTATTTATCAAAGCTGGATTAATTATTTAACATGATTGGGCCTTATAATCAATTTAAGCTTTATCAATTCCTAATAAATTCCAAAAAATTCTTAAAATAATCTAGAAATTATTTATATAAATTTTGGGGCACTACACCCTCCACCACTTAGAAGAATTTGGTCCCCAAATTCAATACATGGATTGTGGATAGTGTACTTACATTCAAATAATTCTGAAAATCTTTTGCGCATAGTTTCTTCAGTTTCCCATGTGTCTCCTGACTTTGTCCACTAGATTTTAACCACGGGAATAGTCTTGTTCCGAAGTTGACATACTTCTCGTTCAAGTATTCTGATTGGTTTTTGTTCGTATGTCAAATCCTTCTTAATCTCCAGATTGTCGTAAGTGATGACATGGAAAGGATCGGGTAATACATCATGAACCTCAGATAATTGTGGAGGTAAAGCAATCCGATAAGCTACTTCACCAATTCTTTCTAGAATTTCAAAAGGACCAATAAATCTTTGAGTAAGCTTTCTCTTAATACCAAATCTTCGAATACCTCGACCTGAAGAAACTTTAAGAAATACATGATCTCCTACTTGAAACTCCAAGTCACGCCTTCGATTGTCTGCATAGGATTTCTGTCTTTCTTGGGCCATTTGAAGTCTTTCCCGAATGAGTTTTATATTTTCTGTAGTATTCCTAATAATATCAGGACCGAGAAATTGCCTTTCTCCTACTTCATTCCAATATAGAGGGGAACGATAACTCCTTTCATAAAGAGCTTCAAACGGTGCCATCCGTATGCTGGCCTGATAGCTGTTGTTATATGCAAATTCTACCAGAGGTAAGTGATCATGCCAACTTCCTTCAAAATCAATAGCACAAGTCCTGAGCATATCTTCTACTGCATGATTTGTTCTTTCTGTCTAACCATCAGTTTGTGGATGAAATGCTGTGCTAAAATTCAATATAGTCCCAAGTGAATGTTGTAGACCCTTCCAGAACTGTGATGTGAATCTAGGATCTCTATCAGATATAATAGTGACAGGGACACCATGTAATTTGACAATTTATCTCATGTATAATGTTGCTAGAATATCCATAGACCATCGACTTTTTATTGGTAGAAAATGTGAAGACTTAGTCAATCGGTCTATGATTACCTATATACCATCGTGTCCTCCTTTGGTCTTAGGTAAACCCATGATGAAATCCATCCATATACTCTCACATTTCCATTCGGGAATATCTAAGGGATGTAATTTACCTGCGGGTCTAAAATGCTCTGCCTTTACTTGTTGACAAGTGAGACAGCGGGATACGAAATCAGCTATTTCCTTCTTCATGTTAGGCCACCAGAAATTTCTTTTAAGATCTTGATACATTTTGGTACCACCTGGATGAAAGGTGTACTTGGAATTATGTGCTTCTTCTAGGATCAGTTTCTTCATATCCTCATGATCCAGTATAGACACTCGGCCCTTAAATAGCAATCTTCCGTCATTGGAAACAGAAAAATCCGGCCTTTGCTCAATATTGGCTTTGATTTCCAGTAATACGGGATCATTGTCTTATAGCCTGACTAGATCTTCCATTAATGTAGGTTGAGCTCGGATATTGGCTATAAAATAATATTCTTCCGTCATGTCAATATCTAAGTTCAACTGAGCAAATTGAGGAATAAGATTAGTCATACTAATCATAAGACTTGATAGTTTTCCCATTGGTTTTTAGTTGAGTGCATCGGCTACAGCATTAGCCTTGCCAAGATGATATTGAATAGCAAAATCAAAATCCTTGAGATATTCTAACCATCTCCTCTGCCTCATATTTAGCTCATTTTGAGAGAATAAGTATTTCAAGCTTTTGTGGTCCAAGTAGACCGTGAACTTCTCTCCATAGAGATAATGACGCCAATTCTTTAAGGTGAAGATAACAGTTGCCAATTCTAAGTCATGCACAAGATAATTTTCCTCGTGACATTTCAATTGTCTTGAAGAATAACAGATTACTTTTCCATTTTGCATGAGGACGCACCCTAAGCCAATGCCAGACACATCCGTATATACTTCGAATCCACCACCTTCCACCGATAGTGATAGAATAGGAGCTGTAGTAAGCTGGTTCTTGAGAGTTTGAAAACTCTCTTCACATTCCTCTGACCAGACAAAATGATTTTTTTTTCTTGTGAGTCTAGTTAAAGGAACAACAATTTTTGAGAAGTCCTTATGAACCTCCTATAATAACCAGCTAGACCCAGAAAACTTCTTACTTTTGATACAGTCGTTGGCTGGCTCCAATTTCTGACAGCTTCTACTTTAGAAGGATCTACAGTGATACCTTCTTTTGAAATAATGTGGCATAGGAATGAAACTTCCTTGAGCCAGAACTCACACTTGTTAAGCTTGGCATAAAGTTTATGTTCTCTAAGTGTTTGTAAAGCTATTCTCAGGTACTCTTCATGTTCCTCTTTTATCTTGGAATATACCAGGATGTCATCAATGAAGACGACGATGAACTGGTCCAGATATGGCTGGAAAACATTGTTCATAAGTTGCATAAATGCTGTTGGGGCATTTGTTAACCCGAACGGCATCACCACGAATTCATAGTGGCCATAACGACTTCGAAAAGTCGATTTATAAATGTCTTCTTCTTTAATTCTAAGCTGATGATAACTTGATCTAAGGTCTATCTTGGAAAAATACTCTGCTCCAAAAAGCTGATCGAAGAGCTCATCAATACGCGGCAACGGATACTTATTTTTGATTGTAAGTTGATTCAGTAGCCGGTAGTCTATGCATAGCCTGAGAGAGCCATCCTTCTTCATGACAAATAGATCTGGCACACCCCAGGGGGATGTGCTAGGTCTGTTGAAACCCTTATCTAATAATTCCTGCAACTGCCTCTTTAATTCTTTAAGTTCCGTGGGGGACATCCTGTATGGGGCTATAGAAATAGGTGCTGCTCCCGGAATGAGTTCCATAGTGAAATTGACTTCCCTCTCAGGTGGGAAATTGGGTAATTCAGGTGGAAACACATCTGAGAACTCATTTACAATAGGAATGTCTGCTAAGATGATTTCCTTGGACTCGGTAACAATGATAGAAGCAAGAAAAGCTTCACATCCTTGCGAGATAAGTTTGCAACCGTGAAGAGAGGATATGATAGTGGGATGTTTCCTATACTTGATGCAAAGGAAAGAAAATCTTGGAAGACCTGGTTTTCGAAAGGATATAATCCTATTTCGGCAGTTAATATCAGCATCGTGATCTATAAGCCAATCTACCCCTAAAATAGTATCATAACCCTTCATGTCAAGACATACTAAGTTTGCGGGGAGATTGTGACCTTCTACTATTACCTCACTATCAGGATAATACTCGGTAGGCTTAGTTCCAGAACCTAAAGGTGTAGTAATAGTAAGATCTGAAGGTAGGTGAACTGACGTAATTGGTAATATTTTTTCAAAAGTAGTGGAGATAAAAGAATGAGAGGCACCGGTATCAAATAGCACAAATGCAGGACGGGAACAAATTTGAAGGGTACCTTCCATAAGCCCACCATCCCTGGGCGCTTCTTATTCCTCTAAAACAGCATTGAGGCGAGCCTGCCTCCTACGTCCACCACCAGACGATTGATCCTTCATAAGGGGGCAATCTGGCATAAGATGCTCCCTGCTTCCACAACGTAGACAAGCACCAAGGCGCTTCCAACATTCTTCACCCGAATGGCCGAACTTCTCACAAAATGTGCAAGCCGCCATGACTTGCTCCTTCTCCTCTTTGACTTTCTTATTCTTCCAGGAACTTCCACCGTTCCCGCTCCTAGATCTTTTCTTATTATCACGACTTTTGTGAGGTTCCGTGATGCTGAATTTTTCTTCATTATAATGCCGATCAGATCGTCGGCTGGACTCTTCTCCTTTTCCTTTCAATTTCTCGACCTTCTCTAAGGTCCTCTCACATAAATATGCCCGCTGGACCATCTCCGCATATGTACGGATGTTTTGGGTCTCGAGCTTCTGAATGAAACCGGGTCGTAACCCGTCCATAAACCGATTAGCCTTCAATAAATCGGTATTGATTAAATGCGGTGCATAGGGTGCTAGCCTGGAGAATTGAAGTTCATACTTCGCGACTGTCATCATATCCTGGCGAAGAGAGGTGAACTCCATAGCCTTTCTTTCTTTAACATGCTCAGAAAAGTACTTAGCACGGAATAAAGTGAGAAAACCGTCCCATGTATAAGGTGCATCGGCCGGAGGTGCCGGAAACGACTTCCACCATGTGTGTGCATCTTTATTAAGTTGAAAGGTTGCAAGACGCACTTTTTCTTGATCTGTACACTGGATAACATCGAAGATATGATTCATTTCATCTATCCAGTTTTCTGCCTCATCTGGATTAGAAGATCCATAGAAACGCGGAGGGTTTAACCTCTGAAAATTGCGATGCAAGTCACCAGCCCTTGCCCCTGCGCCTGCTTGGGCCATAGTTTGTAATGCCTGAGTAAGGTCGGCAACCGTTTGTTGCATGCCACCCCAATCTACGTGATGAGCCATTGTAATAATGAGGTACTTGAGAGAAATAACAAATTGTTAATTCTCATGGAATTATAAAAAGATTAATCTTAAAACTAATTAACTATCTTATCCTAGGCTCTACCTAGTTCTCGCATGGGTGAGCAAATTTCTTCCTTAGTTCATACATAGGGGTCCTTAAGCCTTGGACTTATCCTATGACGTGACTCTTTTCCCTAAGTCCTGAGACTTAGGCTCTGATACCAACTTAACTATCACGCCCCGAGCCTTTATTACAGTGGAAGACTAGCTCGAGGAACGTGAACTGCCGGTATGATAAGCCTCTTGCAAGCAAGAACGATCAGAGCGCAAGACAACCACAAAAATGCAATTGTACAATAATTTACTCAAACTCTAACTTTATTTCATCAATAATCAAAATATTCCAATACAATAACTTTTCAACCTTCTTCAATCCATTAGACTCAAGAAAAGAAAAATTACAAAGACTCGATCTAAACAAGATTGACTTCCTAGGTCTTCACTCTCATTTTGATATGACTTTCATTCGCTCTCGGACCCGCTACTTGTATAACTCGAATCCGAATTCGAATCACTTCCATCTCCTAAAAAGATTGGAAATAGGTAATGAGCACACTTGCCGAGTAGGTATCTTCGCATCAACATGAAGGCATTATTAAAGTGATTATCATTTTAGTTCTAAAGAATAAGGTAAAATCATGCGAATGCGATCGACTATGTCATTAAACCAAAGTAACAAAGATGATCATATAAGATAGAATGAGCAAGTACGAATTAGAAAGAATGTAACAAGAACATGATATGGCCTTTCATGAACAAGAATGTACTAGAAAGTCATGTAACAAGCAAGTACTCTTCGCTAAATAGCAAGTACTTCATGAATTTCTGTGGAATACCATTTTGTGGATAATTCCGTGAATTCTGTGATTTTCGTGATGCCGTGGATTTTCACTTATTTATAAAGAAAGTACTCCTAGCACAATGCGACGCCAGTAGCATCATACCCCATGGTTTATAATAGTATGTTTCCGACAATCATGAAGTCCCGAGATTAAATGGCACCTAAGAGGGGGGTGAATTGGGTATTAAAAAATTAATCAAAGCTAACCTCAATTTTAAGATTATGTGATAACACTATGGAACTAGTGCAATAAAAAATGGATCTATCAAAATCAATCACTACAATAACCCTTGGTACTAGGCAGAGTTAACAAATCCATAGATTCACTCATGCAAACTGTTATCTTTCCGACAAGAGTAACTTTGACAGTCCGAATTCAGCTTTTAATATACCGAGGATCTATTTGAAAGTGATCAGTTAATCTATATCTAAAAGATGCAATTAATCTAATTCCACAAGCATGCACAGAAGGGGGATAGGAAAAAAGGAACAAACCACAATTAGACAACGATTTTTAGGTGGTTCGGATAGCACAACGGCAACCTACGTCCACCCCTCATCGACCGTGATGATCCACACACTATCTTGTAAAAAGATACAAGATCGAACACACACACACACACACACACACACACACACACACACACACACACACACACACACACACACACACACACACACACACACACACACACACGTTGGGAGATGAAGGGTCCCAGAAGGTGTAAGGACACCCAACAACACACATGAAATCAACGGATTAACTAGACACACACACGGATCTAGGAAGATCCACACACACACAATATTGTTACAGGATTACAAGAACCACACTTGAAGCTTAGAAAGATTGAGAATGGAAACACAAAAGAAAAAGCTTGATTGATGCTCCCCCTTAGTTGATGAAGAGTTTCTAGGATGCAGCTTGAACTCCACTTGGCTTGGGCTTGATCTTGACTTGAGAATGGATGAAGAAGGATGAAGAACTCTTCTCGGAGCACTGTTCACGTCTACAGTGCTAGCTATCTTATCATCCCCTTTGGTAGCCTCCTTGATCCAACTTGAGCATTAGGGTTTTCTTAACCCTCTTGTATGTGTTTTATAGACTTTGAATGGTCCATGGACTCCCCCCAGACCAGATCCATAATATCTGGAGCGTTTGGTTGCTTAGGGATTAAACAATACCAAGAGGGAGGGCTTTCCTCGAAGTGGTAAATAGTCAACAATGTTGGGCAGCTCGGGGCTGGCGTTCGACTTGCAGGGGCTGGCGGTTGACCGCCACTGAGAAACCAGCAGGAGGCCGGTGCCTGGGAATTCCGGTCGATCGGGATTGAGGGGGCGGTTGACCGCCACTGAGACATGCTATAGAAAAGTGCATTCTGTTATTTTAGGTCGACCAGGATCAGACCAGAGGTCGACCGGACTGTCAAAAACCTGAAAAATGAGGAGTTTAGCCCAGAGAAATGTATTCATATGATCGATGCATGAATTGAAGGAATGGTTAAAACTTATTTCAAGTTCATTTGATTTCTTGGAAATACATTTGGAATGCTAAACACTTATGCAAAAACCATGAAGAAATCCGGCATGATAGCTTATGGAATTCACTTAAGGTATTAGTTCCAAGCACGTGAACAAGTATATGTCCTTGGTTTTGTTATCATCAAAAGCACTGAGATATATACAACAATCTCCCCCTTTTTGTTGATGACAAAACTCTAGGGCATGCAAATCATTTTTATTGCTTTCGGAACTCCAAATTGAACGTAATGCTTGAAAGTCATTCAACATGCTTGAAAACCATTCAACATAGCACATTCCATCCAACCACTTGTTTGCCAACAAGAATATGAAATAAAACACAAGTGCCAACCATCTGAATTCAAACACCAGTACATTCAATTCATCATTTCATTACAAAATACATTAGTGCGAGAGTGAATGCATGACTCTAATACAAAAGACTTGACGACTCTAATACAAAAGACTTGACACTACTGACAACCCTCACATGATCAACATACAAGCAAGCAACACAACCACACATCGACATACTAAGTATATAAACCTGCCCTACTACTTCTCCCCCTTTGTCAACATCAAAAAGGGATAGGATAGACGAAGGAGATACTCAAGCAACACAAGACTAAAAGAGAACATGCTAGAGGCTAAAGCAAAACACATCCTCATGGAGCATCTGCTGGAGGTGGCTGATCTGCTAGAGGAGGAGGTGGATAGCCAAGGTGCTGACGGATGTCGTCAAGGTAATGGTCATGAACCTGAAGAAGGTCATGAATATGGGCAAGACGCTCGTCACGAGTCACATCCCGGCGCCGTGCATCAATAAGGGTGAGGTGCAGGAGGCTGACGGATGAGTTAGACGCATCGACACTTTCTCGGAGGGAAGCCATATGGGTGGTGAGAGTGGCCATTTGAGTAGAGAGAGTGTCCAAGGAAGTAGAGAAGGTATCCATGCGCCCTGATATGGTGTAAAAAGTAGTGCCTATAGTGTCCCAAAGGGTAGAGAGACGATCCCCAAAGGTATCCACACGAGTCTCCAATCCGGTGAGCCGCCCGTCAAGAGCCTTGTAGTCCACCGAAGGGCGTTGTCCGGCTCCCTGAGTAGAAGACTCTCCATGGTGAAACTGAGGTGGAGGAGGCATCTCAAAATCCCAGTGATAAGGAGATGGTGGAGGAGGCTGCTCCTCGGCTGGAATTGGAGGGGGGATATCCCCTTCACCTTGCTGTTCTACGGGTTCTTGTTCTTCCTCACTGTCCTCTTCTTCCCCATAAACTGGAATGTCCCGTGTAAGCTGACCGTCGGGACCAAAGTAATAGCCAAAATCTATGAAAATTTTATGCTTGTTGTATATATCATTCTGCCTGACCAAAATAAACTGCTCATTCGCCACAGCAATCCCGACATAGATGAAGACACCGGTCAACTGAGAAGCATATGGGAGAGAGCGCCGGAGGTAGGTACGGCAGGTTCCAATCAGATCTGTCATGAGCCAACCCATATTAATTTGAATCCCATTCATGACATGATAAAACAAGAATCTCTGAACTTCTGTAACTTCATCCCTGCCGCCCACTTTGGGATAAATCAAGGAGGTGAACATGTGATGCAAAATCCATTGTAGTGGAGGAAAGTGATTGGCATTCAGTTTAATCAAATTGCTCACACCATGCACATACTCACAGTTAGTCATAAGAGAGAATGTGGCTGGAACTTCACCAAAACCATATGCCCTATCTGCACCCATGGTGGATACTCCTAGGGCCCGCTGAAATAGATCCGGGGTGATGTGAAGCTCCACACCTTCAATCGTGGTATACAACTGTTCATTCCACACAACCAGGTACCCGTAGAACTATTGGACCAGACGAGGATAATACCTGTTGTACCGGGTAAAAAAATCCATCCAACCCTTCTGAACCTCAAATAGAGCATATAAATCTGGGAGGAGCTCATTCACCTCGTTGAAGTCGACCAAGCGGGGGTTGATAATAGGACGTGGAGGTAGAGGTGCTCGAGGCAGAGGAGGAGCTCACTGAGGTGGAGGAGCCAGGGCCTCTTGCCATTGACGGCTAGCTTCCCCTTGGGCAGAACGCCGAGAACTCCGTCTGGGCGGCATCACGAACTAGAGAAACCCACCGGGAAACCCTCGAACAATCGATCTCAACCCCGGGACAGGGATGGAGCACAGGGGCACTGCTAGGGCTTGGAACAACCTTTCCACAGTATAGAAGCTGAGTGAGATCTCCACAACCTCACGAACGACTGTATGGAGGATGTCCCGAAATGATGACGGGATGGCCGAATCGTGTGCGGGTGGAGGAAGAATGGGTTGTGGAGGCTTGGGTGGAGGAGAAAGGAAGTGCTAGGGTTAGGGTAAGGTAGTAGAGAGTGAATGAAGGTGATAGGAGAGGAGAATGGTGAAAGGGGGGGCCCTTATATAAAGGGTCGATTGGCCTTTAGGCCGGCCGGTCTACCGCCAGCGGTCGACCGGTGTGACCCTGGCGGTTGACCGCTAGGATCGAAATCCCATATTTTTTGAAACATTTCTTCTCTTTTTTTTGTTTTGTTTCTTCTCTTTCTTTTTTTTGTTTGTATATGGGAGATAAACAACCGACTGCCTGAGTGGGGCCATCAACATGACATGGGAATTGTGTGGAGGTGAAGTTGTGGATATAAGAGAAAATGTTCTGGCTGCCCCTAGGTAGTACCTTTAGTTCCAACATCACTGAGTCCACAGATGTTTTTAACCAAGGGATATTTGGCCGTAGAAGAAAAATTTTTCAAGGAGGGCTAAATATAAGTAAGTACATTCAAGCATACATAAGTGAATGAAGACACACAAGGTATTGAAAGAAAACAAAGTCAATATGCATGTTATTCTACCCTTGATGCACATGAATTTCTACAAATGCAACCCTATACCCTAAATGCAAACCTATGCATGTATGCTCTCACCCTTGCACATTCCAAGTTCTCTTCTTATCTTATTAAATTAATCCTAGTTTAGGGGTTTGGTGAAAAGGTCAGCTTGCTGATTGTGTGTGTCAATGAACTTCAATTCAAAGTCCCATTTTCCTACATGATCTCTCAGAAAGTGACGACGAATATCTATATGCTTGGTCCTAGAGTGCTGAACTAGATTTTTTGACAGATTAATTGCACTGGTATTATCACACAGTATTGGAACAGTTTTCATTTCAACATCTAAATCAAGCAGTTGATTTTTGATCCAAAGTACTTGGGCTCCACAACTTCTGGCGGCTACATATTCAACCTCGGCCGTTGAGAGAGCTACTGAATGTTGTTTCTTGGAGGCCCATGAGACTAGACAACCACCAAGAAACTGACAGTACCCACTTGTACATTTACAATCTACAATGCACCCAGCATAATCTGCATCGGTATAGGCAATTAAATCAAAGGAACTATCGATAGGAAACCACAAGCCAAAGTCTATTGTGCCAATGAGATATCTAAAGATGCGTTTAACAGCTGATAGATGAGATTCTTTGGGGCATGACTGAAAATGGGCACAAAGACATACACTGAATTGAATGTCAGGGTGACATGCTATAAGGTACAGTAGTGATCCGATCATACCTTGAAACAGTGTAGGATCTACTATTTTACCATTTTCATCTTTATCCAGCTTTGTGGTGGTAGCCATGGGAGTTGATATATGTTTTACTTCCGCCATCCCATATTTCTTTAACAATTCCATCGTGTACTTTGCTTGACTTATGAAAATGCCTTCGTAGGTTTGCTTCACCTGCAATCCAAGAAAGAAAGTTAGCTCCCCCATTAAGCTCATCTCAAATTCTCCTTGCACGATTTCTACAAATTCATCACATAAGGCATTGTTAGTAGCTCCAAAAATGATGTCATCCACATACACTTGAACTACTAAAATGTCTTTACCTGATTTCCTCTTGAACAGTGTTTGATCAACCTTACCTCTCTTGAAGCCATTTTCAACTAGAAATGAGGTAAGCCATTCATACCACGCCCTTGGTGCTTGCTTTAGTCCGTACAAGACCTTTTGGAGTTTGTACACATGTCGTGGATGTTTGGAATCTTCAAAACCTGGAGGTTGCTCTACAAAAACATCCTCTTTGATATAACCGTTAAGAAATGCAGATTTAACATCCATTTGAAATAACTTAAAGTTCAAAGAACAAGCATAGGACAATAAGATCCGAACTGCTTCAAGTCTAGCAACTGGTGCAAAAGACTCATCAAAATCAATACCCATCTCCTGGCTATACCTCTTGGCAACAAGCTGGGCCTTATTCCTAACAACCAATCCCGCATCATTTAGCTTGTTTCTGAAAACCCAACGGGTTCCAATTGTGAGATGGTTCTTAGGACGCGGTACGAGAGTCCACACCTTGTTTCTTTCAAACTGGTGCAGCTCTTCATGCATAGCCTGAATCCAAGATTCATTTTGAAGAGCATCATGAATGTCCTTGGGTTCTTCTTGTGAAAATAGAGCCATCAAATCCTCCTCTTCTACCTGCCTTAGAGAGGACCTTATTTTTACCCCATCCTCCAAATTACGTATGATGTTCATAGCTGGATGATCTTTTAGAAATGTGGAAGAACTGGGCAAGTCAGGATGTTGCACTTGTGATTCTTGCAGTGTCTCAATTGTAGGATCCTCATCTTTCTCATTTTTACTTGATATTACCTTCAATGGTTCATCCTTAGCTTGGACATTTGATGAGTTCTTAGGATCTTCATCTGCATCCAAAGTAGAAGAAATTTGATTTGTCAGTTTTGATTCGGATTCATCAAAAATAACATGAGGACTTTCTTCAACGACCAAAGTCCTTTTATTGAATAATCGGTAAGCTCTAGAATTGAGTGCATAACTTAGAAAATTTTCTTTGTCACTCTTTTCATCAAACTTACCCAGGTTGGACTTACCATTGTTCAAAATGTAGCAAGGGCATCCAAAGGGTTTAAGATAGGAGATGTTTGGTTTCTTACCCTTGTAGAGCTCATATGGAGTTTTCTTCAGAATAGGCCTTACCATTGCCCTGTTGATGATGTAGCATGTTGTACTCACCGCCTCAGCCCAAAAATACTTAGGTAGGGAATTCTCACTGAGCATGGTTCGGGCCATGTCTATCAACGTTCTGTTCTTCCTCTCCACTACTCCATTTTGCTGGGGCGTCCTTGGTGACGAAAAATTATGTGTGTACCCCTGCTCTTCACAGAAAATGCTGAATTCATGATTTTTAAATTCACCACCATGATCACTCTAGATGGTGGTGATGAGGTAACCTCTTTTATTTTGGATTTTTCTGTAAAACACTTGAAACTCCGTCAGGGCATCACTTTTATTGGCTAAAAATAACACCCATGTGAATATGAAAAATCATCAACAATCACAAAGCCATATGATTTTCCTCCTAGGCTAGAGGTTCTAGTTGGACCAAAAAGATCAAGATGCAGCAATTCCAACGGCCTAGCGGATGAAACACTATTTTTATTTTTGAAGGAAATTCGTGTTTGCTTGCCTTTTGTGCAAGCTTCACAGATTCTATCACTTTCAAATTTTAATTTTGGCAGTCCATTCACCAAATCATGTCTAGACAACTTGGAGATTACTCCAAAACTAGCATGACCTAATCTTCGGTGTCATAACCATGCATTTTCATGATTGTTCGCAACCAAGCGAAGACCATCACAAGAAACATTATCAATATCAACAGTATAGACATTGTTATTTCTTTTTCCAAGAAATTTGATCTCCTTTGTGTTCTTATTCAAGACAATGCAGTGGGTTTCATCAAAAATAACATTAAAACCCTTATCGCACAATTGGCTTATGCTTAGCAGATTGTGATTCAGACCTTTCACCAAAAGCACATCTTCAATAAGAATGTCAGAATTCTTACCAATGTTGCCAATCCCAATGATTTTACCTTTGTCTTGACCTCCAAAGGCAACTAAGCCTCCATCCTTGTCTTGCAGTGTAGAGAACACTTTCTTGTCCCCTGTCATATGCCTTGAACAGCCGCTATCCAAGTACCATCTGCTTCCCCTGGCTTCAAGACATATCTGCAAGAAGAAAAATTCTCATGCAATTGTTTTTGGTACCCAATCTAGTTTGGGTCCGTAGGAGTTAGTCCAGTTCTTGGTATATCTCTTCTTGGTCCAAAAAATATGGTTTCTAGATGGGCTTTGTCTGAACCAGCAATTAACAATAGCGTGACCACATCTTCCATAATGATAACAATTAATAGGTGCAAACTTTCCTTGACACTGTCGTGGTTTGGGTTGAGCATGTTTTGGTTCAGGCTTGGTACATGAAGCATGGTTTTTAGCTTTTTCATGTACAAGGGATATGGTGATCTTATGCTCAAAAGATTTTTTTATTTTGGGGAGTGTATCCAAGACTTTCCTTTTGAAAATTGACTTTAACACCCAGCAAATTATTAAGGTTTTGCTTCCCCTTAACAAATCTTGACAATGTGGACTGAAGATCAATCACTTCTTTTTCTAAACTCACAATTTTCTCTTCAAGTTCTGAGTTTGTGGATTTCAGAATTTATTCTCCAATTTTCATCTTTTCACATGCTTTCTCCATTTCAACTATTTTGCAAGATAATTCTTCTTTGGCTTTATCTCAATCTAAAATTGTTTGTAATAGACTTTCTCTTTCTTCCGTAGCCTCAAACCATTCATGTTCCAGTTTCTCAAATTTGACAAAGATATCTTCATGTAACAAGTCATCAAGTTTCTTTTTGAGAGTTTTATTTTCAGATCTGATTTTCTTGTATTTCGTGTAGAACTTTTCATATTCAATTTCCCATTGTTCATGGGAAATAAAATCTGGGTCAGAATTTACCTCCGTAGATTCATCTTCATGTGCCATGAGACACAAGCTTTCTACAAGATCTTGGATCTCTTCATCATATGGTTCATCTTCTTCGTCGCTCCATGTGCCGACCATGGCTTTGGGTTTCTTGAAATTATCCTTCTTGAATTTCTTTTTCAGATCTGGACATTCACCTCTCATGTGCCCAGGCTTCTTGCATTCGTAGCATATGATGCTACTTGGCTTGCTCGATTCGCCTTTGGTTTGCGTGGTTTTTCTTTTCCCTTTTCTGAAGTTTCCCTGAAAGTTTCTCTTCTTCCTTAGAAATCTCCTCACTTGACGAGTTATCATCGCCAATTCTTCCTCTTCATTACATCCGTCACTTGATTCTCCTTCTTGAAATTCGTCATCGGAGTGATGAGCTTTCAGTCGAATGACCTTTTTCTTCTTGATGTCTTCATTAACTGTCCTCTTTATATTTATCTCATAGGTCATGAGTGACCCTATGAGTTCGTCCAAGGTGAGAGTGGGCAGGTTCTTTGAGTCTTCAATTACCATGTCCTTTGTGTGCCAAGCCGACGGTAGGGACCTTAACACCTTCCTTACGAGGTTAGAATTTGAGTATTCCTTCCCAAGACTTTTGAGACCATTTGTGATCTTTGTTAACCTTGCAAACATCTCGGAGATGGTTTCTTCAGGTTTCATCTTAAATAGCTCATAGTCAGTAACTAGGAGATTTGCCTTGGTTTCCTTGACCTATGAAGTTCCCTCATATATGAGTCGCAGCTTGTCCCACATTTCTTTGGCCGAGCTGCACATAGAAACATGAGAAAATTCATTAGGGTGTATCGCACATTGCATAATATTCATGGCATTGAAATTAGCGGTGCATTTCTTAATTTCCTCATGTGTCCATTTATCTTCATCATCCCCGAGTTTATGAGGACCCTTGTCCACAACTCTCCAAACTTCGTACTCTTGAGCCCTCAGGAAGACATGCATTCTATTTTTCCAGTACGAGTAGTTTGAACCGTCAAAGAAGGGAGGTCGGTTGATGGAGTGACCCTCGGGCATCATACCATTGTTTGCCATTTAACCGGATCTTACTCTAGATCATTACATCTGAAATGGAAGGGCCTTAGCTCTAATACCAATTGAAGTCCCGAGATTAAATGGCACCCAAGAGGGGGCGTGAATTGGGTATTAAAAAATTAATCAAAGCTAACCCCAATTTTAAGATTATGTGATAACACTATGGAACTAGTGCAATAAAAAATAGATCTATCAAAATCAATCACTACAATAACCCTTGGGACTAGGCGGAGTTAACAAATCCGTAGATTCACTCACGCAAACTGTTATCTTTCCGACAAGAGTAACTTTGTCAGTCCGAATTCAGCTTTTAATATACCGAGGATCTATTTGAAAGTGATCAGTTAATCTAAATCTAAAAGATACAATTAATCTAATTCCACAAGCATGCACAGAAGGGGGATAGGAGAAAAGGAACAAACCACAATGAGACATCAATTTTTAGGTGGTTCGGATACCACAACGGCAACCTACGTGCACCCCTCATCGACCGTGATGATCCACACACTATCTTGTAAAAAGATACAAGATCGAACACACACACACACACGCACACACGTTGGGAGATGAAGGGTCCCAGAAGGTGTAAGGACACCCAACAACACACACGAAATCAACGGATTAACTAGACACACACACGGATCTAGGAAGATCCACACACACACAAGATTGTTACATGATTACAAGAACCACACTTGAAGCTTAGAAAGATTGAGAATGGAAACACAAAAGAAAAAGCTTGATTGATGCTCCCCCTTAGTTGATGAAGAGTTTCTAGGATGCAGCTTGAACTCCACTTGGCTTGGGCTTGATCTTGACTTGAGAATGGATGAAGAAGGATGAAGAACTCTTCTCGGAGCACTGTTCACGTCTACAGTGCTAGCTATCTTCTCTTCCCCTTTGGTAGCCTCCTTGATCCAACTTGAGCATTAGGGTTTTCTTAACCCTCTTGTATGTGTTTTATAGACTTTGAATGGTCCATGTACTCCCCCCATACCAGATCCATAATATCTGGAGGGTTTGGTTGCTTAGGGATTAAACAATACCAAGAGGGAGGGCTTTCCTTGAAGTGGCAAAAAGTCAACAATGTTGGGCAGCTCGGGGCTGGCGGTCGACCTGCAGGGGCTGGCGATTGACCGCCACTGAGAAACCAACAGGAGGCCGGTCCCTGGGAATTCCGATCGACCGGGATTGAGGGGGCAGTTGACCACCACTGAGACAGGCTGTAGAAAAGTGCATTCTGTTATTTCAGGTCGACCGGGATCAGACCGGAGGTCGACTGGACTGTCAAAAACCTAAAAAATGAGGAGTTTAGCCTAGAAAAATGTATCCATATGATCGAGACATGAATTGAACGAGTGGTTAAAACTTATTTCCAGTTCATTTGATTTCTTGGAAATACAGTTGGAATGCTAAACACTTAAGCAAAAATCGTGAAGAAATCCGGCATGATAGCTTATGGAATTCACTTAAGGTATTAGTTCCAAGCACGTGAACAAGTATATGTCCTTGATTTTGTTATCATCAAAAGCACTGAGATATATACAACAAATCAGTCGAGGGGACTAGCATAGAGCCCTTGAACACAATCAGTGCTCGATCCACATCTTCAAGTATAAATCAAGCTACTTCCACGTTTCAAGCAATAAAATATGGCCAATAATGTAACAAGTTCAACAAGTTCATAATAATTCAAATGAACGAATGCTTCAATTAAGAATATGAGAGATCAAGAATGACTTAAAACAATGTTATGCTCATGAAACAATTTTGACAGCATAACAGTATATTCCTTATCTTCCATAAATTAAAATTAAGTATCTTGATCAATATGACAAGTCCTAGACTATCAATAATTCATCTAGGAACTTTAGAATATCAACCCTTGGGTCAAACCTCGAGTTAAAGTACTCAGGAATTGTGACGGTCAATTAATGGGCCACTACATGAACGTGACGGTCTAGTATTGGACCGTTATAATGGGCTGAATCCAGAAGAATAAATCGGACTCAGTAATGTGACGGTTGTATACTGGACCGTTAGACATGCCTGACGGTCGAGTAATAGGCCGTTACATTGACAGAATTCAAAACTTTGGTAGTGCTTTTCTAGATAATTTGGGCTTTAATGGTACAACCAACTCGGCGTCCTAGTGAGAATCCCAAGCTCGCGGAGAATTATGGAGGCCTTGAAACAAGATTTCCTAGTCCATTGGAAGGAATATCCAATAGAGAGGTCCTCAAGTTAAAGAATATGTTCCTATTGTGCAAAAGTGTGAACTAATGGTCATATACCGGAATATATGCCATATACTTAGAGAAATTGACTCTATAGATGAGATAGAATGTGTAATGATGTGAAACCATGATAAAACTTCATCAATACAATATTTAAAATGATGTTTTTAATACAAAACTATAGAGTTTTGGCAAATGAAATTAACATATGCTTAAAATAACTCAAAGTGCTTTAGACATGCAATTCATAACATAACTCAATTAATAAACTCAGAGTCATGAAAACAAGTCAAAACTTAGATATCTAGGCTTTATTTATAAGCTAAGTTAAATGTTTTCAATTCTGTCTCGGGTTGACAGAACACAACACTCTGGCAGTCTAAGACAGGCGTGTCATATGACTGTGACGGTTTATCATAGAGCTGTCAGAAGACGGTGACGCACTACTTTTGGTCCGTCAGGGATTACAGAGAAACTGAAGTATAGTAGGCGGTGTGACGGCTTATTTTAAGGCCGTTAGAGTGTTGTGACGGTCTAACTATAATCCGTCAGAGCACTGCTGACAGTAAAATAAAAGAACTATGGTTTAAAACCTATCATGCAAGGAGAATCAAAATAAACAACTACTCTAGTCATGACAAGACGAAGAATAGGCCATCTAGATGTATAGGTTGTAGTGAATTAACAAGAGAGTATCTTTTATCTTTAATTTAGGCTAAAAGATATGCATGTATGCATAGACCTACTAAAACATGAAATTCTCGGCCTATACTGCATGAAATCAAACAAAATCAGAGAGCTTTTACTCCTATCATGATGTTCTTGCCATTCATGAGATAACCTACATCTTTCGTGGGCTTTCAACTTCCAATTTGGGACTGCAAGACACGCCCTAGTTCTTCCCTTCTTGTGAGTTTTCAGCAACTTCATGTCGCTCTAACTCCGTAATCCCTTGTCCTAAAGACGTGAAATTTGGTGGGTAAGAAGATGAAACTAAGGGGAACAAAAAGTTCTAAAGAATCAAACTCTAAATACCTCGTAGGCATTCTAATCTCTTGATCTTCAGCAGACTTTTGCTCAGATTCCTGGGTCGCTATGGTCGAACCAGCAACTTTGCAAGGTTCTGGCTCCTTGTGTAGTCGATCACCTAGCACGAAATTTTGCAGAAGATTAGTTCTATGTATAAGGATTAAAAACCTCTAAAGAACCTACCTGAAATATGTTGTGACCCCTCTGTGTTGATGATGTTGACAATAAGTTTTACTTCATTGGCAACAGCTTGTTTTGATTGATTGGCAACTGTTCTTATTTTGATGAAATTGTTTTTATCAGGTTGTCTGTGTATATAATGCTGTCAGAGTGTATACTGTCATGCACACACCCACAGGTCTACATTGCATTGCAGCATGAACATAGAGTCCATATATTTCATTGTGTAGTCTGGACAGTTGTGGGTCGACCCCCTTGTTCACATGGGTCGACTCCTCAGATTAGCATAGTCTATACACTCCATAGCATAGTCTATACACTGCATGTTCAAGTTCATAGTATATACATTGCTGCATTGCCTGCACGAGGAAGTCTGTACATTGGCTGTTGGCTTGCACGCTCACTCAAGTCCACACATCATGAAGTATGCACATTGTGGCTTGCTCATTCACTCATTCAGCCCTGTCAAGTCCATACATTAGGCTACAGTGCAAGTCCATACATTGGCCTTCAGGTTTGCAAGTCTATACATTGCCTGTCGATTGCAATGTCTGTACAGAGTTCAGAGAGTTCAAAGTGTTCATAGTCTATACATTCATTCTCTATAGCTTGCACGAGGTGAAGTCTGTACATTGGCCTCAGCTTTCGAAGTCTGTACATTGGCCTTAGCTTTCCAAGTCTGTACATTGGCCTCCGTGCCTCAAGTCTATACATCGGAATGTTTGGCCAAGTTTGTACATCCTTCTGTTGATAGTTCAAGTCTATACATTGGACTGTTTGGCCAAGTCTGTACATCGTTGCTTGCCAAAGTCTGTACATTGGCATATGTTCCTACGTTGCAATTCCAAGTCTGCACATTGGGCTCTTTACCTACGTTCAGCTTTGAAAGTCTATACATTGGTTTTTATTTCAAGTCTGTACAGACTTTGGTTTGTGCAAGTCTATACAACCGACTATTCAGCTTGTGACCAAGTCTGTACAGCCAGGGCGACTGTTAAGTCTATACATTAGCAGCCTTGATTTGATCAAGTCTGTACAGAGTTTCTTTTGGTAAGTCCATACATTGAATGTCTATACATTCGTTTGCCTTGCATCATTCATTAAGTCTGTATAGCCCCTTCACTTGGCAAGTCTGTACATTGTGGATGTCTATACACTCGATTGCCTTGCCTTGGTCAAGCCTGTACAGAGTTTCTTCAGCTAAGTATATACATTGCTTCACGACGTGAAGTCTATGCATGCCTTGTTCAAGTCTTCACATGATGAAGTCTATACACTCAACCCCTTCACACTTCAGGAAGTCTGTACATCCTTCAATGCATTGCATGCATCGTTCGTGAAGTCTGTACATCGAGTGAAGTCTGGTGAAGTTTATACAGCGCCCATTTCTCTTAGAGTCTCATGCATATGTGAAGTCTGTACATTGCATTTGCATTCATAACGTCTTCACACTTGAAGTCCATACATCGTCAGTTGTCTGTCAAGTCTTCATATTGCTTAAGTCTGTACAGCGGCTGCTTCACATATGAAGTCTGTACATCGCATAGCTTCACATAGATGAAGTCTATACATTGGGCAGAGTCTGTACACTGCATTCGAGTTCACAAGTCCATACAGTGAAGTCTATACAATGCAGTTCATCTTATAAGTCTGTACAGAGTTCTTCACTTAACCTGATAATCCGATACTCTGTCTGACAGGGATCTGCTACTGAGATTGCTGACATGGCTCGTGATCCCAGGAGGACGAGGTGATCAGATGCTGCCACGTGGATGAAAGCACCTCGGATCTGGCGAATTCCTTGGGTGGGAAAACGTGGAAGCCATGCGCCCTTATCCAATCTGCTGTTGTATATATAGAAGTCTTCATCTTCTGTTGAAGGCTGATCGAAGAGTGGCAAGTCTATACGGTGAGACAAACCTGAGACAGCAGAGAGCCATCGAGATCCAAAGTGAAGAAAAGGAGAGAAGAAGAAATGAGTTGAGAGAGTGATATGAGAGCTTGTGAATCCGCGTCTTGGTCCAGATACCAGAGCTGATATTGCTCATTTTGAGCTACAGTCGTTTTGATTTTCTTCCATTCGATTGTGTTTTTCTTGCTTTTCAGTCTTGTTTTTTTCCTTTGAAAACTCTTGTTCGATCAAGCTATTAGTTAGCAGTGTCAAGCTGTGAGGCAGCGGTGTGCAGAGGTGTTACCTTTGGTCGGCTAAGCTGTAGTGCCCAGCAGAGCAAGCTGTGAAGCTCAGCTGTTGCAGAGGGTGTTCCTCTGGTCGGGATAAGCTGTAAGCCCCAGCCGTTGTTGGCAAGCTGTAGTGCCCAGCAGATTGAAGCTGTGTATCAGCAGTAATCCACATTCGAGTTGAATGTGGGGTGGATGTAGGTCGGATTGACCGAACCACCTAAAAGTCTTTGTGCCTCTCGTGTGTTTGCTTGTCTGTTTAGCAGATATTATTTCCATCATTCGGTGCTTTGACTGTGGTTGTCTAGTGTTCTTTTAATTCCGCATTTGAATCTAGGCATAAATTTTAAATTAGCATGTTGATCTATTCACCCCCCCTCTAGATCCACATTGTGTGGCGAAAGAGCCTTCCATCTAACTCCAACAATTGGTATCAGAGCTAGACTCTTCTACAGGGAATTACCGCCTGAAGAGGATAGGCACAGATGGACGGAAGAGGGATGATAGCTGAAGGACACTCCACATCCAAGCCCCCATACTTCGATGGAACCAACTACGCATACTGGAAGCACCGTATGCAGGTATTCTAAGAGGTAAAGACTATGAAATCTGGAAGGTGGTTAGCAAGGGACCTTTCGAGCTGTCCCCTAATGAAGATGTATGGACCAAGGAGGAAATTAGAAGGTCCACGCTCAACTGGAGTGCAATCAATGCAATCCAGTGTTCTCTGCATCCCACCGAGTTCTCACGAATATCTGCCTGCTCCTCAGCGAAGGAAATGTGGGATGCACTTGAAGTCATCTACGAGGGGACTTCACAAGTCAGAGAGACCAAGACTAATCTACTGGTTTCAGAATACGAGGCTTTCAAGATGAAGCCTAATGAGACAATCAAAGAAATGTATGCTCGGTTGACTATTATCACAAATGGTCTCAGAGGTTTCGGGAAGAAGTATTCTGAGTATGATATATTCAGGAAGATCTTGCGATCCTTGACTCCAATTTGGCACACAAAGGCCACC
Organism: Amorphophallus konjac; assembly: GCA_022559845.1. Classification (NCBI taxonomy): domain Eukaryota; kingdom Viridiplantae; phylum Streptophyta; class Magnoliopsida; order Alismatales; family Araceae; genus Amorphophallus; species Amorphophallus konjac. Next base: position 221,448,021 of record CM040119.1, read on the forward strand.
GTTATGGAAGAGTCAAGAGATCTGCACAATACAAGGGCAGATGAGCTTATCGGATCTCTAATGGCATATGAGATGAATCTGCCGAAGATAGAGGAGGCTGATAGAAAGAGGAAGCCAATAGCTCTGAAGGCTGGTGCTAGTAAATCCAGTCGATCCAGCCCCAACAGATCATCAACTAAAGAGAGCTTGTCTGAAGAAGAAATGGCAAATGATGATATGGCTATGATTACTAGGGAATTCCGGCATTTTCTCAAGAAAGAAGGAAGATGATTCAGCCGAAGCAATCCCAGTGGTGGCCGCCGAGACACAAGGTACAAATCAAACCCTATAAAGAAAGCTGAGACTAATGTTTGCTATCAATGCAGGAACGCTGGTCACTTTAAAGCTGAATGTCCGATAAATCAGAACCTCAAGGACAAGCCCAAGAAAAAGAACACAAGAGGGAAAGCTATGGTGAGTACCTGGAGTGATGAGGATGAGGGATCCTTGAGCAACACTTCGGACAGTGAAGTTGAAGCTGAGAAGCCAATCTGTCTCATGGCAACCAGCTCAGAAGATAGAGAGGAAGAATCTGATGAGGTATCCTCTCGTTTTGAAAACTTTACTATTGCTGATTGGATGGATGCTTATAATGAACTTGTTGATAGAGTAGATGATGTCAGAAAAGAAAATAGGCATCTACGAAGAAAAATTAACATCATGCAAAATGATACTTCATTGTTTGATAAAATTGCATGCTTAGAGAATGAGAACAGTAAGCTGAAACTCACATGTTCTGAATTTGAAGAAATCAAGAAAGAACTAAAATCTCTAAGGAAGAAAATGTGAGATTAGAAAATGAAATTGATGCATGGAAATTGAAAATTCAGAATTATGAAAGTGAGATAAAAATTATCTCTAAAAATATGAAGCTGTCCTAAATGTAAATAATGAATTGAAAAAGTCTATTGATGAAATTTAGAAAGACAATGAGGATAAGCTGAAAACCATTGAGAAAATGACCCAAGGATCTGAAAATTTAAATGCTCTATTGGGGTCGAAGGTTAATTTCAAGAGAGAGGGCCTAGGATTTAACTCTAGTGCAACTAAGAGCTTTGGAATGAAAACTATTTCCTTCGTTGCACAAAACGAGAGAGGACCTCTGATTAACATGAATTCTAATAATGCTGTGAACACTAATGTGAATCTGAAAAAGCCCAATGCAGAGGAGAAGGGCAAACAGAAAGTTGGTGAGCCTAGTAGAATTGGCACTTCCAAACCTAGCTCTAGTGCTCAACCCAAGGCTAGGGGTCAGCCTGCTCAGGTAAATAAACCCCATGTCAATGCCAAAAAGTCTTCACCACCACCATCACAGAAAAAGACCCAACAAAAACCTATGAACAGGTCAGCAGGGTCAAGAGTGCAGGGAAGACAAAATGTTTTCAGGAGTCAGCCCAACAAATTCAATCTACCTAGAGTCCAGTCCTACCACCCCACACAGTCAATATATTCTAATGGGTTTGGGTAGACTAGAACTCAAGGGATGCATACAGGGTATGTTAAACAACCTACACAATTTTACAGACCTTATGTTAGAAATTGGGGTAATGGGTATGGTAGTCGAACAACCAAGAACTTCCAATCTTACAGCCAACCCAAACATTACCCTGATCAAAACTTTATGAATGCTACTTGGCCGAAGCATTGGCACAATAACAACAATTCTGTGAATAACTCTGTTGGTGCAAATAAAAGGAAGAACAACAAAAATAAGAGAAGAAATGACAGAAGGAAATCTGCAAAATCCACTGAACAAAGTTCTTTTAAACAAATGTGGATTCCCAAAGCCATGCTTTCTTTCTTTACTTGCACTTCATCTGCATTGGAGCCCAATCAGTCTTGGGTTCCAAACTCCTTGCTCTAATTGTGTGTGCAGGTATGCCTGGCAGCCAAGAGTAACTTGTGGTACTTGGACAGTGGCTGCTCCAGGCATATGACAGGAGATAAGGCCAAGTTCTACATGCTGACTGAAAAGCTAGGAAGCCTTGTCACCTTTGGAAGCAACACAAAGGGTAGGATCATTGGATCAGGTAAGGTAGGTAAGTGTTCTACCTACTGCATTGATGATGTTATGCTGGTTGAAGGGTTAGCTTATAATTTACTGAGTATTAGCCAGTTGTGTGATAAGGAACATAAAGTTTTATTTGATTCTCAATGCTGTAAGGTTTTTGAACCTGATTCTGATATTGTCAAATTTTCTGGAAAAAGAATAAATAACACATACATGATAGATTTAGATGATATTCAGCATTCTAACCTATGTATTACTGCCAGTAGAGAAGATTTAGCATTTTTATGGCATCGTAGGTTAGGCCATGCGAGTTATACTATTTTGCATAAACTAAACAAGCATAGCATGGTTAGAGGACTCCCTGAAGTCTCTTTTAAAAAGGAAAATAAATTTTGCAATGCATGCATTCAGTCCAAGTTGACTAGAAAATCATTCAAATCTAGGACAGGAAACCTATCAACTAAACCTTATGAACTGATACACATGGACCTATTTGGGCCAACCAGGTCTGTCAGTTTATCAGGGAAGAGGTATGGGTTTGTCTTAGTAGATGATTTTTCTAGGTATACTTGGATATTTTTTCTGTCACATAAGAATGATGCATTCTCAGAATTTCAGGAGTTCTGTATAAGAATAAATCAAAAAATTGAAACTATTTTGACTGATCATGGAGGTGAGTTTGAAAACTCACACTTTGAAGAATTTTGCAGGTCAAGTGGGATTCATCATAAGTTCTCCTCACCCAGGACACCTGAGCAGAATGGTGTTGTTGAGAGGAGGAACAGAACTCTAGTGGAGATGGGCCGAACTCTCTTAGTTGAAGGTCAACTGCCAAGAAAATTCTGGGCTGAAGCAGTCAACACATCATGCTATGTAATTAACAGGGCAATGGTAAGACCTTCCACCCAGAAAACCCCTTATGAGATTTTGAGAGGTAAGAAACCTTCAATCGCCCACTTCAAGGTCTTTGGTTGTAAATGTTTTATACATATAAATGATAAGAGGGACCTCGATAAATTTGAGCCAAAAGGTGAACCAGGAATCTTCCTCGGTTATTCTGAAAACACCCGGGCTTATAGAGTGTTCAATTTAAACTCAAAAATTATTGAAGAATCTCCACACATTATCTTTGATGAAACCTTGATGGAAACTAACCATGGTCATTGCAGGAATGAAGATGGGAACATTTTAAAAGATGATAACTCTGCAAACTAGTCTGATGGTGAGGAAGAAAAAGGAGAGCAGAATGAAGAAGAATCTGAAGTTCAGGGGGAGGTAAGTGAAATTCATGAAACTCAGATTGTTAATATCAGATATCTTGAAGATCACCCTGTGAATAATGTCATTGGCAATCTGAATGATCCCCCTAGGACTAGAGGTCACTTTAGAATTCAGGATGAATTAAATACATATGCTCTTGTCTCTCAAATTGAACCCAAGTCCATTGACTGTGCCCTCAAGGATGTGTATTGGACTAATGCCATGCATGAGGAGCTTAATCAGTTCGACAGGAACAAGGTGTGGCACTTGGTCCCACCTCCTGATCATGGAACAGTCATAGGGACTAAGTGGGTATTCAGGAATAAATCTGATGAATTAGGGAATATTGTTAAAAATAAAGCCAGACTTGTTGCTCAGGGGTATAACCAGGAGTTTGGTATTGACTTTGAAGAGTCATTTGCCCCTGTAGCCAGATTAGAAGTTGTTAGGATTTTATTGGCTTATGCATGCTCCCTAGGAATAATCCTTCAGCAGATGGATGTAAAATCTGCATTCTTGAATGGGGAAATTAGTGAGGAGGTCTATGTAAGACAGCCCCCTGGGTTTGAATGTCTAGATTTCCCTAATCATATTTACAAATTAAATAAAGCTCTCTATGGTCTTAAGCAAGCTCCCAGAGCTTGGTATGACAGGTTGAGCAAGTTCTTTACTGATCAAAATTTCACTAGAGGAGTAGTTGATCAGACCTTGTTTACAAAGGTGAGTCATTCTGACATTCTTATTGTACAAATTTATGTGGATGACATTATTTTTGGGTCAACTAACCCTAAATTGTGTGAGGAATTTTCTAAAACAATGACTAATGAGTTTGAAATGAGCTCAATGGGTGAGCTCAAATTGTTTCTTGGACTGCAGGTTACACAAACAAAGGATGGAATGTTTATCACTCAGTCCAAGTACACAAGGGATCTACTCAAGAAATACAAGATGGACAACCTCAATGAGATAGCTGCTCCAATGGGTACCTCTACAAGCTTGGATGAAGACACTAAAGGTAAACCTGTTGATCAAAAGCTATACCGAGGTATGATCGGATCCCTTCTCTACTTAACAGCATCTAGGCCTGATATTCAATTTGCTATAGGATTATGTGCTAGGTTTCAGGCCAGTCCTAAAGAAACTCATCTTAAAGCAGTAAAAAGGATTTTTAGATATCTGCTAGGCACCCAAGAGCTAGGATTATGGTATCCTGCTAGGTGTGAGTTAGAGCTTCTAGCTTACACTGATGCTGATTATGCTGGGTGTCGAGTAGATAGAAAAAGCACTAGTTGCTATTGTCAATTCCTTGGTGGCTGTCTAGTATCTTGGGCATCTAAGAAGCAACACACTGTAGCCTTGTCTACAGCTGAGGCTGAATATGTTGCAGCTGGTAATTGTGTTGCCCAAGTACTATAGATCAAGCACCAACTAGATGATTATCAGATAAAACTGGAATGTATTCCAATTTTATGTGATAATACTAGTGACATATGCCTTGCTAAAAATCCTATTCACCATTCAAGGACTAAGCACATAGAGATAAAACACCATTTTCTTAGAGATGCTGTGAATAAAAAGGAAATCGAACTAAATTTCATTGAAACAGACAAACAAATTGCTGATATCTTTACTAAGCCACTTCGAAATGAAAAGTTGAAATTTCTTAGAAGAGAACTTGGCTTGTGTAAGTTTCAGCATGATGAATAAAATTTTTAGCTATTTTGAATACAATTTCTGATTTGGACTTACATCTGATAGCCTGAATAAAACTCTGTGAAGGTTGATTGGTGCAACAGACTCATGATCATGCATGACACTCATATTGTTTTCTCATGATCATCACTGCATATCATTTAGTCATGAATGTGTCTAAAATCACATGCATATAGAACCGTTTTGCTCTACATTTCTCTGCATAACCCTGGTGGTCATATAGCATGATAGTGCAGTCTGAATAAGCATGAACTTCAAAAATCATTTATTCAGTCATCATTTGCAAAACTGCATGCATATAGACAGAGGGAGTCTTGTCAGAATTGCAGGGTGAACTGCTGCGTCGACGCTGCTATACGGTGGCGTTGACACAGTGAACTAGATCTGTGAATGTCTCTGTTTCTTATTCTGATGAGTTGACGCTGCAATAGCGTGGAGTCGACGCACTGATATTATCTCAGTGTTTTATATTGTTGCCTCTTCAACTGATGCGTGGACGCCTTGAACTCCCAGCGTCGACTCTGTTCATTCATTCTTTGACTCTGAATGATTGAGTATGACAGTATGGCAATCTTTTAATCAGTTCTAATATTAAGCAATAGAAAATAGACCTCTTCCCTCATAAGAACTTTAATTGCTTAAAGACTGACTTAATGGTTTAAATTTTATAGTCTTCAGAGTTGAAAGACTACAATCAGTAAATAAGGGTGCTAAAAATTGATAAAGCACTCAACCCTCATCTTATTTCATGTTAGACAAAGTTAATTATATCTGAAATCTGAAAACTCATCTGAAATCATGTTAGAGAAACTAAGTATGTGTATTGTCCTTAAACAAGTCATTCTGAAACAAATAAAGGACAGCAAAGAAAGATATTGAAAAACATTGAAAATAAATTAAAAAATAGCATTGGCAGAGCAATGACTGGTAAATCACTGAGAAACTGAGTGATCCATCAAAGAAGTGGACAACACTCATGTCATGAGGTGTATCAGCTATCTCTGTATAAAATGATCAAAACAGTAGGGTGATTTCATTGAGTATCTGGGGGTAACTAGCGTCTGATAAACGTGTACCCTCAAGCAAAAAGATGTAAATCACTTATATTGAGTTTGATCATAGCAGAATGGTCCATCATGTTGAGTATCTAGGGGTATTGGCGTCTGATAAACGTATACCCTTAAGCAGAAAGACAAATGATACCTGACTGCCCAAAATGAACTCATATTGATAAATGCTGTTCCTTCAAAAGTAATTTTATGAATGTCAATTTGTTTAATTTCAATACATGACTTGGTATCTCTCAATTATTTTTGTTGAGTATATGACAGTAAGATATTTTTGAAACTGCCTCTCTCATGCAAATGTGATTCTGGTTTATTGTTTTATCATGCACAGCTACCCTATCCAATGAATGTAGTGCATGAACTCTCATTTATATAACCTTTAAACCAGAACTTCACTTTCTAAGCAGTTTCTCAATTCATATGACTGAAGGTTCTGTGCTTTAGCTGCTTAATTTTTGAACTACCTCCTAAGAATGCCAGTCAGCTGATTCTTCTTGTTCCTTCCCTTGCATCTTATTTCCCTCCTCTTTGTTGATGGCAAAGGGGGAGAATATATTGTCTACTTGATGAGTTCATTCCAGTGAATTCTTTCAGGGAAGTGTATGCATCATGCCTATGGCAAAGGGGGAGATCTTGTGAGCAGAGAGTTGTGTTCATGTCTCATCATGTCATTCATAGCATCTGCATGACAATCTGAATAACGAATCATCTCCTTCATCAAAAATACATCTGTTTGACAGGATGTTGCTATTCTATATAATAGGGTGTTGCCATCATCAAAAAGGGGAGATTGTTGTGACCCCTCTGTGTTGATGATGTTGACAATAAGTTTTACTTCATTGGCAACAGCTTGTTTTGATTGATCAGCAACTGTTCTTACTTTGATGAAATTATTTTTATCAGGTTGTCTGTGCATATAATGCAGTCAGAGTGTATACTGTCGTGCACACACCCACAGGTCTACATTGCATTGCAACATGAACATAGAGTCCATACATTTCATTGTGTAGTCTGGACAGTTGTGGGTCGACCCCCTTGTTCACATGGGTCGACTCCTCAGATTAGCATAGTCTATACACTGCATAGCATAGTCTATACACTGCATGTTCAAGTTCATAGTATATACATTGCTGCATTGCCTGCACGAGGAAGTCTGTACATTGGCTGTTGGCTTGCACGCTCACTCAAGTCCACACATCGTAAAGTATGCACATTGTGGTTTGCTCATTCACTCATTCAGCCCTGTCAAGTCCATACATTGGGCTACTGTGAAAGTCCATACATTGGCCTTCAGGCTTGCAAGTCTATACATTGCCTGTCGATTGTAATGTCTGTACAGAGTTCAGAGAGTTCAAAGTGTTCATAGTCTATACATTCATTCTCTATAGCTTGCACGAGGTGAAGTCTGTACATTGGCCTCAGCTTTCGAAGTCTGTACATTGGCCTTAGCTTTCCAAGTCTGTACATTGGCCTCCGTGCCTCAAGTCTATACATCGGAATGTTTGGCCAAGTCTGTACATCCTTCTGTTGATAGTTCAAGTCTATACATTGGACTGTTTGGCCAAGTCTGTACATCGTTGCTTGCCAAAGTCTGTACATTGGCATCTGTTCCTATGTTGCAATTCCAAGTCTGAACATTGGGCTCTTTACCTACGTTCAGCTTTGAAAGTCTATACATTTGTTTTCATTTCAAGTTTGTACAGACTTTGGTTTGTGCAAGTCTATACAACCGACTGTTTAGCCTGTGACCAAGTCTGTACAGCCAGGGCGACTGTTAAGTCTATACATTAGCAGCCTTGATTTGATCAAGTCTGTACGGAGTTTCTTTTGGCAAGTCCATACATTGAATGTCTATACATTCGTTTGCCTTGCATCATTCATTAAGTCTGTACAGCCCCTTCGCTTGGCAAGTCTGTACATTATGAATGTCTATACACTCGATTGCCTTGCCTTGGTCAAGCCTGTACAGAGTTTCTTCAGCTAAGTATATACATTGCTTCACGACGTGAAGTCTATACATGCCTTGTTCAAGTCTTCACATGATGAAGTTTATACACTCAACTCCTTCACACTTCAGGAAGTCTGTACATCCTTCAATGCATTGCATGCATCATTCGTGAAGTCTGTACATCTAGTGAAGTCTGGTGAAGTTTATACAGCGCCCATTTCTCTTAGAGTCTCATGCATATGTGAAGTCTGTACATTGCATTTGCATTCACAACGTCTTCACACTTGAAGTCCATACACCGTCAGTTGTCTGTCAAGTCTTCATATTGCTTAAGTCTGTACAGCGGCTGCTTCACATATGAAGTCTGTACATCGCATAGCTTCACATAGATGAAGTCTATACATTGGGCAGAGTCTGTACACTGCATTCGAGTTCACAAGTCCATACAGTGAAGTCTATACAATGCAGTTCATCTTATAAGTCTGTACAGAGTTCTTCACTTAACCTGATAATCCGATACTCTGTCTGACAGGGATCTGCTACTGAGATTGCTGACATGGCTCGTGATCCCAGGAGGACGAGGTGATCAGATGCTACCACGTGGATGAAAGCACCTCGGATCTGGCGAATTCCTTGGACGGGAAAACGTGAAAGCCACGCGCCCTTATCCAATCTACTGCTGTATATATAGAAGTCCTCATCTTCTGTTGAAGGCTGATTGAAGAGTGGCAAGTCTATACAGTGAGACAAACCTGAGACAGCAGAGAGCCATCAAGATCCAAAGTGAAGAAAAGGAGAGAAGAAGAAAGTGAGAAGAAATTAGTTGAGAGAGTGATATGAGAGCTTGTGAATCAGCGTCTTGGTCCAGATACCAGAGCTGATATTGCTCACTTTGAGCTACAGTCGTTTTGATTTTCTTCCATTCGATTGTGTTTTTCTTGCTTTTCAGTCTTATTTTTTTCCTTTGAAAACTCTTGTTCGATCAAGCTATTAGTCAGCGGTGTCAAGCTGTGAGGCAGCGGTGTGCAGAGGTGTTACCTCTGGTCGGCTAAGCTGTAGTGCCCAGCAGAGCAAGCTGTGAAGCTCAACTGTTGCAGAGGGTGTTCCTCTAGTCGGGATAAGCTGTAAGCCCCAGCCGTTGTTGGCAAGCTGTAGTGCCCAGCAGATTGAAGCTGTGTATCAGCAGTAATCCACATTCGAGTTGAATGTGGGGTGGATGTAGGTCGGATTGACCGAACCACCTAAAAATCTTTGTGCCTCTCGTGTGTTTGCTTGTCTGTTTAGAAGATATTATTTCGATCATTCGGTGCTTTGACTGTGGTTGTCCAGTGTTCTTTTAATTCCGCATTTGAATCTAGGCATAAATTTTAAATTAGCCTGTTGATCTCTTCACCCCCCCTCTAGATCCACATTCTGTGGCGAAAGAGCCTTCCATCTAACTCCAACAATAAGGTCGTCTTATCTTGATTCCACGCGAGCCAATGTAGGGGTCGCGCAGGTCAAAACTAGGTCCTATTTATAGGGTTTTGCTAGGTTTGAGGATTAGATCGATTCTAGAGTCCTTGTTAAAGCTTAGATCGACTTCTGAGAGTCCTTAACACGTTTACTAGTCCTCCCATCTTGATCCCTTAATGATAGACTAGCAAAAATTCAATCTTTTTGCTCTTTCCTCACTTCACAGAACTGACAATGTGTAACAGTCGACTCTTGGTGCGCCACATCCTTGTGGCGGTCGCACGATAGACCGTTATAGACACTATGCGAAGAATTCAAATTTATTTCAAACTCTTTTATTGTTTTATCCACATAATTATCTATAAAAAAGGTATTTATCCTTATATTCCGAGGATAAATTAAATAACCTTCTAGAATATGGGCCAAACTTAATGGGCTTGGTCCTTAACTTCTTTGAGCTTTATTTATCAAAGTTGGATTAATTATTTAACATAATTGGGCATTATAATCAATTTAAGCTTTATCAATTCCTAATAAATTCCAAAAAATTCTTAAAATAATCCAAAAATTATTTATATAAATTTTGGGGCACTACATAGACGTAAGTCGGTGCACATTATGTGTCCGTCTTATATTGCGTCTCATTAGGCCTAGGTTGGTGGATGTATCCGTCTTACTTTGCGTCCCTCATGGCTTAGACTCGGTGCATAGTTAGCGTCTCATATTGCGTCTTAGGCTCAGTTGTGTCTCATTTTACATCTCACGCACATACCAGGTTGCACGCATTCAAAGTCAGTGCATATGCGACACAAGTCAGTGCATATTCTATGCCATGTGCATATAGGTCTGTGCATCGTTGTATAAAGTCCGTGCATAGTCAAGCATAATGTCAATCTAAGTCGGTGCTAATTTGTCTTAAGCATATTCACGGTCGGTGCAATGTTTGCTATGGGCTGGCATAAAGTCTGTGCATATTTGTCTTGATGATAGTTAGAGTCCGTGCATATTTGGTCATATGCTATTTAGGTCCGTGCATATGCTAGGTCAGTGCACGTTTCACTCCATGCATAAGCACACATAGTCGATGCTATGTTCTGTTGCACACTAGTTAAGGTCAGTGCAAAGTCAGTGCAAACTGCTCATATGTTGTCAAGGTCCGTGCATATAGACTTACATGGTCTGTACTCAATTCCTCATACGCATTATAAGTCTATGCATGTTTGCACATTGCGATATGAAGTCTGTGCTTATCTATTTCCACCACGTCTCAAGGTTCGTGCACATGTGATATCCTATCAAACTAGTCCGTGCAAAAGTAAAATATGGCTGACAACAAAGTGTTTGATCAAATGTTTCTTATCTTTCTGTCATGGACTTAAGTGAGCAGAAGGTCAAGTTATGTGGCTCGTGTCTCAACTTAAAAAGACACGTGATCCAAGGTAGCAATGGGCACATGATCCGAGGTGGATGGTGGTCAGAAAGGGTCTGCCACGTGGACCTGACTCTATCCAGAGTCCAACACGTGGACTTCTTATGGTGCTCACTTCTTGGCGGGAATGTTCCCTCCACATGCCCTGGCGAATCACGAGAAGATCATGAACCTGAGTGCCATGATTCTGCCACGTGGAGTCATATGTCTGAGGCAGCATCATCACCTTCATCAAATTACCTCTGGCACCTCTGTTCTATAAAAAGATCTCATCATCCTTTGATGAGAGTAGTGGATACGGAGAAGTGCTGAAGCCTGAGTGCCGCCATAGAGAAATAAGAAGAAGGAGAAGAAAAGAGAAGAGAGAGCTAGTGCGTGATAAGAGAAGAAGAAGAAGAAAAGAGAAGAAGAGAGGATCGAGAGAAGAGAAAGAGAAGAGAGAGTGATAGAGATTGAAGCAGGCAGTGTCCAGCTATCTGTCGGTTTCTGGATCAGACCCAGACCAATCTGCTTCTGCGAGAGCTACATTCATTTTCCTTTTCTATTTGTTCTATTTTCTTTTGTTGCTTTCCTTTTCCACTGTGTTTTTCAATTCTCTGGTTTACGGTCGGGGTTCCTCCTGTGGACTCAAGAGAAGATAGACTTGGGTCTCTAGTTGCTAGTGACTGGGTGTCGCTAGGTTCCCTCCGGTTTGGAGGAAGGGAGGATTGGTCCTCCGGTTTGCAAGTGACTGGGTGTCGCGTGTGGTTTCCCTCTGGTTTGGAGTAAGAGAGACTTAGGTCTCTGGTTGCTAGTGACTAGGTGTCACTAGTGGTTCCTTCCGGGTTGGAAGAAGAGAGGAGAGTGTTCCTCTGGGTCAAGCTATAAGGTAGCGTTTGTTGCAGACTGAGTCTGCTTTGAACTCTAGCTTGTGCTAGTGGAATCCTCACTCAGTTTGAGTGAGGGGTGGATGTAGATCTGGGATCACAGATCGAACCACCTAAAAAATCCTATGAGTAGTGGTTTGAATTGTGTGCTTGTTCCTTATCTTCTGCCCCCTTCACAGGGTTCGTTAATTGTTCTTTTGGGTGGCAATTTTTCAACTCCTTGTCTGCTTTCTTGAGTTGTGTGTGCTGTGGGCTATAACTTACCTCCCTCTGAGTCTGTGTTAGAATGTTCAGTGTTTGCTCACTAGTCCAGTAGAAGCTCTCATTCTTAAGTGTCTTTCGTGGAGCTATTGTCATTTTGTTCCTAGAGTGGGGTTTGGATTTTAATAGGGCAAAAATTCCGAAAGATCCATTCACCCCCCCTCTGGATCTATCTTCGTGCACCACCTAGTCTATCAACAGAGACCCTTACTCGACAGGGTCGAGTTCTTCCCACCCGGGGAGAATTGGTGAGGACACACGAGCCATTGATCGACATTACAGGACACGTAGTACGGCTCGAGCTATGCAGGCATCACTATGGCTTGGAGACAGCTTGGAGTCCCAGTTATGAGGTAGGATTACATCGTTATTTTTATTTTGGATTCCTTTTTGTAGGCCATTTGAAGGCCATTTGGTTAATGGGTCAGTAAGAGTCTAGGTTGGGGCAATTGGGTCATTTTGAGTGCATTAGGCCCAAGCCTTCCTTCTCTTGGTATTGGGCTAGGGGCACCCAAGGCCCATCTAGGATTCCAAGGAGGGAAAATGGAGTCCATAGATTTTAAATCTCAAATGGGTTCAAATTCAAACTCCAAGGAGGGAAAATGGAGCCCATAGATTTCAAATTTCAAATGGGTTCAAATTCAAACTCCAAGGAGGGAAGATGGAACCCAAACTTTATATATTGTTATGTATTCCCCCCTTGAGGGATTTTTTTTTAATGAATGAATGAATTGAAGAATAAAATTGTGAAAGCTTTGAGAGTGGCTGCTACCTCCCCTCCCCCTCCCTCTTCCTCTCCCTCTTGGGTGCGATGCCCTAGCTCCCCTTCTTGAATGTTCTTGGCACTCCAACTGCTGGGAGGCGACCTCCCCTACCTCTCCTCAAGACTGGAGTTCAGGGACTATGGATGTGCTGCGACCTTGGAGGAGAAGACCCCTGATGTCCAGCGCCCCATCCCTGGCTGTCTATCTGCAGGTTTGAGCCCGGAAGATCAGGTTGGCACGCCCTTATCCTATCCTCAAATCCCATCTACTTCTTCATAGCTTCTCTCCCTCTCCCTTCCCCCCACGTCCCCTGAAAATCCCATGCCCTAACTCATCTTGTGGCAAAAGTTGCCTTTGTAAGCCCTTTCTATGCGCAGGCTGCCTCTGTGTAGACCTACAAGAAATCAAAACCCTGAAGATCCGGTTGGAACGCCCTCTTCCCGACCTATAATCACTTTGACCTCTTCTTCACTTTTCTTCCTCTACCTGTCCCCACCTCCCCTCAAAATCCCGCATCAAAACTCGTTCTGTGTGAAAACTTCCATTTAGAGCCCTTTTAGTCGCACAGACTGCTCCTGTGCAGTCCTGCCAGGATAGTGCCAAAACCTCTCCAAAGGGACGACCCTCAAACCATCTTTGAATGCCCTAAAATTTTGAACACTGCTTATACACATCCAAAACCTTCCCACATACTTTTCTTGCAATTTTTAGAGCCCTTTTTCCCTGCCTACCCCGTCCACCCTTCAACCCCTAAGTTCTGACTGCACTGGACTGCAGAACTGAGCCCTGACTATTTTCCCCTCCCACGCCCAGAACTTCCACTGCATGCCACCCTGCCACTGCTACCTAATCACCCCAAGACCCTCACCTGTCCACCAGAGAAAACCCCGCCCCATTCGCCACCTGGAAGCCCCGGTTCCAGCCCGATCTTTGACGCACGTACGATCCTACTGCCTGAGGACAGACCAGAACGCGTAGGGTCTGCTACGAAACTTGCCACGACATCCTCGGTACTCAGTTGCAGTCGCCAATTCACCGGTGTCCATGGGACATCCCCAACAGCGTCCACGCCAATTTTCGAGACCAACGGACGAGCAGAAGGTGGCGTACCGGGCTCGTCTTCCTGCTACTTCCCAGCACTGTACAGATTGGCCAGCAGTTTGCCCACCCGATCGAGGTCGCGCCGGAGCTTCCCTCCCACGTTGACAGCGTCCAGCGTCTTCCCGAGCGGTTGACGTCCCTTGCTGCCCGCCTCCAGGGACCGTTGCTCCATCCTTGGCACCAGGGACTCACCTTCCTTACTGCTGGACTCAGGCCGGTTCGTGGGCGCAACGCAGTCCGCATCCGTACGTGGACGACGAACTTCACCGACCCGGTACCCGTCACCCCACTTCACACAATCCTCGAACTTCGCTGTGTAGCCTTTTACCTCCTTGCAAGGAGTGGGCATTATTGGATTGTATCTTTTGACCTTTGTACTGGGGATCGTGTAACTTGGCCGGGCTTCTTCCCCACGCCCCGAGCGTGGAGGTACGTGACTGTTTTCCTTGCTTGGTCAGCTTGCTCTTTTAGTATTTTCTCTTGAGGCCGCTGCTTGTGTGCGTAGTAGGTTCCTAGCCAGTCCTTATTTTTTTATTCACTATCGCGATGAGTGAGTGTGACCGTCCCGTGACTCGTCCGAGTCACGAGTGTGGAGTCGACCACCCTAGATTTGTCGGTTTCTCAACAGTGCAGATCAGCGCGCTTCCCTCTCCTGGGACGATTGTGAGCTATAGTTTCTTGTTGATTGGCGCAATTTTCCTTCTTGAGAACCTTAGGTGTCGAGTCTACGCCCTTCGAACTGTTGCATTGTTGCCGGTCGTAGTGTCCCCTTAGTCTCATACTGACATAGAGTCTTATCTTGCATAGCGTCCCGCATAATTTCTTCTCTCCGCCACAGCCTCATGAATCCAGCTTGTCCTATCGTTCGGGCCTCTCTGTATCAATGGTGCCGATCCTTGGTGCCTTCATTCAATTAGGAAGAAATCAGACGCGGTCCCCCCTCTCTGCCCTTCGAGATGGTTATGGAGGGCGGTCTGATCATGGCCCAACTGGGGGCCGAGATAACTGACTTCTTCGCTCAGTGGGACAATGAAGAGAGGTCCCTTTCTCGGGTTCGTGTTGAGTCTGATCGGAAGATCAGTCAATTGACTTCCGAGCTTGAAATCTCTCGGCGGGAGGCCACCACATTTCGTGCTCGGCTCCGGTCGAGCCAAGAGGAGGCTCGGACACTGGTTGACCAACTGGCCCAAGCTCGTTATATGGTTGGCCTGAAGGGCGAGCTCCTGGAAGAGGAGCGTCAGTCTCAGGTCGAGCGCTCCGAGCAATGAAGGGCCACGCGAGAGGAGCTTAGCAACCAGGTCTGGGGGGCTGAGCAAATGCGGGAGGAAGCCGAGGTCATGCAGACTGAGGTTGAGGCGAAGCTGTCCGAGACCGAGAGGAAGTTGCTTGAGGCCTAGCAGAGAATAACCGAGCTTGAGAAGGAGGCTGAGTGAGCTGAGGCGGGGGTGATCAAACGATACAGAAGCTCGGAGGGCTATCGCATAGTTCTTAAGGAAGCCGCCTTCTCGTATTATGAGCCGGGCTACCGTCGGGGGCTGTGGAAGGGATTCACCCAGGGCTACCATTGAGTGGTCGTTGAGGCCCAACAGTAGGTGACCGACGAGCTTGTCTTTCCCACCGGGCAACGCTACGACTCGGGCGCGGATACCACAGATTCTTCTTCGACGTCGAGCGAAGGAGGTAGTGGGGATGCCTATAGTTTAGTAGGGGGATCGCCAACTCCGGTCACCACTAGAGGGCACGCGGTCAAGGCAGTTCCCACACAAGCGGGGTCAGTGTCTGGACCGACTGTCACCGAGGGTACAGGGGGCAGATCCCTTGGAGCTGAGGATCCTCCAAGTGTCGAACCTCAAGAAAGGCCGCGGAGCTCTTATAGTCCCCCTATTTCCATAGACTAGGAGGAGTTGTCCCCCCTTTTTTGTGTGTGCAAGGTTGGCCCTTGCGATATGTAATGGCAGTAGTATTTAATATAGACTTGACTGTTTCTTACCGCCTTTGACGTGATTTGACCACCGTATCTGCAGTTGCTAAAAAGGTGGGGCTTTTATTTGCGGATATCTCACGTGCGGCGACTATCGCAGTACTGGCGCCTTTCTGACTTTCTATGCCTTGAATGACTTGCTATTTTGCGCGTTCCAGGGGAGAGGTCATTGGAGGGAGAGCAACTGCCCCTTAGGGAAGGGTTGCCGCTGTTGGGCATGTGTATAACATGTATAACTCTATTGTTTTGATGATGTCTGACTATGTATGTTGGGATTGTGTATAACATTCCTTTGTTTCGATGATGTTTGACTATGATTCATTAATATAGTTTGACCTACATTTGATAGAGACAAACACTCATGCATTTCAGGTCAAGTCCACACCGGCAACAAAGTATGTCTGCAAAGATAGAAAGAAATCAGGTAAGGCACAGAGATTGAGGCATTAGGCTGCACAAGAATCAAGGCAGAATCATGGTCTCACAGAAATCCATGCAGTCAAGGCCAATGCAACTACTGGAGATGATACACACACTGAAGTATCACAAGAGAAGTGTCGACTCCTTCAACAGATGTGTCGACACTGTAGCCATTACTCAGCAGACCAAGAAGGACCAAGGTCGATGCTAGTAGGCCAAGGAAAGCGACTAAGGTCTGTGCATGTCTTTATTGCGATACAGCCAGTGCAACACCAAGTCGGTGCATCTTCTAGCTAGCACGCTCTATGGTCTGTGCACGTTTGTCTCAATGTCCATGCACATCCGCAGAAGGGTCGGTACACACTCAAGCCAGCGACAGACAAGGTCGGCTACAAGGTCAGTGCATGCTTCATCAGCGTAACATACAAGTTCGATGCATAACCTAGACTCGCACGAACCAAGGTCGGTGCATGTCTTGCCTTAGTGCAAGACTAGGTCGGTGCAAGTCCAGCCTCCAACACAAGACCAGGTCGGTGCAAGTCCTGCCTTCAACACAAGACCAAGGTCGGTGCATGTATGGGTTTTAAAGATCAAGGTCGGTGCAACCTCTGGCTAGCTCAAGACAAGGTCGGTGCAAGTTTCTATTCCTATCAACCAAGGTCTGAGCACTTATGAAGATCAAGGTCCGTGCAACGTCTGGCCAGCATATAACCAGGTCTGTGCACATTCACTATGTGATAAAACAAGGTTGGTGCACATATTGAAGAAAGAAGGTAATTCAAGAGAAGTGTCGACACCACAACCATTCCTCACCAAAGGAAAGTTGATGATACATTGCTGACAAGGTCGAAGCACATAAATGGTCAACACAGGTCAACACAGTAAAAGTCTGTGCAATGCTTCCTTCGAATAAATACAGAAGAAATTCTCTTGTGTTGTCTCGACACCGCCTTGTGATGTCTCGACACATCTTGAAGGGAGTGTGTTGAATTTCGAATGGTTAAGCACCGGCATAAAAGTATGTGTCGACACATCTAACAAATGTCTCGACACCTCTAGAAGAAATCAAGTTGAAACTGTTCTGTCTGGCCGCTGGTTTTATCAATGTCTTGACACTGTCTTGGTGACATCTCGAAACCAATCATATATGTCACGACACAGTCTTGTGAAGTCTTGACACATCGGTCATGGGTGTTCAAGATATTCAAAGGATGTCTCAACACACGTCATGCCTCACTTCGCTATGGCTGACTTGTTTCGACACCCTTATACTTCCAAGAAGTGTTCTATTGAATATATTACTAAGATGTGTCGACTCTTTTCATGTAAGAGGTCGACACCCTTTTTCTTCCAAGAATCCTCAAGCCAATAAACTGTCAGATCAGGGGGCCATCCAGAGAGAGAAAAAGGAATCACAAATCATTAAAATTAAGGATTTTGGGGTCTGGACCACGTCCCGAGGTCTGACCCTTGCTCTACCATCATATCACTAATTTGTCTACCTTTTGGAGATGGTTTTGTCAGAAATCTAGCTGGAAGAGCCACTTCTATCTACCACGATGTAAGTCTTATATGTCTGCTTGTCCATACTGTCTGCTATTGAGAATAGGACACTCCGCAGTCTACCACCATCTTGTTGTCGACCAATGGGCTGTCCAACCAGCCATTGTCGCAGAAGAGTACATTTGAGCATAATGAGAAGACTACATATCTGAGGGAGAGCTATTGTAAATATCTGATGCTGTCTAAAGGGAGATCTGGTCTGCTCCTTCACACAGTCTGCCAACGTACCTTCCTTGTACTTAAAACTGCGACCAGCTAATAGGAAGTGCACAGCAAGCAGCGCATTAAATGTTATGGGACATGATCACCTTCCTCTTGTTGATTATCACCATCTCACACATGGCATTCGCTCTAGAAGACGCTCTAGTTCTCACCCTCTGGCGCACGCTTCAAGGAAGATTTGGAAGGGATACTTCGTCGATCCACTGGTCCTAAGGAAGACTTCTTGGCGTGCAATATTCCCAGGTTTTCTCAACTGGTCTTCTTATTTATACCAAGCTTCCTCAACTGCTATTGCCGTCCACAAAGTGCCACGCCCTAGACCAATCTACGAAGAATATTCCTAAGTAGCGTGAGAGCAGCCCCAACACCTATTGAACTTAGTCCAATGCTGTGAAAGAAGAAGAAGAAGAAGAAGAGAGAGCAGCCTTGAGAGAGAAGAAAAATCTTGCAGTCTACCGGTGCTTGAAGAAAAGGATCCTTGGATCCAATCTTGTAGTTGCACTCACCAGTTCTGATGTCTTGATCCATTCCTTCAGCTGGTGTCTACATTTTCTCTATTGATTATCCACTGCACTTGCAGTATTCAGTTTCTATTTGTTATGGTTTGTCTATCACCAATACATCTAGCTTCTTTGATCCCCTATTTAGGGACCAAGTTCCCTCTGTGGTTTCAGAGGAAGAGAGGATCAGATCCTCTCGGTGGTTCAAGCTGTTAGTCAACGGAAAGCAAGTTGTGCTGCTCAGCGGATCAAGCTGTGTGCCAGCTGGAAAGCCTCACCTAGTTTGGTGAGGGGTGGACGTAGGTTGTTAGGTAACAACCGAACCACCTTAAAATCCTTGTGTTGAGGGTAGTATACTTTGTGAGCTTGTTCCATATCTTCTATCCCTACTTCACAGGTTCGTGTGCTACTTACACTGTTTATTTTCTTTGCACACTCAAGCGTTCAGCTTGCACAACTGTCTCATCTCGATCCTCCTGCTATCGTAGCTAACGTGGATCCTCTCATGTGTCTGTAGCACTCTTGCTTACAGACACTCTGGAGCATCTCCCAAGCAGAGGAAGTTATCACAGTGTGTGAGCAGCTTTCTCCCTTGTGTATCTAACTGCATTTGCACCTTATGCTGCCTGCTGCACCCATGTAAATAGGGACCAAGGTGAAAGCTTTCCCAAGGAACTTCATCTCGCTGAACACTCATTCTTCCTAGCTGATCATCATAGCTCTCCCACCTGAGATAATCATTTAGCTTAGCTTTTCTATTTCAAGATCTCTATGGTGTTTTGGATTACATCTCATTCGGATCTGAGCTGCTAGTGAAGAAGTGTCGACTTGCCCGCTGGGAGTGTCGACCTGTCTGAATTGAGCATTGGAGTTTAACGTCATTACTTGTTCCATTCCTCTCTATTCCGCTGTGCTGTATGCTTAAGTAATTCATTTACCTTATAAGAGTGGTTTATGTTTTTACGAGTCAAGATTTAAATAGACCAAAGTTATTAATAGGATCTAGTCAACCCTCCTTCTAGATCCGATTGCACTCCGTGGGACACAACAATTGGTATCAGAGCCTAGCTCTGCTATTCCTAGATCCTACGATCTATAGGGAAACATCCCAGTGCATTTTGAGAAAATGGCTTCATCTGCTACACATGCTTCGAAGGTTTCTCCACCTAGTTTTGATGGTTCAGATTTTTCAATATGGCTGAGAGGAATGTACGTCTATGTCAAACTCACAGATCCACAATTGTAGAACCCGATATACATTGGTCCAAATGAGCTGCCATCAGATTCAAATGTATGGTCAACTGAACATAAGACCAAACATGACAATAACCTTGCTGCACTCAACTTAATCAAAGTTGCGGTTGATCACAGATTACTTGATCTTGTGTCTACCTACAGCACAGCTAAGCAAGTTCTGGAGATGTTGATGAACATCCATGAGAAAGAAGATCAAGAGCATCAATGCCTTATGGCTGACCGATCAGAGCAGTCAAGCAATCCATCCTCATCTCAGGTAAGCTCTGATTCTGAAGACTTTACTTTTGAAGAGCTTATGGGTGCATATGATCAGTTGATCGAGCAGTACAAAAAGATGAAATCTGAAAATAAAAGATTGAAAAAGGATTTGAAGAAAAATAGTCAAGGTAAGAGTCGTGCTTGTGAAAATTGTTCCAACCTTGAAGTGCTCAGCAATACTCTTGCTTTTGACTTGGATCTAAACAAACAAACCATCGTGTGTCTAAACGATGAAATCCGAATCCTTCAAGAAGAAATCATAAGGTTGGAAGAGACTGTTCAAAAACTTAAAATCCAACCAATCCGTCAGAATGAAAGTCCTTTCTGTAACAATTGTTCAGCTTTTGAAGAGCTAAATGACACTCTTACCTCTGACTTGGATATTAATAAGCAAACCATTACATGCCTAACAGATGAAAATGGAATCCTTCAAGCTGAAATCACTAGGTTGGAAGAAATCATACGACAACTTTAAAACCAACCTAAATCAATCTCT